>JBBPCX010000114.1:5050745-5074106 GCA_037974365.1 Hydrocynus forskahlii
CCCACCCAAACCCCGCCCCAAGACCTAACCCCGCCCCCATGCCTATGTCCCCCTATAAATTTATATATTTAAGGTCCCCCTCACATTAAAAATGCTTCTGACGCCCCTGCTGAAAGGCCATCTATCCCAGGTGCTTTGCCCTCTTTCATAAAGTATAAAGCTTTCCTAACTTAATCAATAGTAATTTTAGAATCACAGATTGATTTGTAATGATCATCAATAATTGGAACATATTTACCTACTTTATCCATAAATATGCAACAACTACTGACATCAATTCTAGAGAAATACAGCTTTCTATAAAATGTTGTGACAAATTTGGAAATTACCACAGGGTCATAACATTAATGCCATCAATGTTAAGGGTAATCAAAGCTTTCCTTTGACCATTTCTCTTCTCTAGTGCAAAAAAGCACCTTTAGCCAAATCTGAGTAGATCTCATCGCGTTTTAAACTAATGTCTTTTATTTCTATTTTATAGTAGTATTCTCTTTTGTTGATAACTCATTGACTCTCTCAACTAATTTAGCCTCATACTGTTGGCCTTCAGTTTCTTATATCTATCAATAGCAATACACCTCGATTTATATTTAAAGAATTCCTACCTCGTTGTACATTCCTTATTAGAGTCAGAAAACAGCTCTGTTATAAGATTTTTAATACTGTTATTAAGTCATCATCCTTTAATAAAGCATTATTTACCTTCCAATAACCACGTAATGAGGAGACTTTTTGCTGGTATCCCAGTTTAAGTATTATCTGTTTGTGGTCAGATAAAGGTGCAAATGAATGTGAAACATCTTGAATTAAATGACGAGCGATATTAGAAATTAAAATCAGATCAATCCTTGATCAAAGGGTTAAATTTGTGTTAGACCAAGTGAAGTCCATTAGATCTTGATCAATGGGTAAAATTTTTGTTAGACCAAGTGAAGTCCATTAGATCTGGACTGAAAAACCACCAGATGTCACTTAAAGAAAGATCAGAACATAAGGACAAAACTAAGTTACTGGCCTACTTTTGGGGAAATCTATCTAAATTAGCATCAACACATTCATTAAAGTCGCCACCCAAAATAACATGAGTCAGACAGAGATCTTACTTTGTCTGATATTTCAGCAAACAAGGCTTTGTTACAGAGGTGAGAATTGTAACCGTAGATATTGCATAGAATGAAAGTGACATCTTCTGCTTTATTGACCATTATTAGCCATCTTCCTTCAAAAGATTTGGATACCTCTAATAGCTCCCCTTTTAAATTTACATAGAAAGATAGCAACCCCTGCTGAGTTACTACTCCCATGACTGCAGTGTACAGTATTTCCCCACTGAGCTTTCCAAAATTTAGTGTCAGCTTCAACAGAGTGTGTCTCTTGAAACAAAATTAAATCTACCTCACTCCTCTTACAAAACAAAAATAAAGTTTTCCTTTTTACATTATCCGTATACCTTTTACATTCAAAGATAAAACAGACAAAGACAAAGAGATTTACCATAAAGAACTTGGAAACTCACCTAAAGGAGTGGTGGATAACAACTGTAATTTTCTATAACACTGTGTAAATAAGTTCAATACTCAGTATCTTAAATGACCTTAACTGAAAAGGTTAGGTTAAATTCCAGCTGATAATATGTACTAGTAAGAACATAAAAGTCATTCAGATTAATTTTTTCTAAATAGGCTTGCTAGGAAAATGCAAGGAGAATTAACACAAGGAAAATTGCTGTGCAGAAAAAAAGTATGTTGAGACAAGAATATTAAGCCTACATAACAGTACAAACAATTCCCTCTCTGCCCTTCTTTTTTCAGGGCTACAAGAATGTTACATTTTATTTGACTTCAGAGAAAGGGAACTTCTTTCTGTCAATGAGGGCAAATGAACTTTTGAAGGAGGCCTTCTTACCCTCCTCTCGAGCCTTCCTTAGCAAGGGCCAAAGTTTGTTCCTAGCTGCCCTGTCCTCCGGAGACAGTGGCTCCATGATGCGTAGATTATTCTCTTGAAGGAACCTGCAATTCCTGGCTGCCTGCCAAACTGCATCTCTGAGGTGCCGTGCTGCAAAGAGGATGATGACAGATCTGTTTTTCCCCCAATTCCTTAGGTCCCAGTCGATGAGCGATGTCCACTCCTGCATATAGACTGTCACGGATGGTCGGTGTCACTTGTGCAAGGGTTTCAATTACTTCTACCCTTACATCCTCTCCATCGGATTCTTTTAGACCATGTAGTTTCAGTAGAGATTTCAAGCTGTAACGTCAACTCTCTTCCACAGCTTCCACAGGCTTTATTCTCCTCTTTTGAAGTCTGTATTTCATTTTGCATGCGCTTTAGCTCTTTCCTATTTTCACCCACATCAATCACAAGCTGCTTTACAGTAGCCAAGATACTCTCAACTTCTGTAGAAGTGTCTCGTGTAGTCTTTTCAATGGCTGAAATCTTTCGAAATGTGGCGTCATGTTTTGACGGACAGCTCATGAATTGCTGATAGCACGTCCATACTTTTGTCATCGTCTATAGTAACACTCCCCGATTCCACACGCTTCTTTTTTTTGCAAAAGGGTTTTTCGGGAGTGTCGAGATTTAGGACAGAAGCCAAAGCATAGCTGCTATCAAATGTCGGGATGAATCAAACCAGATTTTTGCATCTTCCTCCCCAGGGTCAAAAGGGGATTGAACAGCCCTGGAATTAACACTTGATAACGCCATACCTTCTGTATTTTGTGGCATCATGACTTTGAATTTTCCTTCACTTTTTCTCTTAGCCTTTTTACCCATACATGCACAGTACTGAAATGCTCAACTTAAGCAGGCATAATACACTAGTGTTTGAAAAAATCACAAGCTAATTAGCAATTGTATTACCACTTCACTGAAGATTTCCTGATGAGCTTAAAAACGCATGACCATTCGCGACAACGCCATCTTGGCCCCCCTCAGTTGAATTGATTCTACCAAAGCCATGAACAATGAAGTGATGTTTTTAGTGAAGGCCCGCCTTGATGAGCAGTCTGACATCATCAATTGAGGTTTTCTCCCTAACATGCAATGCAATTGCCGGGGGTGCTATTGCATTTGAATAAAGAGATTGGATATTGAATTGACAATTGCAAAATGAATTGCCATTTGAATAAAGGGGCAAAAAACCCATGACAATACGAAATGCATTTCAGTGGATAGTTATTCTATTTTTTATACAAAATATTTTTAAATGAACCATGAATTGCATCAGCACTTTGCACATTGAATTGCCAATTGCAAAACGTATTTTCAAATTACATGCTCAGACTGAATACTGAATTGAGAATTGCAAAATGAATTGTCATTTGAATAAAAAGAAAAAAAACATGGCAATACAAATGCAATTCAATTAATTGTTATTCTATTTTTTGTTTAAAATATTTTGAAATGAATTAAGGATTGCATCAGCACTTTGCACATTGAATTGCCAATTGCAAAATGTATTTTCAAATTACATGCTCAGATTGAATACTGAATTGACAAGTGCATGCTCTGATTGAATACTGAATTGCCAGTTGCAAAATGAATTTCCATTTGAATTTTTGTGCTTGTAATCTTCCATAGTGTGGAGCGAGGTAGAAGGTCCCCTCAACGTAATGCCTTTCACTCACCACGAGGCGATCACGTGTCCGAAAAAGTTTGCACGTCCCACTCGGGGAAGTCATAACTAGTGTGACAGCAAGCCAAAGCACGACAAATCCTCCACTGGCCCTCTCTCGGCAGTTTCTCTGGCGTGTCTGGACGATAGTCTCCTCGTTTGCTCCGTTCTGCCGCAGTCAAAATGTTACAGCTCGCTGGACTAGTTACAGCTCGCTGGACTAGTCCCTATAATGGCGTCGGCTCATGTTAGCAAGCGAACGTTAGCATACATTTACCGATGGCGTTTCAGGAAACGTAAAACCCAGTGGTTGACATACATAGGGTTACTGTCCGTTTACCTTACACATATACCACTGGTTTTAAAGTATTTTTGATAAACACATGGGCTATGTCCTCCTCATCCCATTCGCTCTCTCGCTCTCGAACACCCTCCCCTCGAGTGATTCTTCCTCCACCAATTATAGCACCTCCTGTTTTGTATACCAAGCAATGATGTTAGACATAAAATAAAATACAAAAACTTCAATAATACAGAAATGACATATTTAAAATATTACATTTTCAATACATGACATGTTAAACAAGCATAAGCATAAATGTAACTAATTTATTAACTGGGATACAATTATACTTATTATTAATCATTCATAGATGATTTTTTAATTTTTAAGTAAATGGTCTTATTCTATTGGCTGATAACTTTGTTTAGACTTGCCAAGACATGTTTGCAGTCGTTCATACATAACCTCTATACCACTTAAAACAAACTGACTGACAAACTGCCATAGTGTAAAACTGCACTTATAAACAGTAGCAAAGGAATTTTTTGTGCTGTTGTGCTAATTTTGTGCTATTTTTTGTGCTATTTTCTGGCAAGTTAAGGATTGCGAATCAACTATGGAATGTGTTACCAATCACCCTGCCAATCTCACACGCTTCCTAGGCTCTCAGTGCGTCCATGAGAGAGGGCCCCTGATCCGCTCCTTGCTACTGACCGGCCCTTCAGGTGCGGGGAAGAAGATGTTGCTGCACGCTCTGTGCACAGAGACTGGAGCCAACCTGTTCAACCTCTCCCCTGGCAACCTGGCAGGCAAGTACCCTGGCAAGAGCGGCCTTCAGTACCTCCTGCACATGGTGCTCAAGGTAAATCAAATTCAAAGTCAAAGTGAACTTTGTCATCTCAGCGATATACACATACACAGTCAGACAAGACAGCATATCTCCAGATTTACAGGGTATGAAGGATATAGAGTAAACATATATAGATAAACTTTAAATATAAATGCTAAAATAGAAGTAAAAATGGGCAGTTGGTACAAGGATGTGCAATATGGTACCAGGTAGATTTTAACTTTCAAAAAAATTATGCAAATGTTGCAGTCAGGTGGAAAGCAACAATACTGAAATATCATTCTATGAAAACTACAGAAACTACAAAAACAAGTGTCCAAGAACAATTGGAACATGGATGTGTTTTTTGCATGTTCACAGTTAAGGTTTGTGGGGGTATGGGGGTGCAGGCAATGTGTTGAGGAGTCTGATGGCTTGTGGGGAAAAGCTCTCACACAGTCTGGCCAATTGAAATTTGATGATGTGATACCAGTATCAGTGATGTGTGTAAAACCCCTGCAAGGTTAGTACCAGCACCACACACTACCATGCTGAGAATGGTCCACCAGCTAAATAATATCTGGTCAGTAGAGGTCAGAAACTGACCAATAATGATGACTTCTTTGGTTACTGATAGAGATTTGAACAAAAAAAAAATGCCAAGACAAGATGCCTGCAAAAATTTGTTATTAAAATCTTGTGAAATTTTCAGTGACAAAAATGACCATTTTTGAAGCAAAATATATACTTTTTATTTACCAACTCAAATAAATGTAAATTAATACAGTTAAGTGATGTACATATTACGTGAAGAAAATTTTTGGTCAATATTGCATACAGGTTTACATATGTATCCACTGTCTATGTAGCTGTAAATACAAAGTGTTTGTAAAAAAGTGGATAGTGAGTGTAGCTCACTTTTATTAGCCTTTTGACTGCCAGCCTCTTAAACTCCATGTGTTCATCCTCTCAGATTAGATTCCAATTTCCAGCTTCATCTGACCTTACATGGCAGAGAGTTATGCCTCTTAAGAATGGTCAGGCTTTGCGTGCTCTGTTTGTTGCTCTGCTTCCGAGATCCAGCACAACATGATTATCAAAACACGTGTCACCATGGCAACACCCATCCATGACATGACATGATGTTCCAGAGTTTAATATTTAGTTCTGTTCACTTTTTTCTCCAAAACATAAACAAGACATGGGGGTGGGGAGTTTACGAGGGACTGAAAGGAGCATTTCCCCACATTGCCTTTTCGTGTCTGGTTATAAACGTGCAGCCCCTTCGTAATCTTTTCAAGGGGGTTCTGTGGTGGGTCAGCTGCGTTTTTTGTTTGCGGTTGTATTTGTGCCTTGCTCTGAGTCACAAGGAAGAGTGAGACTGCAGAGGAAAGCCAGGCTTAGTGCTGCTTAAGCAGCTCTGGTTGAATACAGCTGGGATGTGAGATAAACTAAGTGGAGGGCTGAGGTTTTTGCCTGTTTGTATTGTGCGGATATGGCTCTTTCAGCACCTCTCTTAATGCATGCTGAGAGTAGGACACTGTTCTATCAGGGTTTCCTGCCTGCTCCACCACAACCAGATGAACACCTTTCCTGTCCACTGGAACCCGCTCCACTTAGCCTTTATCTCTGAGTGGCATCTGGCCTCACTCTCAAACACACAATAAACACAGCAGAGCATTTAATGTATGCCATTATGATAAATGGAGGTGTGTTTTAAGGAGTCAAGCAAGGGCTGTCATGATTACTCGATTAAAAAATAATCAAGTAAAAATGCTCTTCTCATTGAAGTGGTAATGACTGGTTGTCAGTTGAACATTTTACATTTTCCTCCTGACCTCCCCTACCAGAGGGGACATCCCTTTTTGCCACCTATTGTTTCTATATATTATCTGAACCACTTATCATAACCAGGGTGATGGGGTTGTGCACTTAAGGAGAAAGGCAGAGAAACACCCTGGAAAGATATATTTCAATAACTTTCTCATCTCTTCAGAATATTTTGATGGTGCGCTTCATGAGACCATTTAGGTTACTAAAGTGTGTTTGCATTGCGCTTTGTGTGAAGATCTGAAACAATGAAGGGTCAAATACAGTGCCTTGCAAAAGTATCTTATCTTATTCCCTGACAACTTGGAATTTAAAAAGAATTTTGGGGGGTTGTATCTTTTAATTTACACAACACAGTGACCACTTTACAGATGCAAATTAATTTTGTTATTGTGAAACAAACAAGAAATAAGACAAAAAAGAAAACCTGAGCGTGCATAACTATTCACCCCCTCCCAGAATCAATACTTTGTACAGCCACCTTTTGCAGCGATTACAGTGACAAGTCTCTTCACGTACATGTCCACAAGCTTAGCACATCTAGACACTGTTTTTTTTCCCATTCTTCATGGCAAAACTGCTCCAGCTCCTTGAAGTTGGATGGACGCTGTTTGTGTACAGAAATCATTCCAGAGACTCTAAATTGTATTGAGGTCTGGACTTCGACTGGGCCATTCCAGGACATTTACCTGTTTTTCTTTAAACCACTGGATCTTTAGCTGTGTGTTTAGGGCCATTGTCCTTCTGGAAGGTGAACCTCCATCCCTGTCTCAAATCTCTGGAACACTCAAACAGATTTCCCTCAAGAATTTCTCTATATTTTGCGCCATCCATCTTTCCTTCAGTTCTCACCAGTTTCCCAGTCCCTGTCGATGAAAAGCATCCCCACTGCATGATGCTGCCCCTACGATGCTTCACTGTGGGGATGGTGTTCTCAGCATGTTAGGTTTGTGCCAGACATAGTGTTGTCCTTGATGGCCAGTTTCTTATTAGTCTCATCTGACCACAGCACCTTCTTCCACATGTTTGCGGAGTCTCCAATACACCTTCTGGCAAATTTCAAATGATCTGCCTTATTTTCTTGGCCACTCTTCCATGAAGCCCAGCCCTGTGCAGTGTGGGGCTTATAGTGGTCCTATGGACAGATACTCCCATCTCTGCAGTAGAGCCGACCGGCTCCCTGAGGGTTATCTTTGGCCTGCTCTGATTAATGCCCTCCTTTCCCGGTCTGTGAGTTTTGGGGGGCTATCAGAACAAGTGTATATATACTGAGATCATTTGACACTTAGATTGCTCACAGGTGGATCTTATTTAACTAATTAAGTGGCTTTAGAAGGTAGTGGTTGGGGCTTCAAAGCAAAGGGAGTGAAAACAAATGCATGCACAGTTGTTTCCCATTTTAACTTAATTAATCTATAGTTTGTTTTCCAGGTGCATCATTAAAAATCAAATTGAAAATCCATTTAAATTCCAGGTTGTAAGGTAACAAAACAGAGGGAATGCGGGGAGTGAATACTTTTGCAACGCACTGTATACAAGTAAAAATATACAAGGGGACTGTTAATTTAGTTTATACAATTTCAGTATGTTTACCTTTAAAAATCGTACAAATGTATTGCCTTGCACAGATCAAGCGAAGGTACTTAATGAAATTACGCTTTTTTAAGGCATTCATTTCTCAAACGTAAAAATAGCTTAATTTTATTTACTTTATTTACTTGATTGATTCAAGACAATTAGTTTGCATGATTTTTAGCTGTACAGTGCAGTTGTTTCTGCTTTAATAATAGAATGGGTGTCTGGGATATGTGTGTGTGTGTGTGTGTGTGTGTGTGTGTGTGTGTGTGTGCGTATGCTGATGTGCTGTTTGGCCTGTGCTGCAGGGATTTGTTGTTATATTTCGGCAGGTGGCTCGCCAGCTGCAGCCCTCTGTCATTTGGATTGGAGATGCTGAGAAAACATTCTACAAGAAAGTTCCAAAAGCAGAGAAAGAGGTATGTCTGCCAACTGTGTTGCACTTCAGGACATGCAGGTTCACAAGAGTACGAACTCATGTAGCCATGTGCACACACTCATACGCACAATGTGCTCTCTTTCTACTTCATGTACAATGGCTTAATGCCTGCAGAAGACAATACATGGTAAACCGCCTGTGTAGAAAAGTTAATCAGGGCCCTAACATTATTTTTTTTACACTTTAAGGACTTGAAGTAGCCTCTACTGCCCTCTTGTGGCTCACAATATTCAGACACATTTCTAGAGTACATTATTTTTATGCTGTTTTAGGACATTTTTAATACTGCTTTTAAAACATTTACAAAAGATTGCATGCAACTATAAGTACAAGCAGTCTTGATGGTGAGAAAACCACCAGCTCCAAGTGAGACAGTAAAAATGCTAATTAATTAAACATGGTGGAGTATGAACAAAGGTTTACCAGAGATAATAGGTGTATTAGCATATATGATTAGGAAAAATTACGTCATTAAAGCAGAAACAGAAGTACTTGCAGTAAAAGCTCAAAAAACAGTTTTAGACATAGTGGCATAAACCAGTCTTATTCTTTTTCTACTTTCGGCTGTTCCTGATTAGGGGTCACCACAATGGATCAACCTTCTCAATTTCCTTCTAAGTGGAATAAACAAATACGTTGGTAAAACTTATAATGCTTCCATAAACAGATGGGGTCATACAGTCATAAAAACAATGTTGCCAAATTGAAACAAAATGGGGTCTTTGAAATGCCATAGAAGAACCACTTTTGGTTTCTAAAAGAGCTGTTTAACACAGCACAGCCATAAGCTCAGAGCTTAAATACAGCAAGCATGATGATTCTGTTAAAAGGTTTCCATGAAATCACACATCCAGTCCACAAACCTTTTGGGAACTTTTTTAGTTATTTTTTCTTGACTTATATGATTATTTATGGGATGAATGCATATATAAGTATCAGTACTACATGCAATTCCTGTTACAACTGTGTTATTGCGTTACCCTGGTATAAATACTCGATTCCAATTGCCAGGGAATCCCATTGTGGGCAGGCCATCTTGCCTGCTACTCTTTCACCCTCTCTGTCTGCTATGTTGATCTAGCTGGAGCCTAAAAGACTAAAGAAAGACCTGCCGAAGATGGTGAAGTCCATTAAATCAGAAGACCGCGTGCTGCTGGTGGGGACGTCTCGCAGGCCCTTTGATGCTGACCTCAAAGCTCTCTGTAAAGTGTACAAAAAAATCATCATGATCCCAAGACCAGATTATGCCTCAAGACTCAGTAAGTGCAAACATAAAATTAAATAGTACTTTGTCTTATTATGTTATATTGTGTATGTAGATGTATCTGAAATCACATAATTCATATCTGTATTATTTTAACTGCCTTCTTGGTGGTTGTAACATAGATGATGTAACATCAATGAGAGAGATCTGTTTCCCTTTTCAAATCTTTTCCAGACCTTTTATTACCTGATTTAGCAAAACTCTACCATAGATAATAAAACATAGTTTCATTTTATAGTCTAATTCTATATCATAGTCCAAAATAATTCTTCCTATAGCTTTTACACTTGTGGTATTTTTAAATAGCTAGAAATCTCATCTGGTTCAAAAGACATTGAATTGTGCTGAATTTTTTGTGTTTAATATAAACTTACTAGGCTTTTCTAGCTAATGTTACAATTAATGCTTCAGTCTGTCACAATTAAGCCCTCTGTTATGGAATCACATTTTTTGATATTATATTGTGTATGTAGATGTATTGTATCTGAATTGATATCTGTTTTATTTTAACATTCATACCTGTGGTTGGATGATATCTGTAGCTACTGTGCTTGTATTTGTATATATGAATATGGAGGAGTGGTTTTCTACTGTAGGATATCTGTCTTATATGAATAACAAAAAGAATGTGCAGTTTAATGTGCAGGTGCCTCCTGAACTCAAGAATTCAATAATTAAGAGGTGTATCCCAATATATGCCTCTTAACTGAAATATATAAATAAATGAATTATAAGGAACTAAGACTCCTTTATGTTTGTAGCTTTATGGAAAGAGCTGCTTGCAGTACGGGGGGCTCAGCTGGGCCCCACTCTGGACCTGAGCTCTCTGGCTAAGGTCACTGACGGCTACACTCAGGGTCATATCCTGCAGACAGTACGTAGCGTTCTCAGCACCCGCCGCCTCAGTCTGCAAACCAAGAGACCCCTCACTGCCCTCGAATTCATTCCCCCTATCACCAGACAAGACCCCATCTACAAAGAGGAGGAGGAAACCTTTAAGGTCAGAGACAAGTTGTGATAGTAAATAATAAGCTACAGTGATAAACTACTTATTCACGCTTCAGTCTCTTGCGGATTTTTTCTGAGACCAAAACTAATAATGGTTCGCTGAAACATTCGCGGAAACTGCAGATATCCTCCGCATTTCTTTTTTTTTTTTTTTGCTTTTATGAAGTCCGGGCCTCATCTGCCACACCCCCTCGACCTTGTGCTGGGTTGTTTATGTTTGGGCGCGGCAGTTAGCAAGACAATCAGACACACCTGAATGGAATGAGCCTCTGCTGCTCAGCATCTGATTGCTGTTCTAAGTGCCCTGCCCAAACATAAACAACCCAGCACAAGGATGAAGGGGCGTGGCGGATGGGGCCCGGGCGTCACAGCTTTTTTCGTGGCAATATAGAATTTTTCATGCATTTTAGTGCTAAATTATTAATAAATACATTTACAATTACAATTTACTAATTTTGTGACATAAATATTAACGTAAATTCAGCTACATTTCCATATAAAATATAACTAAATTTTTTGGTTCTGTCCAGAGAACGCAAAGAAAGCACGTCTTGGGATGGTGAAATACCGCTGTACTCAGAGGCGGGAGATTTGAAAGTAACTAATCCGAGAACGTTATTCATTTCACCTTGCTGCTGATTGGCTGCTGCCCTGTGCTGCATCTCGTGTGTAGCTATCTCGAGTGTTTCTCTGAGTGTTCTTGTGTTTTTCATTTTGTTCTTTTTAAAGCCCTGCATTTTTATTACTGTAAATTAATTTATTACTGTATTCACCCGGCTTATACCAAAGAAAATGACAGTGCATACCAAAGAAAACGCGTGTGCATAAATTACAATACAGTATGTATAGGGGTAAAATTGGTATTTTATATTCTAGCACTTCCAGAGACAGCAGTTCAGTGTACACTATACAGTACGGGTTTACCGTTACATTTTCTTTAAGGGTAATGTACAAAGCTGAGTTTAAAATGAAACTGAAGTGTTTGGAAAGCATATTTAGGGGCATATTTAAGGTTTATACTCTAAAAAGAGGCATTTTAGGCATTTTTTGTACCACATAACATATTCGTGGTTTTTCACTATATGCGGGCGCTCTTGGAACATAATCCCTGCGATTGTCAGGGGTTTACGGTAATAGATTTACATTTACACACCAGGCTGGGAATGGCTCCCTGTATGGGGAGCACTGCATAAGAGGAGTATCTCTAGTTCTGTTCATCTCAAAGTAATAAACCTTACTGAGCACTTCATTAACTTAAGTTACCAGGTTTTACTAGTGTACGACTAGTTCATAGTTTATGTTGGTCATCTTCTAGACACCAGCTTGTCAAGCCTGGTTCTGGAGTTGCCCCTGTCCTGCACATTTTTGTTTTTCTTATTGTAGCACATCCCCTTCAGCTCACCTAGGCATTATTAATTTGGCATATTAGTTGGATCAGGTGTATAGAGAGCAAATCAGACTAAAATGCGCATGCAGAGGGTACTCCAGGGCCAAGACTGGGAACTACTTTGCTAGCCCTTCACCAATGATGAGTGTCTGACCATAAACTGCTCGTGTTTAGATTTTTTTTGCTTAATTGGTGTGTGTTCTACCACTCAAATTACATTTGGAGCAAGACAGGGATTTCTCATAAAATTGGTTTTGGGTGTATTTTTTGTCTCCTGGCAGGCCTGGTACAGCCGGACCCCCATGGGCAAAAGACGAGCACGAGCTGCCAAAGAGTCTCAGGAAGGAGCACAGCTGAGCAAAGGAAAAAAGAAATCAGGAAAGGGTCCTAAGAACGAACCAGAGGTGAAAGGAAAAAAGAAAAAGAAATAAATATTCAGTTTCAGTTATGGATTACATTTCTTGTCTTGAAACTTGTGCGCAGTTTCTCTTTTGGCCACCAGAGAGCAGCAGCAGACTTTCTTCCACTTTTCTGCCTCCGCTACTCATATAAAATCGAAAATGATTTAGATTTAGATTGTTTTTTCATATAAAACATTAACATATTTAGTTATTAGTAGTGTAAGTAATTAATTCATTTACTAGAACATACACTGAATGATGCACCAAATTCACTTACATACTGTCTACTGAAGGTGGTGAGGTCGTTTGGGTAAGATTTTAACCTGCCTTTGTGCAGATAAACATAAAAGGGGAAAAATAAGTCATGAAATACTTATTTTACTTGCATTGTGTCATCTTGTCAGAGAGAGACAGTGTTACAGAAATGACTCCCATTGTTAGAAGCTGGCTCTGTGCTGTGGTAATATCTCTCCAAAAAAGGCTCTCATTTGGTTCCTTTGTGGAGCAACTGCTAATTAGCCTGTGTAATGGACCGCTGTGTCTGTGGCTGCCCGCAGAACGGCACTGCGACACCTTAGACCACCTCTGAAAAGGTCCTTGGCAAACGAGCATTCCTTGCCAGTGGAGTAGTCTAGTCTGTGTTGGGTGTTAGGCACCTGATCAGAGTTAGCAAGGTTAGCATAGCTTATTTTTAGCTTATTTTTGTACCAGGTATCAAGTCTTGTAAAACATGATTTGTAAAGCAGTTTTTGATGCAGTGCTTATTTGACTCTTATTTATAAAATAAGACCCAGTCATCAATTTCCCCTCCTTGGCCCCAAAGGGGGGGAGGGGCTTGGTTGAGAGAGGGTAGAGGAGACCTTGCTTTAAAGTTCAGAACGCACCATACCTGCCATACTCACCATTCACTATGGTTCGTTTGGCTCTTCAGTTCCTTTTCTAGACAATTCACAGAAAGATCTTTTTTAAAAGTACCTGTTTAGACTCCACCAACACTTCACATACAGCTTCTTATTCATAAAGCTTCTCATCTATGGTAACCATTTTCAAAATAGTCTCTTGCAACATGATATATTCATTATTTAAAAATAATTTAAATCTTAATATATATATGACCTTTTCTGTTTGACCTTTCAATTTTATATACATATATATATATATAAATATATATGATATATATTTGAATAAAATGTGAAATAAAAATGAATAGAAGTATATAATTATGTTGGAATTAAATAACCAATTATTAAAGTGAAGCAGTACAACAATCAGTCAAGAGCGTAACTGGGTAGGGGGATGAGGTGATCTGATGTATGTGTAACCAATAGGGGCCACTTTGCTTAACTTTACTTTAACCTTTTTTGCCTTTGTGGCATGTCAGATAGCTGAATATCAGATTATTGTCTAAGGTCGACATTTAAATGCTAGAGGGTGGAGTGGCATGCCTTAAGAGCTTCAACTTGTCTGAAACAATAGTGAGTAAACATAAATTTATTTTTTGAGTCAATTATCCTAACCAGGGTTAGTCCTCATAGGGTGAAAGGCAGAGACACACCCTTGACAGGTCATCAGCCCATTGCAGGGCAGACATAGACACATTTACACTTAATGTGGACTGTGGAAAGACACAGGGAGAATATGTAAATCACAGTCTCCAGGAATCAAACTTAATCAAACTCAATCTTGCTGTGCATGAACCACTGCATCACCATGCCATAAAAAGAAAACAAGGAATAGTGAAAATCAAGGTCAAAGAAACAACCTAGCATTTTGCTTTTTTCCTCTGTATCTTAATATCGCTTCCAAAAATGGGCCAGCTTGCACAATTCTAGCGGCCTGGGAAATGTGAAACCTTTAGCTACAGGGATATGAAATCATGATTTTTATAGCCTTGTAGGATATCATTCTAAGTGTTAGGAAATAAAGACGTTAGTAAATTGTTGTGGTCAGTTTGTGTCAATATCCTTTTTCCCTTTCTTTTTGTGTTCACAGTTCTGTTTAGATTTCTGACCCTTGTTTTCATACTGAAAATATAATTCACCTTATGAAAAAATAAATATTGTAATTATCATTTTCTTGGTTTTATGATAAAAGGTTTAAATGAGCAATCAAAAAGCCTCTGTTAGGTGTCAGGAAGCCACAAGAGCACTCTAGAATTCTGTTGGGGTTTAAAGGGTTTAAAATTATTATATTATTACATAATTAATTGTCAATAATTAGTAGATTAATCAATGTCCACTGTAATCAGTAGTGACATACCTACTCTTGGCCAAACTTGACCAAGACAACACTAATATTATAATTGTGGGTGCACACTGAAATCAGCATCATATCAGTATCAGCAGACATTTGCTTGAAAATATTGACATCAGACAGATGTTTCGATGTGACCTGATATTTGAAGATGCATCTATTGAACTGAATGTGATTTGACACTGTGCTAAAATATTTTCAGTTTACTCATTTTACTTTATACTTTTATAGAATTTAAATGTTCACTTTTTTTAATATAACCGTTCTATAAATGCTGATGGCCGATGGGATTCCGCGCCGGCCCATAATTATGTGGCCGGCCCAAATTTACACTGCTGCAAGTCCAGCACTGTGTATCACTGTGTGTGTTTGGACAATATATGCACACTTCTGTTCCTTATTTGCATACCTGCATATCACATAGACTAGCAAACACCTCGGTGTCCCACCAATTAACTGACCCCTCATCTCCTCACATTCTTTGACCATACCCCTGTCCTAGTAAAGCTCCAGCTCAGGCTTGAATACACCCATCTTCAACCAGGCTTCTCCTGATTCAGCAGTGTGTATCCCTCCACTCTTTCTTCTTTTCTGTTTCTTGATTGCTCCATCTTGATCCCTTGTTCTCCGCACCAGGTGGGTTTTATAGAGCATAACAAACTTACCCACAACTCCGTGCTTCTTCCAGCTTCAACTCACATGTAATTGAATTATTCAGAAGAGTGTATGTGTGTGTTTGTGCGTGTGTGTGTGTGTGTTCTTATCCAAGGAAAAGCCCTGAAGCTAGGTGTCATGTTAAGATAAGTATGAGATTTTTTACCTCTTTGCTTATTCGAATGAGACACATTGTGGTGTGTCTGCTGAAGTGCACTGACTTATGAAGATTCACCTATTGTGTCCAAATGCACGCTTCATTACTGGAATAAAGGGACAATGGTTTTGTCTGCTGTTAACACTAGTCCTGGCTTTTGTTTCTGCCATGTTCGACATTCCGTTTTAATTAAAATGCACATTTTGGCTATTCACTACTCTCCGAGGTCATTTCCATAATCCTAGACGTATCTTCCCTTCAGGAGCGATTATAATTAAACATTATTCAGATTGGATTATTCACATGCATCTTTTCATCTAATCAAGAGTAGATTTGAGAGCACGGACCCCCGTGGCTGTGACGGTGAAACAAAGAACGTCTACTGGCTCATTTCAAGGAGCCTTTTAACCATTGTTTCGCAATTACTATTTATTTTCCCTGGCCTGGGGCTCCAGGGCCCAGGCTTTCTCATGTGGCCTTGGCTCTCCTGCAGCTAGCTGCAACCTCTGAGTGAGCGTTTATGGTGATGCATCCTGCCCCTCGTAGCCCTTGGCCAGCCCAAGGCCCATGTGAACTAGCTGAACCCCAGATCCTAAAACAGGCCTTAGGGGTAAAGGGTGAGACATGCCTGTTTAAGATGTTCTCCATGTCTTAATGGAGAAATAAAAGCAAGCTTTTGCAGGAGCAGGATCCTGAAGGATGGCCCCCTGCCTGTCACATCAGATGTCTATGTGTGTATGGAGAATACAAACTGTTCATTTTAAAGGCTAATTGAGAATGTTTGACAGCCTAACTTAAATGATGAAGACTTCTTAGCCCACGGATGTGTATGGGTCTGAGTTCTGTGGAGATTTCTAATGGAGAGAGAAAACAAATATGCCGTGTGTAGCATGTTTGTTGGTATAAACAGCAAGTTTTTACAGGCTCACGCTTTGTTGGAGGGTATAAACACCATCCTGAATCACTGCTCTGCTGTGCAATGTCAATGTCATTTTGAATGCTCCAATTATTAAACAATTAGCCAGCTGGGTATTATAAAACAAAGCAATTAATGTTATGCTAATAACATTTCTTGCTATTCTCTATCATTTGCTAATTATCCATTAATTACTCTGACTTTGTAGCAAATCGAATTAAAAGTGATTAATCAGACAGATTCTGGTATTTAACAAACTTCTCCACAGAACTGGAACAGATCTCATATCTCTGCACAGCGTGAGCTTGATCCCGCAGGCCACCTGAACAAGAAGTTCCGCAAAATTCTACCAATACAGTCACTGAATGGTCCATTTTATGAGAGTTGGATTATCCTCTTTTTTTTAAATAAGAGTTCAGTGCAGTATTGAATTTTCCTCTCTTTTTTGAAATAAAAGTGCTCAATGCAGTACATTATATGGCCAAACATAAGTGCACATGTCTCCTTAATAATGGAGTTCAGGTGTTTCAGCAACACCCTTTGTTAACAGGTGTTTAAAATCAAGCACAGCCTTGCTTTCAACATAGACAAACACTGGCAGTAGAATGAAGAGCTACTGAACAGCTCAGTGACTCATGTGATGCCACAAGTCAATTGATGAAATTTCTGCCCTGCTAGATCTTCCCTAGCCAACTGTAAGTGCAACTGTAAGTTGTTGTGAAATTGAAGCTTCTAGAAGCAACAACAGTTCACAAAGTCACAAACCATGCAAACTCGCAGATTGGGCCTCAAAGTGATGAAGAGCACCATTACAGAATTCCAGATTGCCTCTGCATGCAACATCAGAGCAAGAACTGTGCTTTAGGGACTTCAATGAAATGGGTTTTCACGGCCAAGCAATTGAACACAAACCTATGGTCACTAAGGTAACCAGCCTGTTTAACTCTGAAGAGTTGGAAAATAATAATGCTAAAAAAAGATGTTTTTGGTACAGAAAGCCATATAAATGTCATGAGTGGGCTTTAGAGTATGAAAAGACAAATATAAAAATAAGATAGGGGTCTTAAGAAAAAAACTTAAGAAAAATACTTGAAATCACTGTTCACAGGTAACAGGGAACATGTGCATTCACTTCTTGGGGCAGTAAATATCCAGCTTTGAGGATATGAATTATCATGGTTGTCTATTTTCAGTAGGTATCATGGGCCTTGCATGAAAGTCATGAATTTAAAAAGCTGTATCGTGAATAAAAAAACGAAATTGGGAAATTTGGTATGATGCTAAAAAGGTCAGCACTAGCACTAATCACCAACTCTTAGATGAGTTACTTGTTAGAATATATACACATCTTCATGGATATACACACATATTCATGTGAGCTTTTTAACATCCTTAGCAAGCAGGCCAAGACCTACAGTGTGAATGAAGGGAAAGGTACATGACGGCACTGTTAAACCAGGTGAGTATGCCATTAAAGGCCAGGTGTGTTCTACCTCAATTACACCACTGCCCAGCTGACTAATTGCTGGCCACTCTGCCCAGGTCAGCCACTCCAGCAGGGGAATCTGGGATATCACAGGCTACTGCCGCCACCATCTTTTAGGGTTGGGGAGGGAATACCTTGACAAGAAATTTTTATGGCTCCTGAAAAACAGAAGTGCAAGTGATTAGCCACATAGCTCTTTGCTCTTAACAACCCCAACCCCAGAATCCTACCAGGACAAGCCTCCGTCATTAGAGTGAAACATAGAAGAAAGTTACAAGAGCATACATGTGGGCTGACGTGGAAAACTCTAACCAAGCACATTTTTAGTTTTGTACAGTACCATACCTCAGTATTCAAATAATAGGAACTAATCTTTGCAGGACTCAGGACCAGAGTTTCATACCACTATCCCAGTGTTTCTCAGGGATGCCCAGACGGTCCACCATTTTTCTTCTCTCACAGCTCTAAAGACAGCTGAACCAAACAATCGAACCTGGTAAATGTAAATATTTTGGATTAGCACAAAAACTATACATTTATTCGAGATTCAAGATAGTGGATTCATATACTAGATGACAATTCAACTAGATAACAGTCTACTAGCCAAAAACTAAAGTGAACAGGCAAAAACAATCAAACGAATGCTTTTTGGTTCACAGACTAGGCATATATCCAAAATTCTTACTTGAGAGTAGAGATGGGGCCGATACAGGGGGCTCTTTTTCATTTAAATTAATAGGCTTTTGATGGACTAATTGAACCATTTTCTATTCTCAGTAGAGTCAATTAGGCATTTAGCAAAGCTGACAGGCTCTAGTAATAATCAGACTGTGAAATGTTTGTTGTGTGTTGCTATAAAAGGTCAACATTCACCCTTGCTAGGTTCATGACAAAGTAATACCTATTACGAGGCAAATACCTATTAGGAAGTCACAAAAATGACTAAAACACAAGAATCTTGCATTAAACCTCTTGCCACATGCTCACAATTTACTGATGGCATCTGAACTTATATTCTATACAAACTTTAAAATTTTAGTTGTATGGTCTCTCTACACTATCCTCTCTGCCAGCCATTGTGGAGCTCTCAGACAACACCCCTTCTACTGAGACAGCCAAAGAGTACAGTGGTCATTAGTAGAGGTCGACCGATGTGGGTTTTTCTATGGCCAATGTCGAGGCCAATATTTAGATATCAAGGTGGCCAATGGTCGATATGTGATGCTGATTATTTTGGGGGGGTTTTTGCAGGGGGGTCGTTATTTGCTCATTAATAATAATAATAATAATAATAATTATTATTATTATTATTATTATTATTATTCATGTTTTTTGACAGACAGTTTCTTGACTAATTCAAGCCAAATGGTCATAATCTAGCGATCACAAAAAATAACTTTACACAGCCTGCTATGCAAGGACCACACAAGCCACTAGCAATTACGTAGTTAAAGTTCCCATTACATGAAAATTTCACTTTATGAGATTTTTTAACATTAGTACGAGTTCCCCTATCCTGTCTATGGTCCTGCAGTGGCTAGAAATGGCGATAGGTGTAATGAGTGCCTTGATCATCCTGCTCCGCCGTTGAGAGAGCGACAGCTCAGATGGCCCAATCTGGAATTTTCCCCTTATGTCGCCATTCCTCCTTTCCCATGCTTTGCCCACCCAGAGAATTTCGCCGCCCTCTCCTAAAAAATTAGCTCCACCAATTGTCAATGCTATGTGTGAGAGACCACTTTTGCATGTAGAGACATCATGGCTTACAAGCGAGTGAAGCATGGCAGTTGCTCGGTGCTGAGATGTATAAATGAGCACAAATGTATTTTTTTAGTTCCTTCATGCGAGCCTCTGAAGAACCAGTGGGTTAAATTGTTTTTCTCTGGAAATGCGCCGACACAGTACAGAGCTGGTCTTGCTGAACAGCTGAAAATTAAGTCTGGATCAGTACCAACTCTCCTTAGCTCAGCTATAAACCTCGGACAAGCAAGTCAACTTAACGCTATATAATTTTATTGCTTTCCTGTATATGGTTACCTAGCTTTTTACCCTTAGAATGTGGCTGTAACATTAACTCTGCAGCTAACAGCGTAGTTAGCAGGCTACTGTCGCAAATGTAAAGGTAGATAGCATCAGGTATGTGTGTGAATGGTGTGTGAATACATACATTAACTTGAGTGTTGTACTTCTTTGTTATTTGGACAACCGTGCGGCTGTTAGTGTTATGGCGTGCTCGATATCTGCCTTTCTCCTCACTGAAATGACTATGAGTGAGCACGTCTGCAAACCAGGGTGATCAGATGAGAATGGGTAAAATTTGAGGTGTCTTACTGTGTCTTATAGGTTCTGATCTCAACTGCTTGGCAATCAAAGAAATGTCCCGAATCTTACTACAGAGGAATACAACTGTGTTTTACCAACTATCTGGCTCCTCCCTCACCATCCACCTTGCCCCACCTCTCTCCTCCTCATTATCATTTAAAGCTACAGACACAGAAACAGCATGTCCTAGGCAAATCTCATTTTGGACTGGCTCGAAGTGGCTGTAATTCTGCACCAAGGCTGAATTTCGGAAAGAGACTTCAGATACAGCATTAGGGCCACTAAGACCTATATAAAAGCATAAAAAATCAGCATGTCTTGGGATCTTTAAAGGCTGACCCTGGCAAGTTTAATGAGAGATAACTGCACTAAATCGTGTGTATATTTTTTGATATGTTGACAAACTGTTCGGTTTTACACTTTCACATGCGAAAGACTTTAGTTAATAAACGGCATTGACAGCATCAATTGTTGTTAAGTGTAACCATGCATTTATGCATTTAGTTTTCTTCGCCATTGTCCTGAGAAACTTTGTCTTTAAACACGATGATGCTGCTGTGGCGTGTGAAGAGAGAAAGAGAGAGTGAGAGAGAGGAGACACAGAGATTTTCTCAGAAACAGAAAAAATTTGCCA
This sequence comes from Hydrocynus forskahlii, assembly GCA_037974365.1. Classification (NCBI taxonomy): domain Eukaryota; kingdom Metazoa; phylum Chordata; class Actinopteri; order Characiformes; family Alestidae; genus Hydrocynus; species Hydrocynus forskahlii. The sequence continues at coordinate 5,071,800 of JBBPCX010000114.1, forward strand.
AATATTTATCGATTAATCGGCCAGAACAATACACGGTCGACCTCTAGTCATAATATCTAGAAAATGAGCTACTTAATCCTTTGAGTGACAGGGCAAAACAAATGATTTCAACACACTCAGATGTCCAGAATATTTATGTTTTGTGTGTGTGTGTGTGTGTGTGTGTGTGTGTGTGTGTGTGTGTGTGTGTGTGTGTGTGTGTGTGTTTGTGACAGAGAGAGAGACTTGTTAAACCAATAGTTGGGCAAACCCTAGCCCATATGATCATGTGCTAAGCACCTTCACCTTGTTACCTTTTTGATCATGGAGAGATTATAAAGCTCCACCTTTAAGCTGTGGCCTTGTCAACCATTGCCATTACCTACGTAAACCCATAATCCCCACCCCAACCCATACCCCCACCACCCCTCCCCCCCCCCCCAAACATACAATCACATCCTACATTCATACATACCCAACCACATAGGTACATGACCTTGTGTGTTATAACCTACTTACACCTCATGCACTACCAGAGGTCAGACAGGGATTTTAGATGTTTTCTGCACACATGCCTATTGAATACATGTGGCCCACCCTTGAGATCCCAAGGAGGGTAAAAAAGGGGAGGCATTCATCACTGCGAATTTAAGTCAATACTGTAACAAGGTTTCCCCTATTGCTTACGCCGCATAGCAAATCTCTAACGTGTCACATGAATAAGTGCAAGAAATAAAAAGAGAGCATCACCTCATCCTTGGTTCGATACAGGAATCAGATCACTTATTTCTCCGCAGGCTGATATAGCAGCCATGAGTGGGCTGTCTGCGCCAGGCTCATGCAGGGCTAATTAGCATGTGAAGGTTGAGGAGGCAGAACTCATTAGGGCTCTAGAAGGCTGAGCATACTGTTGCCCTCTCCCTGTAATGATGTTGAATCTACCTCAAGCTCACAACACACACAACACTTCATCAAACGTTTACTTGTTCAGGGTTAACCCTGCTGTTGACACTCATAATACCCAATTTTCTATTTCGCCCCATAAAGCCTTTGATTCTCCATCTCCTTCCTCACCTGTCTATCTCTCCAGATCTTCATCTCTCAATGCTCTCTCACTCTCAGGGCTGGCTGCAATTCACCTGGTGTTTTTCATTCTTCAATGGCTCAAGTAGTCCATCAGGGCTCTGTAAGTGAAGTATCAGGGGCTTCCAAGCGATACAAAAAAAGAAAAAAAAAAAGAAAAACCAAAAATAGGCTGCAACAATTGGTTACTGCATTCATTCTGTAATCCTTACTAGGGTCACAGGTATCTGGAGTCAATCCCAGGGTCTACAGGCATGAAGCAGAGACTCACTCTGGGCAAGGCCATTCACTCGCACACACACCTACAGTCAATTTAGAATTCCCAATTCATCTGATGCGCATGTCTTTGGACAATGAGAGAAACTGGAGACCTCAGGGGAAACCCACACAACCATAAGGAGAACATGCAAACTCCACATACACAAGGCCAGGATCCGGATTCAAACCCTTAAGGGGTGTGAGGCAACATTGCTACCCACTGCACCACAGTGGAGCCGCAGACCTATGGAAATTTTAATTTTAGCCAGCCTGGCTTTCTGGATGTATGTACAATTTCAGCTAAAGCTGCACTGACCTTGAGTATTACAGTTTTACTGTTAAAACACTGCTTAAACACTAAAAGAAAAAAGTCTCCCACATTTGGCATAACTTTGCACTCTGCAAAATATCGGCCCAGATTTGCACACCACTAAGCACATTGTTAGCTTCACACTTCTTGCAAAACTCAACACACAGTGATTTGCAAATCACGAAACACACTTGCACATTTCAAAGCATTGGCTTTCAAATAACCACACCCGTGAACCAATTAGTTAAACACAGCCACCAGGTGTACTAACATTTGCTGATTCACTTAATTATAGACACATCAATCAGGTTTAGGCACTATAAAAGGGAATAGGTGAGTTAACCTGTCATCAACAAAAATGGAGGACATGAGAGGACAGAGAAGAGTGAGAACGAGTTGAGGTATCTATGGTGGAGAAGCAGGTGGAGGCAGAGACAGAGGCCAAGGAAGAGGTCAAGGGAGAGTTAGACCTGGTGGAGCGAGAGGACAAAGAAGAAGAAGACCAAATTTGTCCCACAGAATTTTTCCCGCAACCCTTGTTGACCATCTAGTAAATAATGGGTTGACATTGAGGGACTTAGAGTCCAGCCAAGCCTCAACAGATCAGTGGCGGCTGCTAGTCTTTCAAACAGGGGAAGCTCATTTTAGGCCTACATCATGAAATTTGTTATTCAAAT
>JBBPCX010000114.1:5085054-5129720 GCA_037974365.1 Hydrocynus forskahlii
TATATATATATACAAACACACCTATATAAGTGCGCTAACAGAAAATGCCTACTTTTTAATTTTGTTCCATTCTGTCATATGTGAACACACCACAGCAAGCACACAGTGTAAACAGCACGAAATCTCTTCCTCTACATTTATCCCATTCACCAGTTCTTCCTCTACCTTTATCCCATTCACCAAGGGCAGCCAGAAACGCAGCGCCCTGGGAGCAGGGTACCGCAAGGATACATCAGAAGTGTCACTAGCAATCTTGCCATTCGAACCCAGCATCTGATCACAGGGTTAACGCCCTAATAACTAGGCCACCATCATATTCACATTTGTAGACCAATTAGTTCGAATTGGTCTACCCTTATTGCAGTTTACCCACCACAGGCCGTTACAGTTCTGGATCATTTCTTCACATTGGCGTTTAAGATGTCTTGAGAATGACAGCATTAAAGCACGGCAGAAAGTTTTTTCATGTAATTTTCTGTGCAAAACAGTTTTATACAAATCAAAATGACAAATGCAGTAGCATTTCTGTCGTGAGAAAAAAACGAAGCTAATTTATTTTTTTTACATCAAACCCCCCCTGCGAATGCTCTTTCTCGTGCAGGAGTAATGTTTCTTGTGGATATTTTACATGGAAAAATAAATCGTCTGTTTTAAGTTGGTGCAGCGACCCGAGAAGACAGGGGTGTCCTCTAAATGTTTGATGAGAAAATGCTGGAGTCGCGGGATTCACTTATCTTATAGGTCGCGAGTACAGGGTGTTAACCCGGTTAAACTGAGGGACAAGGAAGAGCCGCGCGCTTAAAACACCATGTATCTTTGGGGCAAATACACACAGTTTACACTGCGGGGGTTTGGGGTGGGAATGGGGGGGGTAAGCCAGCATTTGAGACTACTTTATTTTTTCATTTTGCGCTAGACTGCTCCCCATAAAAAAGCTACATGTCTCTGTTGCTTTTGTGAAAACACCGTACGCAATTGCGCGCAAAAGTGGCCACAGTGGAAAGATCTCGAGTACGTCACGGAGCCTAATGGGGTCTGACTGGTGCTGGCTCGCTGCTGTTCTTCCCAGAGCAAAAAGAAAGAAACGTAAATGTGATTATTTTAGTGGAACCTGAATGAAGGAACGGTCATAAGACACCTCTAATATTAAAACCTGACCAGAGAGCACCGCTTTAAAGAACATACTTTACGGCTGAGTTTATTTCTCAACTCTCTGCTACTTTTATCTCAGACAAAAATGACTCCCGTCATGCATGTATAAACACAAAAACAGCAGTGAAACAGCAGAATGAAGAATGTAATTATGTGCTTTTAAGGTAAAGTAATATTTATGTAAAAAGTTCAGTTCAATTCAATTTAATGTATATAGCGCTTTTTACAACCAACTTGTCACAAAGCAGCTTTACATGTCCGAGCCCCTAATGAGTAGGCCAAAGGCGACAGGGGCGAGGAAAAACTCCCTCAGCTGGAGGAAGAAACCTCGGGGAGGAACCAAGACTCAAAAGAAAGAAAATATAGTCTTTATGGGGTAGAATAACAAGAAGAGGCCTCCATGAACAAGGTTATTGACAGATAGGCCGTCTATGGCTAACAGAGTTGGAACCACTAAAATGTCCATAAAGGTAAATTTGTTGGAAAAAGAAAACTGTTGATTTTGTTTTCATTTTGTTTTGTTTTGTCCACTAAAAGGCTTAATCGGACTTTAAACCAATATTAAAATAATAATAACCCAAAAAAATAGACCTACGGGCAAGCAGTAAATGTTAAAGTGCACGAGTCCAGTATAAGGAACATAAGATGTTTGTTAAAAGTTCACAGATCAAAAAGGGGATGGACTGAAAAGAAACAGGGCGAATAGTGCACTGGAAATCAGTGTGTATGTTCATATTTGTGCTGTATTTTCAGACGCGTAGTGGTTTGTCTGAAGGCAGTGGTCTGTGACCCTGGTCCTGGAGGTGAACATTTTAGCAGAATTTGGCTCCAGCTGAAATCTAACACTCAATCTAAACAAAAATGAAGCGGCCTGGTGTGATGTAAATGTGTTCAAACAGGCTGGAAGTGAACTGTTCAGGACAGTAGAGTTCCAACAGCAGGCCCATCACGGGGCATCCAGTGTTCAGTGCAGTATGAAACAATCCCCAGTGTTGAATTAACACTTAGTTATACATCACCAGTTGATTTTTTAAAATAGAAAACAAATACAAAAGTAAAAACAGTTTAGTTCACTTTTTTAATATATTGAATTTAAGCATAAAATGTCTGTGTCATAATTTTGAACAGGCCACTTTTTTTTCTCAGCACGTGTAATAATTGTGGGATTTGCTAAACTGTGTTCTCTCTGGAGGGTGCGTTCTTATTTACTATTAGAAAAGCAACAAAACATGTGGCTCGAGGTGCTCAAACTTTTGCAAAGGACTGTATATTTTTACTTGGTCTAAACAACGGGCTGAGCTGGGAATATTTTTTGTAGTATTTTTTAGTTTATGAAACCGACTTTTATAAACGTAATGTACCTAGAAATCGATTCTATTTCCCTCCCCTAATAAACACTGGAGTTCAGCACTAGTTCAGCTCTAGTTCAGTGTTTGTTCAGCACATGCACGCACTCGGCTCTAGCAGTGGTTCAGCGGTTCAGCAGTGGTTCAGCGTTAGTTCAGCAGTGGTTCAGCGCTAGTTCAGCACTAGTTGAGCACTAGTTGAGCACTAGATCAGCAGTAATTCCACACTAGTTCCGCGCTATTTCAGCACTAGCTCAACACTAGTTCAGCGGTGGTTTAGCACTAGTTCAGCAGAAGTTCAGCACAAGTTCAGCACTAGCTCAGCAGTGATTTTAGCATTAGTTCAGCACTTGTTCAGCAGTGGTTCAACAGTGTTTCAGCCCAAGTTTAGCACTAGACCAACTCTAGGTCAGCACTAGGGAGGTCAGCACTAGACATGCTGTAAATTCAGTCTGATTGCTTCTGACCGGTTCCTCTTTTTCTGTCCGAACAGTTCGAGGTCACGCGAAGGACGAGTCGAAGGAGGACGAGTGTCACCGGAAGGAGGACGGGTTCTCTCTGGACAGTGATCTGGACTACAGCTCGGACGAGAACGCGCTGGTCCATAAGGAGGACGGCGAAGCGGGCGGGCCGCTGGAGGAGGGCGCACGGGGTGGGGGCGGTATGAGCGGGGCGGGCACAGGTTCGGCGGGCGCGGGGAAGAACCGGCGGCGGCGGACCGCCTTCACGAGCGAGCAGCTGCTCGAGCTGGAGAAGGAGTTCCACTGCAAGAAGTACCTGTCTCTGACTGAGCGCTCGCAGATCGCGCACGCGCTCAAGCTCAGCGAGGTGCAGGTGAAGATCTGGTTCCAGAACCGGCGTGCCAAGTGGAAGCGCGTGAAGGCGGGCAACGTCAACACGAAGGCGGGCGAGCCCTCGCGCAACCCCAAGATCGTCGTGCCCATCCCCGTGCACGTGAGCCGCTTCGCCATCCGGAGTCAGCACCAGCAGATGGAGCAGGCCAGGCCGTGACGTCATCAGAACTATGTTTTTATAGAAAGACTGAGAGTGCGTGCGTGTGTGACACAAAGGGGGGGGGGTATCTGGGCGTAAGGAGCTTTCTTTCAGAACATCTGAATCCTGAAGGACACGAAGGACCTCATGAGCTCATGCTGGACCTAACAGTACAGAAACACTTCTTTTGTGGTAAAACATTCTGTTGCACGAGCACCCGAAAGGACAAACCAGCCTCGTCCCCGGTCTTCTAAAGTTTTACCCCCTCCCCCGACAGTATCTGTTATCATTAATACTTAATCCAATTCAGTTTCTTCAATTTAACCCCCCCTCCCCAGGCTGCAGGGGCGCGTGCTGCTAATTTATTTGATATTGTGCGAAACGTGGCTAACACTCGGTGCTTTTACTCGTTAAGATTATTGTGTGGATTAAAGTTGGGTTCTGAGCAGTTGTGAAGAATTTGTCCGCTTGTTTATTGAAGCGTACAGGAGACTGATAGATCCACAGAGTTTACAATCACCTGTGTGTGTGAGTGTGAAGCCTGCCGAGAGAAAGTTCGAAGATCGAAGATATTTTAAAACTTTCTCTTTATTTATTTACTGTCTATTTTCATTCATTCTTTTAGTCTAAGAGCCTAAACATTATATCAACAAGAACAATATTATATATTAATAACAATAACAACAACAATAATAAAATAATAATAATAATAATAAACAATTTAAAATAATAATAATAATAATAATAATAATAATAACGTTTCTGTCTCATACACTAAATTGGCCTATTTTTACCTGGATATTTCATTCAGTTTTATTAATGTAATTCGGTATATTATTTGCTATAATCAATGTCGTTCTAATTTTGTGTTGTATTTGTTTTTCTTCTTCTTTCTTTCTTTCTTGTGAGAAAAACGGGTCTAACCACGGATGTGCAGGGGATATTCCACAAAGGCAAGGTACAGAAAGACTGAGAAGAACTAATCGTGAAAAATAAAGTCTACCCTCCTCCAGACCACTCCTCGCTGCGGCCGCGTGCCGTTATTCAGAGCGCGGCAGCGCGCGGTTTAATGACAAAAATCATTCGATAAGAATTCTAATAATCATTCTATTAGAAACACTTTTATTGTCCATTAAAAATCAAAATATAAAAAATAATTGTATCAATCATATTTAAACTATTATCGATCATATATTAACCCGATACTATTACTCATATTAATGAACACTCTATTAGTTTTATTTGTTGGGAATTAACACTCATTATATTGATATAAATATTCTTTTGAAACTCATTATATTAATAAACATTCTGTTAACACACATTAATGAACATTCTGTTAACAATCATTATATTAATAAATGTTCTATTAACATTATATCAATAAGCTTTCTGTGAATGATAATTACATCAATAAATATTTTATCAGTCCGCACTAAACAGCTTTATAATTGTCCGTTCGTTCGACCTGCCTTATTTGGTGTGTTTGTTTAGATTAGTTTTTCTTCATATGAATTATTGCCCGTTAGGTTTGTCGCATAAACCACGAATTTCTGCGACTGAAGCTCAAATTTTACTTTAACCTCGGGCAGGTTTACTGGTCAGAATACAGAATCGTGTTTACTGAAAAGATCTTAAAATAAATAATCTAACAAAGTAAATGCATCAAACAAAGACCGTTGATGACTGAAAAACACATTAAGTAGCCTACAAAATACAAAACGAGACCTAGAAAAAGGAATTAAAGATTCTCCAGTAATAACAAACAACATTCATTCATTCATTCATTCACCTCAGTAATCCTTACTGGGATCGCGGGTACCCGGGGTCTAAGGGCGCTAGGGAGGGACTCACGCTCGGCGGAAAAAAGCAAGAAAAAGCAGTATTTGATCATAAATAAACTGAAACACTCTGATTCTCCTACACAAACCACATTTTAACAGCACAATTACAGCACACACGTTTCGGCTGCAACTAAACAGCAGATATGAATCCTGTGATGGAGAGAAGAGAGAGAGCAGTGCTCTCTGACAATTGCCTTTACTCTAATGAATTTTTTGCAAATTGTAATCAAGGCAGGCCGTCGTGGCTGACAGATAAATGGGCCCCAGGGGTTGTGGTGGGGGGGGCTGCGGGGTTCAGCTTTTCACCACAGCGTGTCCCTCCCGCACTAAATTAACAGCAACTTGTCTAAGCTTCCAATTAACCTCCAATGATTAATTTTGATGGAGAACAAGACCTGAGACTCGTGTCCCCCTCCCTAATAGGCACTGGCTGGAGGATCCATTAACCGTCTGAACCCCCTCATCAACCCCCCCCCCCCCCCACCACCACCGCCACCACCAGTGATCTAATCTGTATTAAACAAGTAGAACACACCGCACAATTTGTTGGGAATTTCATTAGCATAATAAACAGAGTGTATAAAGATCAGATAAAGATTAAGAAATTATCACCAATAAGCAGTTTTCATCATTCTTTCTGCCAAGCATATTTCACTGTGGCTTTATTCAGAGTACATTCGGTCACCATTTCGGTTGGTAAAATGATCTGTGCAAGTCATTAGAGAAGTTTGATTTCCTGGAGAGAATCAGAATTGATTCAAACCACCAGTATTGTAACATTACATATAAAAATTCAGAACCAGGTTCACTGATAATTTGGGCAGCGAATAAAATGACTTCATTTGAACTGTAGATGTTGCGGTATTCCCATCACCACCATTATACAGAAATCCTTTAGAGAACGTTTCTTGTAGAGAAAGTTTCATTACAATGTACCAATTTCAGTAAATTAATTAAACAGCATTTTTAAATCTTTTAAAACAGCATTTTTACATCTAAATTTAATTCAATTAAAATCTGTAATTTAGAGAAGAAACTACACCTTAAAAGGATTTTTTCATTGCACACATTAAATATATATCTCTATTTATAGACATTAATACATTAGTATTAAGTTTCTTTTCAAAACATACAACAATTTCAACGTAATTACAAAACTGCAGAGCAGCAGACCTGTCATTTTACAGCACATAGACAACTGATAAAGTGTACCTATATAATTCAGCAGGTTTTATAAGTACAGTATATCTCACATTGCCTCGCTGCAATAATCAGCCTGCACGTGTGTGTGCCAGAAGATCCTTTAACAGCTCTCCTTCTCTCCGAACACAGCAAGATTATTATCACACCATGATGGCTGTGCTCACGGCTCATTTCAGCGCCTCTCTAGCATTCCTAATGTCATTAGCGTGTGAATGTGTGTGTGTGAACGCGAGAGGCTCCCACACTCTGATAGATGGACACATAGCTCTGTTAATTCACTGAACCAGCGCCTCGCCTCACTGGACTCCATCACATTGTGAAATGGGGGTGATTTATGATGAGAGCTGATCAGACTGGAGTGGGACAAGATGCTTCAGGAGGGAACTCTCTTTATCACAAGCTTGAGCCTGACTTGTGTGTATTTTGTGGCATAATGTTACCCGCACAAGGAATCACAGGAGAAAAAGTGAACTGAAAAAGGGAAGCAAAAAAAAAAAAGGACTGAGAATTCATTCAGATTTTTTCATGAAACCTTATTAAGTTGCATTCGCAAACAGTGGCATTGGTTAACTTGATCTTTTGAGGGGAAACACAGCTCATACCATCTGACCCATCATCAAGGGGTATAAGTGCAGACTATCAGTGTTGAGGGTATGTTTATTACTTATGTACTTTTAATTTTATTGGATCAAAAATGATAAAATTTCCCTTCACAATTTACATTCAGTTATAAAGCAGCATCGTAACAGTGTCCTGAGCTCAGTGCACATTAAAAAGTGGTAGTTGAGCAAAAATGTTACACACAACTTTTGATGTTTGGTGTCTGAAGTTTACTTATTTGCTTTTGAATTGGACCTGAGCTATAAAATAAGCATCATGCAAACTGCAAGAATAAACCACCACAAGACCACCTTAATATACATGTTTAATGGGCATTCCTGCCTAAAACTAGCATTTAATAAGATATTTGGTATGTTATGTAAAATTCTGTAGTGCAGGATGCATATCAGAAGGGTGTTTTCAAAAAAATAGCTTATTCACAAATATCTGTTCCTGCTAAAGCCTGATTAGACTAATCAACCAGTTGAATGCCCCCAGTTATTTGTCAGTGTTACTGAGATCTTTTGAGGAATTTTTGTACTCGGCAATGGACATGTTTCTGAGAGGTAAATTCTTGTACTGGACTTGTGTGTATTTTGTGGCATAATGTTACACCCGCACAAGGAATCACAGGAGAAAAAGTGAACTGAAAAAGGGAAGCAAAAAAAAAAGGACTGAGAATTTATTCAGATTTTTTCATGAAACCTTATTAAGTTGCATTCGCAAACAGTGGCGTTGGTTAACTTTTGAGGGGAAACACAGCTCATACCATCTGACCCATCATCAAGGGGTATAAGTGCAGACTATCAGTGTTGAGGATATGTTTATTACTTATGTACTTTTAATTTTATTGGATCAAAACATTTCCCTTCACAATTTACATTCAGTTATAAAGCAGCATCGTAACAGTGTTGTAAATTATTTTATTAACTTCATTAACATTACTTTTTATATAAGTCTCAGCAGTAGAAACAATTGTATTTATTAAAACAAACTAATGCTCACACTTTGACAATGATACTCAAAAAAGCTCCAATATCAGGCTTACAGATCATTTAAACAGAAATCAAACCGGCCAGCTGTTAACCCTCCTCAGACATACACAAGTGTTATGCAGGCATATGTGGACTGGAAACTTTTTGTCCAGCTTTAATGAAGTAAATAAACCTGCTAGACCTAATAAACTAGCTTGCAATCTCCAACAAACCATATTATAGCATTGGTGTTTTTTGTCCAGTGCAGAGCTACAGCCTAAAATAGGAAACACACTGGCAGAGCCTTACAGTTAGTTTACCTCACTTTCAAACATCCTTTTAAACATGCTTTTAAACACCGTAAAACAGTTTTGAATATTAGAGAAGTGAAGTTGCTTAGTCTGCAGTATCAGAATCAGAATCAGAAACTGTTATTAAAACTGGAGGACATTGCTTATGTTATAACTGCACAGACACACAGAGACACAGTGACAAGAATAACAAAATATAAAGCCTAAATAAAATTCAATACAAAATCTGCAAATAAAACATCAATATGAAATACACTATGCTATATACACAAATGCTGCATATAAATTCTTAGGAGTGTTATTGCATGTAATAATCAGTAGTGTAGAAGAAGACGAAGATGAAAAAAAAGATGAAGAAGAAGAAGAAAATAATTGCACATAATGATAATGTTTTACCACCTGATAGGAACATTATTGCCCATGGTACACTATTGCACATCACAGGAGAATGATGCATGTAGTGATACACATAATTATTTAAATCTGACAAGAAACTGCACAACAAAGTAGCATCAAAGTAGCATGCATCAAAGTAGCATGATGGCATTGGAAAGGAAGGATTTTCTGTAACGTTCAGTGGAGCGCTTTATGCTGGTGAGTCTGTGGCTACTTCCCAGTTCAGAAAAGGAATATGAAAGATGCTGACTCTCATGAGTCTTGCGAATATGTGACAGGAAATATAAATTTAAAGATCCTCTCTGTTTAAACCATAAGTGTCTAAAAATCCTGTAGTTTAATATACATACATTTTTATTCAAATAAACAACCAGGGCCCTGCGGTGGGCTGTTGAATCCCTGCCTCCCGCCCATGGACCCCAGGTTAGACTCCGCGACCCTAGTAAGGATTAAGCGTTTACAGAAAATGAATGACTGAATGAATGAATAAACAATCAAAAGCAAAGTTTGGAGACAGAATTATTAGAGTGTTACTTACTTTCTGTGTTGGAATGCGTTACTAACTGCATGTCGTATCCACTTCTATAGTGTATTTCAGTGTTCTTTCGGACTGGTTAGTATAACCTTCCGTTACTGCCTTCTTTTCAATATCTGCACTTTTATAACACTTTTAATCTCCTTGGATTGATTTTCTATGCATCTGTTTATTTCTTTTATTTTTTTAACTTACTACTATTTTTATGCTTCCTGTTTTATTAACATTTGTACTATTTTACTATTATTGTAATAACCTTTGTGTATGATAATGTGGTATATAAATAACTGTCATAACAAAAGCCTTTAAGAAGAACAGTCCTAAATGTTTTGAGGTTCCCAGATATCCAGTGCACCTGACACAGAAAGATACTCCATCACCTCCCCTTTATCTCACACTTCCCTCACCACAATATTGCTGCTTCCTCACCATCCTCTCTCTCTATCCGGCGCTCCTTTTTCTCTGCCAGCCTTGTCTGATCTCTTTAATTACACTCTGCTTCCAGTGTCCGCTCAGGCCTCTTTTGTTCCCCCCAGTTGGGGGGTCTTTTTGTCCAGTTCCTTCGTCCCATCCCTGCCCGCTTTTGTTGGGCTGCTATGCTTTTTCCTGGAGAGGATGAGGAGAGGATTAGAGGAACATTATCCCATTAGAGCCTCTGCACAGGGCCACGGCCCCAAACGCCTTCATCTACAGCAGAGTGTCAACACCTCACAGCGAGCTGCAGAAGGCACAGACTGGCATCACCCATAACTTGTTTAGCATGTTTTTGTACTGTTTTGGGAGTTGTGTGCACATGTAGTCTCCATGTGCATACCCTATCCAAAGTCAGGCCTTCTTTTGGAAATTTTCTTAAATTAAAAAAACCTTACAATTTAAGTGGGAAACATGCTTCAGTTAAATTATGTTCACTTTAATTTCTAGGGTGCCAATAATTGTGTTATGTGTTTTTGTTGAAAATAATTTCTTACTGAGGGATACATTTCTTCTCTGAACATATATATTTAATGTTGGCTTTTTTTCATTTTCACCATGAGATTAACCTACTTTGACAAATGGAGCATTTTTTCTACTAATCTTTACAAGGGATGCCAATAATTGTGGAAGGCATGGTATGTGTGGGAGATATATATGTATGTATGTATCCATGTAAGTGTGTGTGTGTGTGTGTGGGTCATTTTATACTTCAGATGGAAATATGTATATATATGAACTGTTTCCAAAACAAATCCAGGAATATGGTCACCTGTTTCTGAATGTTATATCAGAGCAATTCTGCAAATGCTGATATTAGGTTTAGCCACTGTTTTGTAAGGAGAGAAAACAAGGCTGAGAGGCTTCTTCCCTTCAAGTTATCCTCAAACCAATACCAGTGCTTTAGGAGATTTTCAAAACACACTAGCTTGGGGAAAAAAAAAACATAGCAAAAGCTGCTCCTAATAGCTGGGAAAATAGTCCAGTAAACAGTCTTTTTTATGAGCCCTGTTCATATATTTTTTTTAATTTAAGAAAATTTCCAAAAGAAAGCCTGACTTTTGATAGGGTATGCACATGGAGACTACATGCGCACACAACTCCCAAAACAGCACAAAAACATGCTAAACACGTTGTTGCCTAATTCCAGCTACATTATATATATATATGTCAAATGTAATTCTACACAAACGCAATTTCTGGTGAGGAATAAATCAGGACACACCCAAATTTATTCCCACTTAAAATGGCTCAAATCACACACAGATATATAACATCATGTGCCTTTTGAAGGGGGTTTGCCCTATTTAAACATCAGATATTTAGTTTGGTGTGCTGCTGACTGTTGAAGTGAGAATGAGAAAGAAGATTGTAGCAGTCTGGTAAGGGATTTAAAAAGATCTCAAAAGAATTTGAAATCAGTCATTCCACTGTCCGAAAAATAGTCTACAAGTGGAGAACTTTCAAAACAACTGCCAACTTGCCCAGGTCTGGTTGTCCAAGGAAGTTCACCCAGAGAGCAGACCGCAAGATGCTAGAAGGGTCTCCAGAAACCCTAAAGTCACTGGACCTTCAGCAGGCTCTTGCTACTGTCGATGTGAAAGTGCATGCCTCTGCAGTCGGAAAAATACTGTGTGCAAGTAGGAAATCTGTGCTCTGTTAGAGAAACATGAAAGCCAGACTGAAGTTTGCCAGAGAGAACGTAGACAAAGACCAGGATTTCAGGAATAATGTTCTTTGGAGTGGTGCGTCTAAAATTTAATTATTTGGACACCAGAACAGAAGACATCCAACATGAAATAAATTTATTCAGAGAGGAAATGTATCCCTCATTAAGAAATTACTTTCAACAAAAACACATGACACAATTATTGGCACCCTAGAAATGAAAGTGAACACAATTTAACTGAAGCATGTTTCCCACTTAAATTGTAAGTTTCTGAGTTGATTGGAGTGTGTACAAACTTTCCAGCTGTAATCAATGACTTCCTGATTAACTGGGGTACAAATATAACACAAGAGGCCAAATTCCTTTAGTCATCCATCAACGTGGGAAAGACAAGAGAACACACAAACCAAATGAGAGAGAAGTGTGTTGACCTTCATAAGTGTGGGACTGGTTATAAAAACAATAGCTACTTGCATGAAAGTGAGCAATAATTAAAAAGTGGACCTTAACTGGAACTGTTACAAACTAGCCTGGAAGATGACCCAAGTTTATTTTGCCCCCACGTACAGTGGGGATGATGGTAAGAGTGGCAAAAAAAAGGATCCCCAAGGATCACTGTTCGTGAATTACAGGACAAAGTAACATCTTGGGATTACCAAATCTCCAAACCCACCATCAGAACCCACCTCCATGCCAACAGATTGTTTGGAAGGAACAATCCGTCAGTTAACCACAAAGTATTTTCTGTCAGTTAACCACAAATGTAAGCGCCTGCAGTTTGCAAAGCACTACTACAACTCTGACTGGAATGTTCTATGGTCTGCCAAAACAAAAACTAAGGTTTTGGCAATAAATAGTTAAGATGGGTTTGGTGTAAAAAGAAAGATGGCTATAATGAAAAGAATCTCATCCCAAATGTAAAATATGGTGGAGGTTCTGTGATGTTGTGTGGCTGTTTTTCCTCCAAAGGCCCTGAAAACCTTGTTAGGATACATGGCATCATGGACTCCATGAAATACTAGGACATTTTAAGTAAAAATATGACCACCTCTGCCAGAAAACTAAAACTGGGTTGTCAATTGATCTTCCAGCAGGACAATGCACATGTCAAAATCAACACAAAATGAAGCAGGTGCCTGCTCCATATTCTCCATACCTCATAAAACGCTGCAGTAGAAGACTCAGTGCTGTTTCATTGGCAAAGGGAGGTTGTACAAAAGCCGGGGTGCCAACAATTGTGCCACATGTGTTTTTTGTCTGTTGAAAATAAATATTTCTTGATGTATTTGTTACCTCTGAACAAATTTATTTCAATTAAAGGTTGGATTTTTTCATTTTTCCAGCATGAGATAAAGCTACTTTGCCAAAAGGTGCATTTTTTTCTAATCCTGTATCCTAATTTTACAAGGGGTACCAATGATTGTGGAGGGCACTGTATATACATACACACATATAGTCATTAGGATATCCCATTAAATATTCAGTTCTTTATTAAGAAATGTTCGCATATCGATGTCTAAACTTGTTTTTATTTATCTCTGGAAAAGAATGTGATTTAATTGTAGGTAAACAACAAAAATTAACCTTGTTTTACTAATTTAACAAGAGATAAACAAAACTGCATATTCTAACTGAGGAAAAAGTTAGGACACCCTACTACACCCTAATAGGTGGTGTTACCCCCTTTGGCTGAAATAACTGCAGTGAGATGCTTCCTGTAACCATCTACCAGTCTCTGACACTGTTCTGAGGAACGTTTGACCCACTCCTCAAAGCAGAATTCTTTCAGCTATGAGCTGCTTGAGCGGTTTCTTGCATGTACAGCCCATTTCAAGTCAACCCACAGCATCTCAAAGGGATTAAGATCTGGGCTTTCACTTGGCCATTCCAGGATTTATTAGATTTCAGCCAGTCCTTGGTGGATGTGCCGACATGTTTTGGGACCCTGTCATGTTGCAGGGTCCAGTTCCACTTCAGCTTTAATTTTCTTACATATGGTCTAACATGTTCCTCAAGCACCCTCTGATACACAGTAGAATTCATGGTGGATTCTGCGACGGTGAACTGCTTCACAGTTGGTATGCGGTTCCTGGAATGCTGTATTTGGTTTTCGCCAAACATGTCCTCTGTTCTGGTGTCCAAATAATTCAATTTTAGACTCACTAGTCCAAAGAACATTATTCCTGAAATCCTGGTCTTTGTCTACGTTCTCTCTGGCAAACTTCAGTCTGGCTTTCATGTTTCTTCCTCGTTGCACACCTCCCATGCAAGTTAAACTTGTGCAGTCTTTTTCCAACTGCAGAGGCATGCACTTTCACATCAACAGTAGCAAGAGCCTGCTGAAGGTCCAGTGATGTTAGGGTTTCTGGAGACTCTTCTAGCATCTTGCGGTCTGATGTCCGGGTGAACTTCCTTGGACGGCCAGACCTGGGCATGTTGGCAGTTGTTTTGAAAGTCCTCCACTTGTAGACTATTTTTCGGACAGTGGAATGACTGATTTCAAATTCTTTTGAGATCTTTTGAGACTGCTACAATCATCTTTCTTATTCTCATTTCAACAGTCAGCAGCACACCAAACTAAATGTCTGATGTTTAAATAGGGCAAGCCCCCTTCAAAAGGCACCTGATGTTGTGTGTATGATTTGAGCAATTTTTAGTGGGAATAAATGTGGGTGTGTCCTGATTTATTCCTCACCATTTCTGTAGAATTACATTTGACAGAAGATTTTAAAGTCTTTTCTTATGTTTTTGTTTAGTATCTCCCAGTATAATATAATGTGTGTGTGTGTGTGTGTGTGTGTGTATGTGTAGCTGGAATTAGGCAACAATTTCAGTAAGCCTGCTGGAGTTTTGAATGAGTTTTGCAGCTTGGCAGTTACCTTCACGTTCAAGTCTTCCCGCTGTTTACCTCATTTAAAAGCTGAATGCTCTTGCATTGTTTAAATTATCATTAATTAAATATTTAGTATAGCTTTTATATCTGATGAAATGTTATTTTACTATTTTGTTTGGCCTTATCAAAACAGAATAAACACATTTAAATGACTAGAAATGCTTTGATGTAAAAGCCATACTCTAAAATGAGTGACAAATATTTGTAAAATTTGTCAGTGGAGCTTCCTTTGAAGGGCAAATAATTGTATAATATGTCTTTAATAAGCTATTGAAAACTAACAAAAGAAAAAAAAACTGCATTAGACTAGGTGTGGTCAAACTTTTGATGAACAGTGGACTGGTGCAAAGTTATTCTGAAATACAGTAACTCTAGAGCTCCAGCTTAAGAGATATATTGCAGTGTGTAAATGGCAGTATGATATCTTTAGCAAGAAAAATGAAAATGTATGGAAAAAATATGAAAGAAAGACTTGGGGACACTACCAGAACATCAGGAAATTATTAACATCAGGAAAATATTATATTAAGATGTATTATTTTCTTTACTGAAAGGAGACACATTACAGTATAAGACTCTGCATCAGGTATAATTTTTCAACACAGAACTGTACAGCTGATACAAACTCAATATAATAGATATACAACAACGATATTCCTATTGTTGATACTCGTGAAGTAAATTTGACTGTAAAAGAACAAATACAAAAACAAGTAGTGTCAGAATGCCCCCCCTTTCAGTTTAGCATATTCATAAATAATTGCTCAGGCCTCTTAGGTTTGGGTTGTGTCATGGATACTTTGAACAAAAATGAGGTAAAAAAAACATGACAAAAACAAAACCGCAACAATACGGTGTGATGCTCACATTTTACAGATATATACATGCAAGAAGGCAGGTAAAGAAAACAGGAACTGACAAACACCCATAATCACCTACTTATTTTATCTATAAAGGAGGGTGGGGGTGATGTGATGTCTTTTGGTTGCTGTCATAGAATCAGTTGTATAGGTGGTGCCGCAGCTCCTTCATTCTTTCCGTTCAATAACAGATACGTAAGAGAAATGGATCGCCATTTAAATCAGAAGTCAATCCCATCAATAAAAGAGCAACAAACAAAAGTGAGGAGGTACAAGATTGGCAAGTCAATGAAAATGATGTGAAATCCTACGATGGCAATTTTTCTGTAGACTAGTGTCACGTCAGTCCATATGATCATTCGTGTAGACTGAAACATTTACACAATGAAGAAAAAACATTTACATCCTTTCATGCAACAAAAAGGTCAGAAACTAGTACAGTTTTTGCAGAGAGGACTCGAGGTGGACGCAACAGCGTGGGTTTCACTATCAGTGTGTGTATGCTGTAGTGCACTTTGTCATAAATAACTGGGTACTGTGGTGTAACCTCTAGCAGGTCTGCTACATGTATATACAAGGCAAACAATTTACATCTCTGCAGAGATAAAAACACATTGCTTTTTCCTTTCCTCCTGGAGTTGCATCTTACGTAACTGTACAATCTCAACACAAGTTTCAATCCTTAGTGTCCTTCAAAAGGTACATAGAGCTCTCTGAGACAAGGCCTTGTCCCTACAAGGCCCTAAAAACCCATATCAACGAATGATAGCAGGTCAAACTGCTTCTGTAGTGTGGTAGACTAAAGACTTGCGCAACATCTCTCAGTCTCCCTTCACTCATCTACAAACTATATATATATTTTGTTCTTCCCATGACATATGACCTGAAACAGAGTCACACACAGCAGCCAACACTGGCGTGGGCAATTTGCAAACAGTGCAGAGAGGAAATTATTACTTCAAAAAAGTTACCTGGCTTTCACCCGGCTTCGTATTGCTTAAATACGTGTCAATGAGGGTTATACATCACAAACACGATGAGAGACACAAAGGTAAGAATAAAGCTGAAAAGAATGGCAAGGACATTGGAAATGAGAGAGAGAGACTACACTCTTAAAACAAATGCACTAAAAGGGTTTTCTGGAGCGATGCCATAGAAGAACCACATTTGGTTCCCTAAAAACCTCTCAATCAAAAGGTTCTTAGAGCCTTTAGGTTTTCAAAGTGGAAAATGACCCACAGCAAATGTAAAGGAAATTATTTATCTTTTAAATTAAATGACATGGGTATGTACACTTTACATCTAAAATAAACCCTCTCTCTCACCTCAGCTTTTATTCTGAGCCAACAGTCTGTAAAGCTTGTCAAGAGCTGATGTACCTCACCAACGCTGACCAGCACGGAATTAAGGACAGGCAGAAAAACATCACAATTTCAGTGCACACGATATGCATCACAGTTAGTGTTGTGAGGTTTTATAAGTTGGTACAGACCAAAGAACCAGCAGTGCTACAGTTAAAAAATAGTTTATGATCAGATTTATTCTTTTTATTAAACGTTTTGACAGTCTAAGCCTTTACAATATGCACTAAGTCTACTTAAATGAGTGAAATTGTCTTTTTTAAGGACTGACAACATTCATAATATGTTGAGAAAAGTATAAATGCACATTGTGAAAGTTTATCAGGATGAAATATCATCATATTGCCCATACCTAACTTCTGCTTATTCCAGCTAGATAACCACCATAAACAAACATTTAAACAGCTACATATGCATGTGCTTTTAGCATCTGAGGAACTGGTGTGTGTGGGGTCAATAGAACTCTTTCCAAACTGCAAAGAAAAAAAACACGTTTAAGAACCTGGCTTCAGGGAACCAAAAGTATTTCTGGCATCAAACCCTTAAAGGAATTCTGTCTGAAACAAACACTAAACATTGACGTGGTACCAACCATGTTAAGAAGATAAAGGCTACTAAATCAGGGAGCAAAAAAGATGAGTGGATCAGAAGAAGCAACTGTACAAGACACTTCTTCACAGAGCAAAATTGCCTCAGCAAATAACAGGCAAGGAAACAAATGGGACATCTCTAGCGACGCTGACAAACAACCGCAAACAGACAAGAGATTCTTCAACTGGTGAGAGTCTCTCTGGCATAAATAAGTACATAGTATGAGTACAGAGTGGAGAGTTTCTTCCGCGTCACCTGAGCACCTGATATTGAGCGGATAGATCATCATGTCCATGTTTCTGTCAGGAGAGAATTGGCGTGCGTTCAGATATCGATGAACCTGCGAGGTCGCATCTGGAATTGGCCTGCACGCTGTTTCGTTTGGAAACAGGACTGCACTGGTCAATATTATCAATATGGCTAATGTGAACAAAAAAGCTAAACGGCTCCTCACGCTCGCTCACTTTCTTTCTCTCACATACACAAGCGTGCACATGCGACGAGGAAATTCCCTTTGCGTTCTGTGAAACAGACAATAATAAAGTTTACGAGGGCAAAGCTAGTGCGAACATGGGCTAAATTTAGACACCAACTTGTCACATGCTTAAGTCAGATTTCAGTTGAACCTTTCGCAGGTCCAATGAAAGTCCACAGAGATCGGTCACAAAGAAAAATCTCCTTTGAAAAGAATAAAAAGAAACGTTCTAGACGAGCATCTTCATGCCATCTTAAATATGAGAAATATCTGGGTGCTTACAATATATTTTTCATCTTCAACATACAAAGGGCTGGAATTTTACATAATTTATGGATTGTGAGGGGGTTTTTATTGTTTTGTTTTCTTTAAATAATAAATGGACTGAAAAACAACAGAACAGAAAAGAAAGTAAAAGGGTGAGGCAGAAAGTGAGAAACATGGAGAATGTCCAGTCAAAAGCACTGGTCAGGAAAGACCTTAGTAATATTCTCTGGGACCTTTGGGGTCAAGTGACCGATCCCGCGTCACATCTTCATCCCTTTTAGTCACACAGGAAGCGGCAGCTAGTTGGTTTGAGAAGTCTCAATGGCCACGCATTCAGCTTGCGGTGGGGTGAGGGGGTGGGTGGATTTCCCAATGTAAGCCACCTGCCATTGAAGGTGCCAAGTGATGAGCCAGGCATTCGCCACTGGAAAATGTAGGTGGAAATAACGACTAACAGCTCCCTCACAACAAGCTAGTGGCGGAGTGACGTTACGAGTGCAAATGCAGTGGCTATATTAGTGTTCCTCCATCATCATCATCATCATCATCATCATCAGAACAGTCATTTCCATCAATGTTGTATATACTCCTCCCATGAACTGAATCTAGTGGTAGGCCTGTACATGTAGATGTGTGTGTGCTGAAGGAGAGGGAAGGCTCTGTGTGTGACTCATTTGGAAGGTGCCCTAAAGGTAAGTGTTTCTGAGGTGGGGAGAGCAGGTTGTGTGTTTCAGATTAGGGCTGAGCTGCCTGTGCTGCTGCAGCTGTTGTTGCGGTTGTTGTTCCTGCGTGACAGGTTGGGCGTGGCAATGAGTGGGTAGCGCTCGTCTGGACAGCCGTACTGAAGCATGACGTCCACGCACTCCTGGCTGTTAGCCTGGCGTGCGTATGCCAGGGCTGTGTTTCCATGGGCATCCCGAGCAAGAATGTCTACCCCGTACTGGGGGGTGGGTTGGGGAAAGATAGAAGAGAGTTAGCAAAGTTATTAAACAATGTTATTCTTGCTGTTTTTTTTTGTTTGCAAAGACAATAAATAAAAAAAAATTATTCCTACTCATGCTGAATAATGGTCCAGTTAAGGGCAGCAAGTGTTTTCTTCATAATATAGACAAGGACACTCTTGATATTTTCTCCTGGTTAAACTGTGAGTAGTAGTGTATCTGTGTTGCAAATGAACAATGAGTAAAATAAAGTCCTTTACCCAGATGAGGAGCTGTGTGAGGACCACGTTGCCTTTGCGACAGGCCAGGTGCAGGGCGGTGCGGCCATCTCCCTCTCCACACGTCTCGTTCACCTCATCTCGTGAGCCGTGGGCCAGAAGGACCACGACAGAACGCAGGTCCTCCTCTGCCGTGGCTCGCAGCAGCTGCTGACCCAGGGGCAGCTCTGTGCACAGCAGAGACGCCACAAACAGCTTCTGCTCATACTTTGCACGGATCCACCGCTCACGCTCCTCCCTAAAAATAAAAAAACACAGTCAGGTTTAGGGAGCAATAGTGGTGCAAAGCTCTGAGCCCCCAACAATCTGATTACTATTTCTCAGGAAGAGATTCAATGGAATTCATTGAATCAGATTTCACAACCTTTTGATTTGTTTCAATTATTCTCACTGGTATGATTCAGAATTATTTAAATTTAAGCACAAATGTGACATACACATACACATAGTACTCTGCCAAAGTCTTCAGCCACCCCTCATTTCTTCATATTTGCTTCCAAAGAGACAGGCTATTTTGTATTTTTAATGTAGTCTTGAGGAACTGTTCTCCAGGCTTCCTGAAGAACTTTCAAAGACTCTCATTTTCACTCAAGTCTCATGAATCATTAAAACAGAACAAACCTTTGTTTAAGCAATTTGTACTCTGTTACAGTAAAACATTTATTCCCATTTCTTCCATTTTATCCACTCAATATGCCAAAGATAAGACAGTTTGACTGGCAGAAAACAGTAGCACTTTATAATAACTACTCCCTATTAAGCATTTATTAAGCATTGGTAAAGTCTTAGTTAATACTGTGTTAATCATTTGTTAGTATGGACTACTCCCAAAATATACTTAAGTAAATAGTTATAACTCTTGAGTTAATCATGAGCAAGCCTTAACAAGTCATTTGTAAATGTTTTGTAAAGCACAGACAAGACACACTTTAGAAGAGCTCCCAAAATATACTTAACTATCCAGTCATAACTCTTGAGTTAATCATGCATCCTACTTTTGGTAAGTGTTTGTAAAGCATTTATTCATACACAAATTACTTTTAGTGAAGGTCTGTGAAATATTGCATCCATAAAGGGTAGTCACGTAAGCCTAAATGGTAATAATTAAACAATGTTAAACAATGTTTAACAAATTCTGAACAAAGATATTAACAAATGCATAATAAATGATGAATAGTGCTTAAGTAAAGCTACTTACAGATGCTTAATAAATAATTTCTTAAGCATTTAAGTTAAAATAATACATTCATAAGATGGACTTATTCATCACACACAAAACATCAATAGATATGTTTATTAATGATTAACTGATGAGAAATAACTAAGAGATAATTACTTACAAATGATTAACACAGTATTAACTAAGACTTTACCAATGCTTAATAAATGCTTAGTAGGGAGTAGTTATTATAAAGTGCTACCCAGCATTTTTACAGTGAAAAGGTGATTCAAAGCAAAATATAAAGAAATGAGAGGTGGCTCAAGATTTCTACACAATACTATGTATATCTAAATATGTTCTGCTGAATCACCACATTCAGATCGATACATCATCACAATGCATCAGTGCATGTTTACACCCCTGAGGACTCAGGGTGGAGTTATATGGGTGCAAACGTCACGTTTTAATCCAGCTCTCATTCAGAGTGACATTTAGGAGCTGATAAGATTTCGGCAGATTTATATCGCTTTCAAATTTGTTCCTCCAATGCTGCATTCCAAAGCAGCATCAAAACTCTATGTTACAACAGAAAGGGAATAAGAAAAACCAGTGTAAAGAGAAAGGAAGAAGTACAGTAAGAAATCAATTTACGTGAGTTTATTTTGTCAGAGAGAAATGTCAAGCACGCATCCCCAAACCCAGCCCAGAAAGTGGCTATCAACTGCCCATTTCCAGCTTTTCCTGCTAATCCTGTGGTATGATAGCACTAATCAGTGTTAATCCCTGCAGAGTAAACAGCTCCATTCAGGCCTGGCTGGGATTAGTTCAGGCCCAGCTCCTGCCTGAAGGTTTCCAGGAGTAGGCCGAGCCCTGGAGGAGAGCACGGCAGCAGGGCAGAGGATATTGAGCTGTCCCCTGAACCACAGCTGCCCCTCGGGGGGTCCCAGCCCAGGAAACCAAACAACAGAGGCCAAGAGAAACCCCCTCCAGCTTCAACTTCCTGTGCAAGTGAGGCAGCTGCTGAGTGAAAGCAACAGTACGCAAGAGGCACTCACTCTTAAGCAATGCCTCTGACTGATTTATGTTTCAATGAAAAATATAGAAACATAAATATATATGTTTTGTTCACTTTAAAAAATACTTTAATAACACATCAGTAAAACACAACAGGTTAGGCCTTGATAATTACTGCGAATTATTAATTTTCTTATCCAAACTGTTGTAAAAGGCACATACTTTGACCTGTATTTTGACTCCCAAAGATGAAAAAAGCTGTTCCCTAGCAAAACTGGGCGAGTGAAGAGAAAGGATATTAAGCAGAACGGCAGCTGTGGGAACACTGAATTATTGTATTAAGTGTGTGTGCTCCGGGGCTGGGGCGGAGGATGGGGTGGTTCTAGTAGCATGGAATGTTCCGGGGTGCTGCTGCTGGTCAGTGTAGAGTGAGTGAGAGGGCTGGGTGGGGGGGCCACGGGCCACAGCTCCCACACAAAACATCATGGGAGCCAGGGAGGAGAAGGGAAGATGAGGGCGGAATAGGATGGGGGGGAGGGGTTGGTTGAGTGGAGGAAGAGGCTCGGCAGGGTCTCTCCAAACCACCCAAATTCTGTGGCCAGAGGAAATACGGAGCACTTCAGTGCCCTCAGAAACGCATGCCTTCCCCAAGAAGCCACGTTGCCAAGGGCAAAGCCAGAAACAGAACTGCAAGCCAGAATGTCAGGAAAAGGATAACCTTCATCTCTTTCCTAATTACTGTACTGCAGCCTCACCTCTTAACCTGTAGGCGTAGTATTGGTTTATTATTCTTAGTGCTTATAACAATTATGCCCAATAAGTAATACGAGACATTCAGTAACTGCTACAGCTTATTTAATAATTACTAAGAACCAAACATGTAAACTATGCAGCTGAGATTGAGGAATAGGTGTATGTTGCTTCAGAGGGTCAGAATGATGAATAGTTCAGTAACGAAATGAAAGCAATATAAAATATAAAACAGTGTTCTGAAGAGAATATAATTGTATTAAAAAATGTTTGGACACCCTTGGTCAAATGGCATGTTTAGTAGATTTCCTAAGTAATATAATAAACCTTCTACTGAGAACAAACACATAATTAAAGCAAAATTTAGTGCTTATTTCTAATTAGCACTGATTAGTTTAAGGTATTAGAAAAAAAACCCACAAAATATAAAATGTGCCACAACTTTTGCACAGCTTACATTTTGTTCCCAATATTTTGGAATTTCTAATTCAGCAACTAAACATTACAATCAGCAGAATTGTGTTCTCTGTGAAGGATATGTGCTTATCTTCACTTGGAAAATCAACAAAACATGTCATTTAACAAGAGTGCCCACCAACACACAAATGGATGTGGTCAAGCATACCACAAGAACAAAAAGTGCAAGCCAGGGAGAGTGTCAGGAGTGTCAGAATGAATATGGGCTCCACGCTAAGACCAAACATTTCCAACACTCACTATAACAGAAAGGATACTGACTGATACACAGACACAAGTTTGCTCATACACCTGTGGTATTTGTATGAGGGCCGCAGGTGGAGTAGACGCCCTGCACCAGACGTTTAACGGATGTTTTGATATTACGCTAATATTTCAAAACTATAGGAGGAGAAGAGGCGCCACATGCCAGCTATAAAAAGAATAATACAAATAAAATTTAAGAACAGTAGTTTATGTTAATACAGTAAGTATTAATTTTATGTATGCCCCTAAGCTGCCAAACCACTTTCAAACCTCTCACTGTGAAGGCCATGATTATTTGTAGTTATTCAATGTCTGGTTTAGCTAACCTGTGCTTTCTTAAGTTCTAAAGTAACTGGGGGCACTACAGAGAAATTTCAAACCAAAAAATGTTAAAATGTGTGAAAGTGTGCTCTCTGTAGAGTTTAGCATGCTCATTACATGTGGGCACAATTAAACAGAGCAATCTGCAAGCACCACATAGATTCAGACACAAACACAGCATTCTTTGGGGATGGTGTCCTCACATAAGGGAGATGCTAATTGTAGTAATTAGATGCTTGTTGTTTTTCTTGTCTCATTTGATCATAATCGATATGCTGCTGTTTGGATCATGTCTCACAACACATTACAGTATGGTATAACTGCCATGATTAACCAGTGAGACTGTTTGTGACTAGCACTGACGCACATACACACCCCCACCTCCAGCCCTTGCCGATAGGGTAAGTAGAGGGAAGATAAGGAAATGCTAACAGCGGCAGGCAGGTTTCTTTGTGAGTTCAATTTAACCCTGCACATCACGCTATCTAGATCCAACATAGCCAACCGTGATGAGCCAACAAGTCTGAACGAGTACTTCATGTGAAATGCCCTTACAGCCCCTGCCCACACACACAACGCATGCTGCCATTAGGCTACTCATTACAACAATAATATGTTATCATAGACACCCAAGACCTCTGTAATCTGTTGGCTTAAAAAAACTTTTACACTAAAAGTTTTACACTATTTTCACCTTGGTGTTCGAAGGTTTCCTTTAGTTCATTTACAGACAACAATATGCCAAATAGGGGTGCACGACTGGAAGTCACGTTACCATTTTACATCTTATATAAAAGATGTAATTTTTTTTTTCTTATATAAAAGATGTAATTAACTGATTAAAATGTAAGTTTGGCTCATTGAAGAGCAAATCATGTTATCCATGATGTAACTTTGGCTAACAAGATGCTAGAAATGCGCTTTGTCATGTGTTTATTTAGCGTAAACAGTGCGCACTTCAGTTGTAAAACATAAATAGGACAGCAGTGAGGTAATTTGGCTATAATGGATATAAAATGGTCACGCAGGCGTGCAGTTACAATCTCTGATTTTGCGCTTAACTATTCCTTAAGTCTGAACATTACCACTTTAGTGACACAGGTCATAGTGCTGAAAGTACAGTTAATTTCTTATTTATTTTTTTTTTAAAGGAGACTTGTGACAGGTCTGGAAGTTTTGAGTGAAAGCTTAATTAGGTGGTGTTTCAGTGTTGCTGGAGCTGCAGGAAAGGAGATGTGCCCTAATCAGAGTTGGGAACAGAGGGGCGGAATGCAGAGGTCCGCTCATGGGAGGAGGGGATGGGAGCCTGTGTCAGTCTCAGTGAGGATGGTCTCCTGTGTGTGTGTTGTGTGATCTGCCTGGCTGAGCATTTTGTGAGGTCATGTTTACACTTTTGCCAGTGTTTCCTGTCCAGGCCAGAGCCAGTGGCTGTTTACCCAACAGTAACAGGCAGCCGTAGGATGACCCGCTCATGACCGGACAGCCCTCCAGCTGCTGCCCTCTTTCCATCAAATACACAAAGACACATCACTAACCCACAAATCATTTATTACTCAAGGAGAAAATGCTCAGAAGACACTAGAGAGGCTGCTACTAATAATTATTTCAGAAATTGACTATTATTTTATTGGTGCAGCTGGTGGCCTAGTGGTTAGGGAGTTTGCCATCAGAAAGTTGTGGGTTTGAATCCCAAGACTGCTAGTGGAGTCACTAAGGTACCCTTGGGCAAGGTACCATCCTCACTCACTGCTCCCTAGGCGCTGTGTTCCTTCCTGCCCTCTGTTTCACTTGGGTGAATGGTTTAAATGCAATGAAAGAATTTTGTGCTGTTCATCCTGTGTGCTGTGGTGTGTTCAAGTATGACAAAAAGGTCATTTTACACTTATGAATGGGCCGACTTCTATGCCTTCTTTGGTTGCAGACAACAAATCAGTGGATTGTTTTCTGAAACAGCAGAAGACCTCCTGCTCAAGTGCTTCCTGGGTGTACTGCAGTCAGTCAGAATGAACATGATATGGATTTCAAATGACAATGAAATCATCTAACCATAAGTAAAGGTAAACTTTCTTCATAATTATTTTCACAAACACTTTCATTCTCAACCAACCACTGCGTTCCTAAACCAGTGTGATGCACAGATCATCAAACACTAAACTGGTACAAAAACTAGAACTGGGTATCGAAATTATAAATTAAAGGGTATCGACCAAATCACATCCATACTGAAGATTATCACAAAATTATTTGCAATTCTAAAGCAAAATTCACTCCCAGCACCTCACACTCTTCTAGTTTAACACACACCCACCTTTGGTTGGAAATTAAAAAGAAGGAATTACAGAAAGTATTCACCAGGAATCAGTATTGAAACACAGACACTGGTATTAGTATCAGAAATATTCTGGCGATATCCTGTCCCAACTAGAGCTTAACCTTTTCACCACCACAGTCTGGCAGTATTTACAGTGCATTCAATATTTTGTATAAATAATTTCATATTAACAAATAAACTGAATTATAAAAATACAGGCATATTAATAGAGCCAGATTTATGCTGAGGGGAAAAAACTAACCAATAAAATGCTTTCGTAATAACGATGCTGTGTTTTCTTCATTCTAAACAAAACAACGGTGTGTCTTCACAATGGAATGAACATTTTTGTTCTAACATCATCCAAAGAATAAAAAAAATTCTCGCTTTTTCTCTTCAACAAACATTTGAAGATTTTTCTCACTTTTTCTCTTCAACAAACATTTGATATTCAGACAGTGAGGAGCTGTTTTAATGTTTGCAATATACTGTTATAAAGCACAACTTTTGGCATCCAAATCAAAATAACTTGACAACTGTTAACATACTGCATTCAAAACAGATTACAGCTAAACTGTTAGAGGACAGCAGCCTCCTCCCTATACAGAACAGATCAAACAACTACAGAAGCAATCACAAAAATAAAAATATACATCAGTGGTATTAACCTATATCAAGAGAAATCTATTCAGAGCTACGACAGTACACTGCGTGTTTGAGGCTGAAGATGTATGGGTGACAGGGGGGAAGGGGACTACATCATTAATTCCAGCCAGGCCAAAGAGAGGAATCTGCTCCAACTCAACCCCAGTGCTCTTTTCTTTTAGGCTAATTATACCACTAATTCAGCTCATTAGAGCCCCACCGACTCACAGGTAATGAACTCTGACAGGACAAATCTGTCAAACAGACAGTGCAAACCCTCACCTGCACATGCGCACAAAACACAGGCCAGCATACTCTCACACACAGCCTGTCACACGTACACACACTCATTCATCTTAGGATAATTAAATTAAAACCACTCTCACACTACTGAAAATGTAAACCATGGCAGATCAGCACTGATTTGAACTCAGCTAGATTCCAGTTAAGAATGATGTACTGAAAGGGCCAATAATGTGAAGACTAAAGCTGCACTGATAAATATGATATCACTAGTAGCTTTTATTTGTTAATTTACTTTTACACGCAATACCACAGATTTGTTCTTTACCTGGATTTCACACTTCAAAGGCTAAATGTATACACTGATATGGAACATGCAGAGCAGTAGACAGGTATAAAGACAGTTTTATAATTCTGTAAAAAGATGTCAGAAAAGATAGCATGGGGTGGGGCAAGAAACAAACACCACTCCACTCAGTTTCTAACTAGCTAAGATCTACTACTACTAATAATAATAACAATAATAATTGCAATAACAATAACAACAACAATAAATCTGATTTAATCATGTTGATTGTCGATCTGGGATCTACCTGATTAATATTGAATTCTGACCAGCCACTACTGGCCGAGATCACTCTACAACTATTGTATTTTGAGCTTCTCACACTTTAGTGCACCGCAATTTCTGATAATAGGAAGCTGCAATGGACAGAGAGCGGCATAAGTGAAGAGAACGTAGGCCATTTATTAGTATGAAAAGGCCGCAAAGGGACAATTTCCTTCTGAGAGAGGATCTAGTCTTGATATTTTTTTCTTTCTTTTCTTGCAAGGGGAAAAAAACACAGGGGTCTGAAATCAATTACAGTTTCCAGCCTAGTCGTTAGCTGCCCTTGGATAGACACAGATAATTAAGCTCAGCACTTTTTTATTATTATTATGGGCAGATTCATTCTGACTGAGCTCTGGCCCACACCACACTAAAGGAGGCAATAGGCCATGCCGATATGAGGTTCCTCTTCTCCATCTAGCAGATCAGAACACTTCACCAGCGATATGCAAATACAGGTCAGGCCAGAGAGAGACCGGGGGGGGGAGATGAGGAATGAAAGCGAGGAGTGAGAGAGAGAAAGCGAGGAGTGAGAGAGAGAAAGAGAGAGGAGAGAGAGAGAGAGAGAGAGAGGAGTAAGAGTGAGAGAGAGGCGATTGATATATTGGTTGGCTGATAAAATTAGCGAACTAACAACACTCACTGTTTTTTACCATATTTTGACCAATTTTGACCATAAATTATTAGTTAAATGAACTGTTAACTGCTTGACATCAGTACAGATGACAAAACTGTGATAATATTAGGAGCCCTAGAATTGGACCCAATATCATTGCTGTCAGCACCAAATCTTGTATCGCAATTTTTTTAAACACATTTTCAAAATGCCATCTACCATTTACGCTGCATTAAAATCTCATGACAAACGACACTGTCAGAAATGATTTTGAATAAAATCTTGTTACATTAAATTACAACTTTCCCTGTAAAGTTTATTTTCGTTCTGACACCATCTGTGGATTGCATTTGGTGTCCGTCACTTGCATCGCATTTCAATCAATAATCCATCAAAGAACCTGTTTTACTAATAAAAGCAAGTCCTATAATTAAATGTAAGTCTGGTGATATACACAAGCATGGGCGTAAATCCTGGGGGGGACAGAGAAGACATGTTCCCCCCCATCCGAGGGATGTCCCGCCCCAAAAAAATTATAAAAAAAAAAAAATCACACTCTCTATTGTGAAAAATATATGTATGTATACCCAAAATAATTGTGTAAGTAGAAAAAAAAAAACAAACACAAAAAAATGCATTTAGAAAAAGTGGTATACACTGCCTGTTTTCCCAGGTCATTTCACCTACTCCACACACACGAATCAGATGTGTGGCTGCGGCTCAATTAATGTTGAACTCCATTAAGTAGGGTATTTTATTCACTTTAAATAAAGCGATTCTCTTTAATGTAGTTGATGGTGATTACCAATGTAATTTTCCATGAATCTGCTATATTAGCGATTAAAATATTACTTATCTAGTTAACGTTAGCTTGTTTACAATAGCTTGTTGCATAGTGCACTGCAACTAACATGCCAAAGCCGTTTCCCATGCATTGTTTTATTTGTGACGACTTGGCATAATGTTAACTTAACATTAACGGACACAATTAGCATATTGTTTAGCTGTACATTTACTAAATGAGCACTGTGCTACGTCCGAACTGACCCCACTGTATTTTTTTGTATAATCAATGTCTATCCTGTTCTTAAGTGTCTTAATTAATTTTAAGTAAAATTTTAAATCTTTTGTTAATTCCTTGTTTTTATTGTTGTGATTATATTTTTATGATAGTTTTACTTTCTTTATGTAAAGCACTGTTACATAGTAATGTATTTGTGTCCCCTTCAAAAATTGCTCATGAGAAATTTTCCCTACTCTTAAATGAAATTTACGCCCATGTACACAAGTAAAAAAAAACAAGCAAAACATGGTACTTTCAAGCAATTACACACTTGGAGTGCAAAATAAAAACGAGAAAGGGACAAAAGTGATAGAAGGACAGAAATAGCATATCATTCATGATCTACCTGCTCATTATTAAATTGGTAGACAGAGCAGATGAGAGTGAAGGGACAGTATGATGAATCAGGCAGAAAACATGCCCATTGCTTAGACTTTAGTAGACATTAACATAACTACATGAGGACCGGGCTGCAGCGGCATGCGCTGATTGGTTCTTGTCAGCTGGTTTAATGTCAATACTAAATTGGGTGGCTTGTTAACCTAATAGGGACATGATCTAATCAGGGAGATCTTTCACTTTATTTTTTTAAAACATTAGAATGGGGAGCCAATTATTTAAAACATTTTCACTGTGTTTGTCTGCAATGGAAAGGGAGAGGGTAGGACAAAGGAAGAAAAGACAGGGAGACACCATTAGTCTATGAAAAGTGTGTGTGTGTGTGTGTGTGTGTGTGTGTGTGTGGGACATAGTGAGAATTCTTGCTTTCAGTTCTGAGGGTAAGCTCTTCATACTGGATTCGTGAAATCAGTAAAGGTTCACTAGAATTTGATTATCTTAAAGATGCTGATATATCGTGATTTTTTTACTGTAATATTGCTAAAGGAATACACAGTTCAGTTAGAAGCCAATATTGCCTGAGGTGCTTCAGGCAATTATAAGCCAAAAACAAGAAATGTGTTAGATTTATTAAAAGTCCTTAGCCAGGGCTTCTTACAGTGGCATTCAATTGTAGCATTAGGAGCCTAGTCAAATTGCTCTTATTTGTACAGCAATCCTGTTTGAACAGGGAACCAACAGGGACTTTGTGTGAGGGGCTGATGATATCGGGGGTCAAAAAAACAAACAAACAAACAAAAAAAACAAACAAAAGCCAAAAGCTTCTTGAGGACTACGAAAAACAGTAATTTTGGCATGAATATGGAAAAATATCAGTGAAGGGTAAAAAGAGGTTTAACTGGCCCCTATGCCTTAGAGCAAGATGTAATTGCTTAGTTTGAGCTTGAGCTAACCAAGACAGAAAAGAAAAATAGGCTACAGATATTTAACACACTTCATGCATGTATAATAATCCTCCCATAAATAAATAAATAAATAAATAAATAAATAAATAAAGTACTGTATCGATTTTTTTCCTCATCTTTCCAAATTGCAAAGCCTGTTCTCGGCCGTCCAGCTACTTCTCTGGATGATTATGAGGAGCAGAGGAGGCCCAGCATGTCCCCTTAAACTCTGGGGTGATTATTAAGCTGCTGCCTCCTCCTCCTCCTTCTGGTTCCCCAAGGCCCAATTTCAGCCTGGCTTTGGGGAGGCACACCTGCACCCCTGCGCCAGAAAAAGCAGCAGGTCTAATTTTAAATCTGTTAGCGCTGCCCTTTCTGAGACTGATTTCAGGCCATAAAGACGCTCTTTTTTAGTCGCTTACAGCTGAATTATTACAGCGCAGACATTGGTCATGATGAGGCATGTAGTTAGGAGAGTCTGTGTTACAGAGTGTGTGTGTTACTGAGTGTGCGTGTGTGTGAGTGTGTGTGTGTGAGAGAGAGAGAGAGAGAGAGAGAGAGAGAGAGAGCGCGCAATATCTCAGCTGTCTGTTTAGGAGGAGTATGTAACTGCACCAAGACATAAAACACACATTCAAACACACTTATTTTACACATGAGGTCATGCATAGAATAGAATAGAACAGAATAGAATATCTTTATTGTCATTGCAATGCACAGTAATGTACAATGCAACGAGGTAAGATTTGCAGTTTGGTAGATGATTATCTCTTGTATAATTATAAGTATAAAATATATAAAGCAAATAAAGGGAGAGATCAAGTAAAGTCCAGTATTGCATACAAAGGTTTGGGCACTTGTTTTGAAATTGTGTTTTACTTGTTTTTAATTAAATGTAAAAAAAATGGCACACAAGTTATC
This sequence comes from Hydrocynus forskahlii, assembly GCA_037974365.1. Classification (NCBI taxonomy): domain Eukaryota; kingdom Metazoa; phylum Chordata; class Actinopteri; order Characiformes; family Alestidae; genus Hydrocynus; species Hydrocynus forskahlii. The sequence continues at coordinate 5,115,877 of JBBPCX010000114.1, forward strand.
ACTAAAACGTTATTTGACCGGAGCAACTTTTGTATTTACCTGTATATTATGTAGTCAACGGCCTGACCTATATGAACATATTATGGACAAGTAATGATTGTAAGAGACTAAAAATTCTATATAAGAAATCACAGACTTAATTAACAAATACTGTGGGTGGAGCATTCTAGGATTGTTTTTGTTTCTGTTATTTTCATACATTGAAGACTTGAAGATTTTTAGTTTTTCTTCCCTTAACAAGCCAGTCTTTCGTGTTCAGATTAACCTGTTCAGTCTGTTTAGCAGTAATGCAGTTAACATACGGGCAGTGAGCCAACATTGTGAACTTCACCTCAACTGCACCTTAATCTGTTCCACATTAGTGCAAACAAAGACAGCAGTGTGTAAAAATGCACACTGTCAGACTTGGGCAGGGTGTTTTGCATGCAGGCAGAGATGCTCACGCTTGCTGACAGGCTGCAAAACGTCAGCACGGAGGCGAGGGCTGGCAGCGTTGGCTGCCAATGAGCGCCACCCTCCCAATAAGTCACCACGAGGCGCAATTAGCACAGCTGTCACTCGCCTGCTGCCTGGACCACTAATACAGCTCGGCACCCTGTGTGTATGTTGGGGGGGGTGCGCACATAGAGGTGGGGCTCTGGTGTCCATGACAGCATCGCACTAATTAAACCAATAAGACTTAAACACAGCCTGGCTGGCACCACTGAGCACCCATGCCAAGACCTAAAGCTTAGAAGTGAGTGTGTTTGTGTGTGTGTGTGTGTGTAAATAAAAGCTGCCTTTAAGCCCTACAGGGTTATGTCAGGGACTCCTGCCCCCAACCCCAAAAAAAAGCCTGAATTAGTAGGAAGAGAAGTGCTGGCATTTTAACAGAGGCATTAAAGGTTAATGTGGGTGACTGAAGAGCCATGGGCTTGCCAGGTTTGTTTGCATACAACCCAGTATTGAATAACTAAAAAATGTCAGCCATCATCTTTTAAAAAGATCGATAACAAAGAACAGCAAGATGTTAAAATCCCCATTCATACCATTTAACTAGATTGTGGTTATGATAAAAAAAATAGTACTACTTAAAAAAAAAAGATTTCTCTAAATGAAAAAAGTTAACTTACATGTAACAAATACGAAACTTTTCTGCTAACTGTAGTGCACAATTTCTATTTGCTCTTTTTTATCAATTGGGAAAAAAACAGGCTACATTTTTGTTTTGCTTATTTCCGCTCAATGTTTTTATTATTTCTTTTTCTCACTGACTCTGCATTAGCATGTGTTCCCTGTGTACTGGATGTGTACTATTTTCTTAAGTAAAACATGACCAGAGCATCAATAATTTTGCATGCAACTGTAACAACATTGCACGCACTTCACATTAAATGTTCAGAAAAGTACATTTCCACAGAAGACACAGAATGTCCTATTAACATTGTTATTATAGCCTATTTGTAGAATGGACTCTTCACACACACTAAAATATTTTCAAAAGGCTGACACCACAAGTCAGCTAGCGCTGCATTAAGTACTTGACTAATTCACATTACATTACTGATATGACTCACAAAACTATTACTAAGACTGGCCAAAATCCTGGCCAGTTCAGACTGGACTCGTGCTCTAATTAATATAGTTATAAGGTTGTTTGCGTACATGACAGGTAGATAGAAAGAGGGAAAATGGAGAAAGAGAGAGTCTTAATGACAACTGCTGAGCCTCATGGTACATCACTCCTCTCATAAGCTCCACGAAGGGTAGTGCAATGCGACTGTCAAAGAATTCCCGCCTGGGGTCTGAAAGGGCGGGAACAAGGGATGAGCTGGGCCAGGAGATGGAGGTGTGGAGTAAACGAGTGGCTCTCTCTATCTCCCCCTCCAAACGGGGGTCCCTAATTGAAAGGCGAGAGTGGCCCAGACCTTGACAGGCGGGAGGTCAGTCTAATTGCTGCTGGCCATATTTAACATTAAGATAATCAGCCCATTAATTACCCCTTGGATCATTAAATCAGTCGCTTGCAAAATGAAATTTGGGGCTCTATTACTCACTTGAGAGACCACAAGGGAGGGTTTTCATTTATCAGCCACCAATCCTGCACACGGCACAGGCTCGGGGGTGCACTCTCTCTCTTTTCCTCTCTGTCTCTCTCTCTTGTACATTCTCTCAAGCACAAAGCTAAGCCAAAACATGCACATATGGTCACCAAATAACAAAAAGATATGGAGAATAATCTGTGGGAAATAGGCAGGCAAAATATGGGGAAATAAGTATTTAATGTGTCAACATTATTTCAGTAAATAGTTTTCACACAAGATGTTCACCAGACATAATTTACCAGACATAAATAATTTACAACATTAAAGTACATAAATAAAGTTACGTGTAATTAAGTGGAATAAAGCAGTATTGAACAGACTAAGATAAAGTTGTTCACAAAGGCAAGAAAATGCAAGGAACCAGCTGAAATCCATAAGTAGTTGGAAAGTTATTCTATCTCCTATCATGGCCAAAACAGAGAGACTCAAGAGGAGCTCCTATCCTCAGGCCATTCGAGTGCTAAATCAGAACATGCCCCTCCCCTCACAGGACCTCATATCATATTCATTGTTATATTGCATATCATATCTGATTTATTATAACATCACATGGTGCTACACTACTATTACATTACTCTACTCATTGTGTCACATTACTCGTTTACATTACTTTAGTCACTCTGTTTACATTGCTGTGCTAACATGGCACAATGCACTTTAACATTGTACAATGTACATATGTAAATCTGTCAGACTGCTCCTACATTTTCATAAAAAAAACCCTTAAATTTAGTTTACATATTTTATCTCCAACTTGTGTGGCTCCTTGTTTAAAGGGGAACTATTATGCAAAACTAACTTAAAAAAAAGTTATAATAGGTCTAGGGGCTATACAAAACATGTTCATTAAGTTCTTTGCACAAAATCACTCTCACATAATGAGATATCACCAGCTTAATTCTTGACTGTTTCAGTCCCTTTCAAAACGAGCCGTTTCAAGGTTGTGTTCTTTTATGCAAATAAGCTGTTGCTGGCCATGCCCCACCCATCCCATGCTTAAGCTGCAGGTTTAACTTCTGGATTTTACATTAGAATCCATGTCCTTAACACCAGTGAAAGTGTTTCTTTCTTTCTTTCTTTCCTTCCTTCCATCCTTTCAATAAGTGACAGTGGTCCTAGCCTGTACGGTGACCAGGCTGAAGGAAGGAAGGGAGGGAGAAAGAATGAGATACACTAGGTGGACAAAAGTATTGGGGCACTTAACACACGTGGAAAAGACAGAAAACAGGCGGTATCCAGCCCTACATGTTCGACCCCGAGTCGGACCCGGAGCAAGATCTGATGTTGGGGTGCAGCAGAGTGCGCCTTACCGTATACGTCCACGGGAACAAAACACACATTTTACGCCGTGATTGGTGTATTTTCATTTCTTTGCCTTAACCAATAGTGGAGGTTGTTTTATTGTGTTTTGAGCGAGTATTGGCCAGCTGGGCAGAGCGAGTTTTTGCCACTGCAGTGGTCAGGCACGGCTGAATTCAGCATACACAAAGCTGCAAAGACCCAAGATGGCCGCTGAAAGGGGTGACAAGCAACAGGCTAGTGGGTGGGGTCTCGACAGATATGGGGCAGTTCTATGCAAATTGCCCCCCTAATGACGTCATACGGCTCATTTTGAAAGGGCCTGAAACTGTGAAGAATAGAGCTGGTGATATCTCTTTGTGCAAAGAACTTCATGAACATGTTTTGTATCGACCATAGACCTATTATAATTAAAGTGAGTTTTGCATAATAGGTCCCCTTTAAGCTATTTTACTTTTTTAGATTTGTATTTTAGAAATTTTCAGGTTTGTGTTTCTAAACTTACAATTGCACTTTTATTCTTATTTCTACTTTACTTGTATTTTATTTGTGTTTTAGAAATGTTCAGATTTGTGTTTAATTTAAAATTATACTTATTTTTATAATGTTTGCATAGTCATAAAAGGAGCGGTTCAAGATACATTTCACTGGATGTTGTATTTGTGTAACTATGCATGTGACACATAGAATATTCAATCTTGAGTCTGTGCAAGTGAGAATCAGCTTGGTTAGTACAAAAAGATTTTATTAGTTGCTACACAAGAAACGTCTCATGACAGTCAAAAGCAAAGAGCTTTTCCAAAACCTTTGCAACCTGATTGTTGCAAATCATATCAATGGAACTGGTTACAGATTTCAAAACTTCTGAATCTTCCATGTGGCGCCACTAGGGCCATGATCCGCAAGTGAAAGGAACATCATTCCACGATTAACCCGCCATGCACAAGCTTTATGAGCAGGGAGTTGAAAGGATAGCCAGAAGAGAAGTCAAGCCCAAAAGCCAGGGATCACTTGGAAGAAGCTCCAGAAGATACAATTATTACAGTGAAAAAAATGGGCAATGCATTCCAACAGTACGATCTCTATGTGCAGTCAAACCTGCAAGACTCCATTACTGAGGAAAAGGCTTGTTGGTTTAAGTTGCTACATAACATTTGGACCAGCCTCTGAAATACTAGGAGAAGGTATTAGGTCAGTCAAGACCAAAGCTGAACAGAAATAGCAGAAATAGTACTGCACATCACCTGAAAAACACTACAACAGTGAAGTTTGGAGGCGAAAGCATAATTGTGTGAGGTTGTTTCTCATCACTTCTTTCCTGTGTCATTCCGCTGTATTTCATACAGCTATTTATGGACTTTAACCGTCTAAGTTCTTTATATTTGTGGATTTCCTCATTGGAAATACAGTTAAAAAATACTTACTTCCCCCACTGTATGAAAATCTGAAGTGAATTAAAGGGGACATATTATGCAAAACTGATTTTTTGCATCCTTTTGTATTTTCATTTGGGTCTCTACTACTCCTATAAACACTCCACTTCTGTGAGTCAACTGAAATATTTTGGTGTCAGGAATCATATGCTTCTACGAGCCGTTTGGACGGTGCCCTTATCCTGACGTCAGGATAAGGAAATTTGCATAGAACCACCCCTCATCTGTCGAGCCCCCACCCACTAGATAAGTTGGAAGATCCACCATTTTTGTCTGCCCGTTTTATGAGCATGCACAAGACACTGAGCGCTATGGCTACAGGCCACGGTAAGTCACACATGAAGTGCTGTGTACATCTTGTGGGTCCGACTCGGGGTCAAACATACAGGGCTGGATAGCGCCTCTGTTTTCTGCCATTTTCACATGTGGTAAACGTGCAGCGTGAGTGAGGCATGGCCAGCAACAGCTTATTTGCATAAAAGTGACAGAGCCCTTAAACGGCTCATTTTGAAAGGGACTGAAACTGTAAAGAATACAGCTGGTGAGATCTCTTTATGTGAGAGTGATTTTGTGCAAAGAACTTCATGAACATGTTTTGTATAGCCCCTAGACCTATTATAACTTGTTTAAAAATATGTCCCCTTTAAGTGAAAAGAACCTGAAAACAGAATTTATCTGTTTTGCCTTTTTAGTTTAGGTCTCTGGGCATATTAAGCACAATACAACATGTTTACAGTTCCAGTTTTTCCTGTAATCTTCCATCAGAATGTAAAGACTCCTATCAGCCACTAAAACAACTTCTGCTTTTTGGTTACATCACCGCACACTAGGGGGGAAAAACCCTATTAACCACAGTGAAACATTATCGTAGCAAGTGTCTCAGCTAGATTAGCATTTTTTTTCAGTGATAGGTGATAACTTTACATAGCTCCAAGAAATAAAACTATAACACACTAAATAAGACGTAAGTACTGATTTAATATAGACATGTTACACCAATCTGGAGCATAAGAACAGCAATTTTCTTGTAGATTCTTATCTATAAATGCAGAGTTCATTTCTCTGTCTTAGTCATTAGTTTCCAGTGTGTAGTGTGTTTTAGCCAGTTAGATTTAGGCATTTAGATGGCTACAAATTTAATTCAGCTACCTGGGAAGTGATGAGGAGAGAGCAAATTACATGCAACACAGTGCTGAGGCACTGACACTAACTTCTGCCCTCCCTACCTCCCAAACTCTGTTGCCATGTCCAAAAACACACACTCAACTATAACTGACTAAAATATAAACAGAAAAGGGAAATCTCACAGCAGACAAATCTTAGCTAAACGTTATAGAAATTCCACCAATTCCAACTACAAAACCATTATCGTGGAAAAGATGAGAACCAGGGGTTGTGATGTCTCCAATGAAAATGCAAATGTAAAACCAGTGAATCTTGCTACATTTCTTAGTTTGTTATGTAATGTTGATAATGGTAATGTTTGGGGGACCATTTCCTCTTACTTTTTCACCATGAAACCATTATAAAACAATATCTCAGACATCAAACTTCAGACTTCTGGCTCCCACCTCCATCTCTGTGAACATTTCTGATTCAGTAATTCTCTCTTAAATGGTGCACAATTGTACCCACTACATACGACTCCCCCAATCTCATAATACCACATGCAACGGAAGTGCAGGCTAGCTTATTGTTCTTTTAAATAGTGTAACATACCACTGCATCTTTTAGAACTGCCACTAACGTAAATGGACAGGTCAACCCTCTCGTCACACCTATCAGCTAACAGACACCGGAACTGCATGAATGGGAAGGGGGACGCCAAATGTGCTGTCTGACTCTTGGCCATAAATGGTTTTGGCATCAGAATTTGTTTACTTCCGAAACCATTTAATTATGCAGATTTTTAAAGTCCCCTTTAAATGTTTTTTCTCTTACTACAAATATATACATTATATACATTTTATATACTTTTTTACATAGTTTAATAAAATTTTATTTTAAAAAAAGTTTTAAAAAAAGTTATCCTAATGCCTGGCTTTCATCTACTAGCAGTTTATGCTAGTTACTGTACAATAGTTGTCTCTTCTTTATGATCGATGCTGTTGTTCAGTACTGATGAGAGCCATCATATGGCAGTAAAGGTGTTTATTGTCATGATAACAATAACATATTGTCACAGTGCCCAACCCTACCCAGTCATTTACACATTTCAGAAGTACTTTCCTCCTCTGAGAAGTAAGGTGTTAGTCAGGAGCCACTTAAGAAATGCTAAAATAGGTGCTATTGACAGGAGGAGAGTGATGGCTGAAGCAGCAGGCTTCGTGGGCTGTGGTTAATTGAGCTAGTATCGACCCACTCAGGAATCTCTCCTGCTCACTTTTGCAGGAGGACCACAGGCCCTCCGTATCCATAAATAAACGGCTACATGAGGAACAATAAACGTATTAGCGCATTGACAGCAAGTAGCAGAAAATGGTGGATCCATAAGGAAAGATTTTTGGAGGGTGCGAGTAATTAAAAGGTGCTTCTGGTGAGTAATGAGGCTGACGTGGAACAGGGTAGTCGATATTCCTGCGGCCAGTAGTCAGCTCTAATTTGTTATGATGGCTAGTGGGGCTAGACCCTTTCTGTCTATAATTACACTGCTAAAGATGGGGGGGCCACAGTGAGTGACCCACAGCGAGAGTTGGGAAGAGTCAAACAGACAACTCTCTATAATATTGTATGTCTGCTCAGCAATAAGTAGGACGATGCTCTTCATCAGTCATGACACAAATAGTGCTTATACACCGCCTACACATGAGTAGTTCTCAATTTCTCAATATTAATCCTGGGATTGATTAGGAATATGATGAATAGCAGCTATCATGAATAACTCAGTAACTGCTATGAAACTACCATGAACATAATGACCGATGACAGATTTCTCCAGTGAATGCAAAGCAACATCTCCCACTACTGCATAAAACCCCCATTTCTCTCAAGTTAAGAGAGCAAAGAACTGAACTGCGAGCCTACAAACAGGCCCGTAGAGTTGTAGAGGCTAACTAACTATCAAGTGCTGTTAAGAACTGGCCTACAGGAGGGTTACTGCAAATACGATTAGTGCTCTGTTTTTATGCAGTTTCCCAGCTTCCGTCTGCTCCATTCATCACAGGTCAGTGTCTGACCACAGGATTGCTGTTACTCAGATATTATTTGTGTGGCAAATCTTTCCCTACATAGCTGTGATTCTGACATGGTAGAGGTATGGCAGTGAATGTGTGGTGCTGTAATGAAAATAATATGAAGGTTTTTTGGTTTTTTTTGCACACATCGTCAGAAAATCCCCAGTCAAGAAGGGCTCTGAAAGTGACCACTGATAAAGGTCTGGAGGATAGCTGTGCATCAGTGAATGTATATTACTGTTTAAAGTATCTACTTTACTGAACATTGTAGGCAACAATAAGAAAAGCACAGTAACTGATGGCACAGAGAGAAAAAACAAGTCAATTTATGTTTAAATGACAACAATGAAGTGAAAATCTATGAATTCTAAGGTAAACTCCTCTTACCTGCTTGCATCAGGGGTGGGCTTCAGACGCCCCTGTGCATTGGCCTCCCACACACTATTGGCCAGCTCGTTGCCGATGGCAGACATGACTTTAATAAGTTCAAGAGGCCACTCATCCAGGTCAAGAGAGCGAACGCGGGACAGGTGTGTGCCGAGGTTACGATGGATACCCGAACACTCAATGCAGATCAGAGCACCCAGGTTAAGACTGGCCCAGTCGGGGTCTGGAGCGAGAGAGACGGGGGGAGAGCAAGAGAGAGAGAGAGAGAGAGAAAGAGAGATATATAATATGGTTAATGGCTAAGCTCTACTGCTGAGTCCTGGATGTTTATTTTCAGGTTTCCTTGTGACCATACTGTTAACAACAGAAAGCAGTTCACTCACTCTGGGTCTCACAGTCCACACAGCGAGAGTTCCCCCGCATGCTCCTGACTGACTGCAGTGCAATAGCTTCAGATTGGCTGGTCAGACGTGACTGTGGATGGACACATTGTAATGTTACCAAAATATACATACTTCTAACAAGTCGTTATCTCATAAAAAAGATATATCTGATATTTCTGATCAAACAGTGTGACTGGTGTGCGGCACCTTACATCATGCTGCATTATCATAAAGTGTGATTCTAAACCAAGGAAGAAAACAAGAGGAGGAGAATAAATAAAATGGAGGCATCAAGTAAAAGGTATTCCGAAGAGCAATTGGCCATGGCCTGAGGCATAAACACAGTGAGCGGGTAGAGAGCCAAGGCTGGAGCTGGGGAACAGGCAGGCAGAGTGGGGCTGTATTAGCTGTAAAATAATTGCCATTTGTGATTGTGTGGGGGCGGGTGTGTGCGCGTGTGTCTGTGTTTGAGTGACAGTTGTGAAAGTGTAGCGATGCTGTGGTGTGTTGACTGAAGAGGCCTATGATGGTGACATTTTTAGCTATATTGTTCTCCAGAGATCAACATCACTGGAAAGATGTTTGTTTATATTAAACTACAAAATAAATTTAGTAATTATCTAAAAACAAAGACAGCATAAAGTGTACAGCATAAAGTGTAAACGTAATGTATGAATTATTGGCAATGATTTTATATTTTTGTGTATTTTTCATTTGTCTAAATTGTGTTTTAAATTAGACATATATAAACTATGTGTTAAATATAGATATTTTAGACCATTTATACTGTATAGACTATTTTAGACTAATACATATTGAATTGTTTGGTGTTAAAAATTGAGTGTGGTCACTGTAATGAATTCTTTTTTTCCTGCTTAAACATTTTGGGGCAAGCGAGAAAGTATACACATTTGATTAGACTACAAGGCATGCGAAGTTTCATTATCTGTGTGTCTAAACTAATAATCTCTGTCAATCCTGAGATTGACATAACCATTTTGTCAGTGACACCAATTAAAAATTTGTCATGCCGTCTCTTCAAAACAGTTATTTGGCCAGAAGTACAGGCATAATGCCTTTCATAAATGAAAGGTGCACTGTACATGAAAATTTTCTGCATGGTGGATTTACCTTCTGCTTGCTGCTCTCGCAGGATTGCAGACTGGCCAAGATCTGGCTCTCAATGGCCTGCACCCAGGCGTCACGCTCCTCATACGATGTTGCCTCAAAGTGCCACGTCTGGCCGGTCAGAGACACAATGATGAACTCGAAGTTCTCCTCTTGCTCTGAAATACAGAAAAAAGAGGGTTCATGCTCTGCACAGAAACCTTGCTGCCACCTAGTTCAGTAATTAAATGCTTAAAAAACAGAGGCAGATTTTGACTTCTCAAACAGCCCTTTGTGATGAGAAAATGACCAAATAGATCATCATTATCAAAATTCCACAGACCATATTATCCTACTTGTCTGAACAATAACAAGAGAACGCATGCAAAGCTTTTATGCTAGAAATGCTATGAAATTCTAAGAAAACTACTCTTCCAGTCAGGAGTGGTCCTGCAGAGCACCTGTTAGCTCTAGCTGGGACAAATATTCCAAGCCTTCCTGGCCTTCAGGTCTGCCCTGGAGCCTCTGATCAGAGTATTCTGCTAATTACAGGCCAGTCTCAAACCTCCTAAAATCAGCCAACAGCCCTTTACCAAATAACTCCCTCAGCAGGATGACATATGGATCTACTAACCAGGCCGGCATTTAGGTTAATGGGCCAATCACAAGTCAATGAGACAGGAAAGTGTGTGTGGTGTGTGGTGGGGGTTAAGACTTTGAGCTCAGAGGGACACAGGGAATTTATTTGGTAGTGTAGAGGGTCACATTTGGAAAGCGTTAGAAACAAAAGGACATTGACTAGGTGAGCATGGGGGAGAAATAGCTGGCAGGGGCACGCAGGTGGCCAAGAGAAGGAATTCACATTTATGTGACCTTGCTGTGTGTCACGTTCAAAGGGTACCCCCCAGAAACATGAACTCCAGGGAGCAGGAGATTGCACACTTCGCATACACTGTTTAAAATTTACTCTGGAAAAGGCAATTACATAATGAAGAGGCAATCAGAGTGGCAATATACCCCCACGCACTCACACACAAGCACGTTCCCAGTGGACAATCTTAACACATCTTAAAACAATCTTCAAAGCCATAAAACCTTTGCAGAACACAGGAATTGAGGATGAGAAAAAACATGATACATTTTACAATACACAGTGTCATGGGTATCATGACATTTTGTCTTTCTGAATTATTTAAATAATCTGGAACAGTCAAAGAGTACCACTGCAGTACCACAATAAAAAAATCCTTGAAATTAGGGAAGAACAATCAGAATCATACAGAAACAGAATAGGAAGATTCTGAGATGGGAGTGGATGGGAAATTGTGGGACAGCGTCTCTTGAAACAGATTTAAGATAAAATGCCAACACTGTTTTTTTCAGTAGCCTTCTGCCTGAGTAAAGGGCCAGATATGTAGAGAAACTAAATCTAATTGGACTCGGTCAGCATCCCATTTCTATCCCAAAAGCAATCCAAAATGAAGATGTACAAACTTGTGATCTAGTCTTATAAGACACTGGCTGGTGAAAATGATGACTGGTAATGTTTTCGTTGGAAATAAACTAACCACAGTGGCTGGTAGATAAATCATGAAGTCAAACCCTGATTACAATGTCATTCATTACAGGCACTAGACAGAAGACTAACAGGTGAGGATACGTCATTTACTCCCTGCATTCATGAACAACAACCATGGATTAAGGGTATTGGTAGCTAGCAAATTAACCTTGAGCAAGCAAACCCAGCTAGAGCGCTATCTGTATCTGTCTTTGGGAAACAGGGTTCAATCATATTCACATTTTTAACATCACTTTTTTGACCTGCCTGACACAAAATATCTGCTGCACACAGAGATTAACAGTATTGGGATCCCATAAGGGATCCTGTCTGTTAATAGCTTTGGGATAACTATGAACAATCTTTTTGGTTCCATTTCACATCTTGAAATCCAGTAAAAGCTAAAATCAGGATTAGTTTTATTTGCAGTGCAATTCCACCACACAACAGATTTTTGGCATGGTTGCATTGATGTGTTCTGGTACTGACACCCACTATATACTTAAAAGCCATTCTGACATAATTTATAACACTAACTCCATTTACTAGACAGACATAATCCCTTAATAACTAAATCCATACAGAAACTCATTCACGAAACATCAAGAATCTATTTCCAAATAATTTGTTAATGAAATCACCCATATGTAAGCCTTTTATTTGTTCTGTCTGTACCGTTCTGAAAGAACTGTGTGGATCATCTCCCCAAGTGGCAATTTCTCAAGTTCAAGCAGCAGGAAAACTCACTGGTTAAGCCACTTTCCCTCCCTCAGACAATCATTGGCCTAATTGGGAACCAGTCCTGATGAGGATTTCCTGCCCACTAGAAAAGAGCCTCGTGTTCAAACCCAACGAAATCACCCACACTGAGAACCACTTGAATACTAAGTGTTTCCAAAAGGACCAAAACAGTTACTACAGGACTGCCTGCAAGATCATTAGCAGCTTAATAAGACACACTTAAAACGAATTTTCCACAGCCACTACGCTTTCCCTATCCAGATCCACTTAGAAACTGCCATTATAGTCAGCAAGAATAAAGCATGGTGTAATTCAATATTATTTCATGCACACAGCTCATTAATCAGTGAAATTCGGTCAAGTCATAGTAAAAAGGTCATAGTTTTGTTTGTAAGAAAAAGAGGTATTTTATTACACGCATTTACATAACGACATGGTGATAAATATACTGCATATGCAAAACAACAGGGTTAAAATCTTTAACTAAATAACAACTTCTCAATTCAGCAGTGAAGCCAACTGTGGTCCTTTGCTTGGAAGTGATCATGGTAGGTCTTTATTCTGTGTCCTGATCTTGATCAAAGGGACAATTAGCCACATGCTAATCTGCTCCCAATTTAACCAAATCGCAAGTTTGGCAGCAGCTTATAGTGATCAGGTCTAATATAATAACACTGTGCTATCTGATAACATTGGTTTTCATTCACTGCAAGTAATACTTGGCTGAACTATTCATCTACCTCCAACATCTAAATCTAAACACAAGCTTAGACATGACAGGCATGAATAAAGAAGGAACCAGGATAGTCTGTCAATTCTCCTCTGAGCGTTTCTTAAGGTTTGAGATCACTGGAGCATCTTATCTTAGATCGGGCCCACCCAACAGGCCCTCTGGAGTCAGTCGTAATGTTCCAATCCTAATTAAATCGTGATGCTTTTGGGGAAGAGGGTGGGCATATGGCAATTATGGAAACCAACATTCCAAAAAGCCGCAATACAGAGGCATAATTTATAGCATCCCATGCTCCCATTGTACCTCCTTTAAGCATGTGCAATACACAATTAATAAAACACCACTTATATTCATGAAAAAAAAATCACATACATATTACACATACATACCTCAAAAGGGACAAGGGTGCAGGAAAAGGGTGCCTCCAGGTCCAATGTTAGGATTAGTTTTCATCATAAAAAAATGAAATACACACATTTGCACACATACATTTAAAATTTTTAATGACAAAACTAATCCTAACATTGGCCCAGCACATTTTAGTAAAGGCTTATTAATCAGCTGATTAGTTGGATCAGGCATGTTGGGAGCAGGAAAAACTTTCGTAAATGGTGCAAAGCATGGAAGCCTTCAGGAGCAAGGTCGGGAAACACTGAGTCATAGTAATTTCTTGATATATATGATGGAGATTTTATCACTTTTTTGAGTCTTTCTGGATTTTAATTTTGTTTCTCAGACATTACATATTATTATACAGGTTTTAACCCTTTCCTACTAATTATGTGAAATCTATAATGTGGTATATAGATGACAACAGTGATAAATAATACATACAACAGAGATAACAGAACTTACCGAGTATAAACATAACACACACACACACACACGCACACACGCACACACGCACACACGCACACACGCACACACGCACACACGCACACACACA
>JBBPCX010000114.1:5131170-5153735 GCA_037974365.1 Hydrocynus forskahlii
CAGACACACACACAGACACACAGACACACACAGACACACACACACACACACACACGCACACACGCACACACGCACACACGCACACACGCACACACACAGATCCTGCTACTACACTTGCAATAACAGCATCTCTCTGCAGGGCAGAATTCAGACATACGCGAGCAGCAGGGCAATTTGTGATCTCTGACACTGGCAACCTTTACCAGTACACCTCACACACCACACGTAGCACCGCCAGCAACGGAGGCTACACGCACAGGATAGAGTAGGGGTATTGCATGTGACAGGGGTGGTGGGATGCAGGAGGAGGAGGGGGCCTGTTGGCAAGATGGCTGGAAACACAAATTAACCGAGCTAAATGTCAAAGCACACCGTATTGCTTTGTGACACAGGTCATTAATTCCCATATTATTCGCACCCTTTTACAGCATTAATAACCTGGAAAATATTACATGAGTTGTTCATATCCAGAAAAGAAATATTCATACTGAACAAGAAAATAAATTGGGGAGAGCAATGCCGGGAGCGGGGTAATTGAGAACAGAGCGAAATGAAAGAAGGAGATTGAACCGTGGAGCCAACCAAAGACATTACATCATCAAGTACACTTCAGAGAACCAAATATTATAAACTATATTATAAACAACAGCAAACTGATTTTGACCAACCACAAACAGAAGACACACGCAGGACCCACAAAACAGCATGCTGAACAAGTTGGTAAGGGCATGTGTGAGTGTGAGGTGCTCCCCTGCATAGATGTGTTTAATTGCAGAACATTTAGAGGGTTAAACATTCAGATTAGAGGGTCTGTAGGGGGAACAGTACACAAGCACAGAGAGATGAGTGGAGTTCCGTTTTCAGTGCAGGGGGCCGCACTCCACATTGCTCTCTCTCCCTGGGGTGGGTTACCTTCAGTGTTGTAAATGCAAATTACAAGAGTAAAATGCAGAACACATGATGGACAAAAAAACATGAAAGAAAGAAAGTAAAAAAGAAAAAGAAAGAAAGGAGGAAAGAAAAGGGTACAAAGATAGACAATATAATGGAAAGTAAAAGATAAAAAGGCAAAAAAGAAAATAAAAACAAAGAAAACAGTCAATGAATAAAAGGAAAAATGCAAAATAGAAAAGAAAAGCAAGAAAGCATGAAAAAGACAAAAGACAGCAGAAAAAAACAGTAAAAGGATGACAAAACAAACTGAGAAAAAAAGAAAGCAAAAAGCAAATGAAATGGAGCAAGAAAGAAAAAAGGAAAAAAGGAAAAAAAGGAATCAAAAGAAAAAGAAAGTACTGGAGAGAAAGTTAGAAGAAAGAACATCATAAGACTAGCCGGCTAAAAAAAATAAAAGTGGCTGAAGAGAAAGGGGGTCACAGAATGAAGCAATGTGAAAACAACCAAAAACAAGTAAAAACAGAAGAAATGAGTGTTATCAGCAGTTTATAGTCACAGTTCAGTCAGTCATGAGAAGGGACTGAGGCCACTTTCATTTCAGCTCAGTCAAGAGGTGTATTCATTTAATGACTAATAAATGGGTAAGTATAAAGACTTGTGTTTTCATTATTCTCATTTAACTCTCAGTTCTCTGAACTGTGATGACGTTGTCTGACAAACACTGGGGCATTTTTTCAGCATTAGGTAGAAACAGACCCAGCTTACAGAATGGTATACAAAAAAGGAATGAATCACATAAACTCAAATTAAAGGTAAAAAACAGACACTCTAAAATCCACAGAATATATAGGCAGCAAAAAGCATAAGCTAATGGGGACAAAAGCCTAACTCAGCCTACCCTATACTGTCTGTCTGTATCAATGCAGCTCTTTTCCCCGACTCTAAATAACAGCTCATTTCTCCAGCCATGTTGGGGCTGACCTGGAGCGTGGCCACTTTACCTCCAAGCTCTCTTGCTCTTCCCTCAGGCCAAAAGGGACATTTGTCACACAACAGTAGCTGTGGAAAAATAAACCCATTCAGTCCCCTCCATCCTCCATCCAGGCTGGCATAAAAAAATGAAAATGAAAACTGTGTCCCCTGTGAAGAGCTATTTTCCACACAATCGATTTGAAGGTATATTAGCACAAAATTGGGGTGCAAGGGGAAGATACACTTCTGAGAACGGATGCGGTGCAGTTTACACACTTTTCGGAGCAAATTGTAACTGATAACCACTTATCCCATTTACACTTGTGCTTAAGCGCTCTTTATCGTGACTAAAAAGGCACTTGTAAATGGCTTTTGGGCATCAGAGAAAGTTATCTTTAGCAACATTCCACTGAAAAAGCTATGGCTGTGTGCTTTTTTTTGCCATACCATTAGAGAGAGAGAAAGCCAGCGCTCTGTTCTGTGCCAGCTCACCTGTAGAAAGCTTAAATTAAAAGCCAGAGTCGCCTGTCACCCTTGTTCTGGGTAGAGACACCTGTGAGGGCCCCTGCTGGCATCTGGAATGTCCTCTCTCGTGCCCTGAGCTTTTTTAAAGCATGCCTCTGTCCTCACTCTCTATCCCTGGACCCCTGGTAGCCTTCTTTTATCACAGTCCGGTTGCCTGCTTTTATCACAGCTGGTAATTACTTAACGTTGGCCACTTTAGGCCTACACATATAGCTAAATTAGCTCACGGCTGGTTTCTACTGAAGGTGAAGGTACGTGATTTGAAGCCCTTTGACAATTTATGGAAGATTTTAAAACTGTGATTCCAACAGAGGATCCCCTGTAACCTTGGGAATTTGAATGCATGTATCCAAGAGCAATGGAGCAAAATGTACCCACAATGCTACTATGAGTTAATTTCTTTTTACTGCTGACTCAAAGCTGTAATTCCCTATAATGGCTTGCAACGAAGTACTGATATTACTCTTTTGTGTGGCCTCTATCACACTTTCTCTATCAAGTTTTTTTTTTTAACTTGTAAATTTTTTTTTGCCAAATTATTCCTTATATATTTTATTTATAGAGAAAGGAGCAAGTGCATTTGATAACGTGGAAAAAGGGAATGTCCTAACCTAGCTGTGTGTGTGTGTGTGTGTGTTATATAAAGCAGTGTGAGGGCAGTACCTGGCCAGCAGAGCTCATGAATAAGTGGCTTGCTGACAGGCTGATCTTTCACAGTGCCGCTGGCATGACAGCAGTCCCCGGCCCAACGCACCAGTGCTTAATGGTTAAATTGAGAGACTGTTACTAATCGCTTATTGAATAATGAAAGTGACACAGCTGATAAAAGATTTCAATACTGTAGATTATTTATAATATTTCACTTAAGTGCCTGGCAGATGAATGGGATCTTGGGGAGGAGGCCCGGCAAAAGTCTGACAACGCTCAACCTTTCCAGGGGAAAAAAATAAAATAAAATAGAGGGCAAGACAAAGTAGCTCTCCAGGGAATGACAGAGAAGGGGGAGGGAAAGACAAAAAAAGGCTGGTTAAGTGAGAGAAAAGCCAGTGGAGAGAATGAGAGAGAGAGAGAGAGAGAGAGAGAGAGAGAGAGAGAGAGAAGGAGAGACAGATGTTAAGAGGTATTGAACATATCTGCAATTCTTACGACACACAATTAAAGAAATCTCTCTTTTCTATAAGGTGTGATCAAAAGGTCACTGACTAAAGGAATCCATCTGGCTCCAAAATACCTGATTACCTCCCTCCCTCACAACGTTATCAAATTACTTTAAACAGCCCAGCAATAGTCAATCATACAAGAGAAAGACCTTTTAAAGAGAGAGCTATTAAAGCAACATCATTACAGCCCAAAAAAGATTATTATGCTTATTGACTGCGATGAACAATGACATTTTCAATACTTGGGCAAAGAAGCACTTTTCTGGAACTTTAGAAATCCATCAGAACACTAATACATGAGATTTTTGAAAGAAGTCGTGTGCAAAACTTTGGGTACACCAGTTAAATGCCATTTTGTCGATTTTCTATGTGAAATACCCATACTCAGCAGAAAGATAACATGTGGAATGTGTAAAAACCATAGGTGTTTTTCCTTGCAATGTTAAACTCAAAGAAATAGAAACTGCACTCTACATTGCTATAGTTAAGTTTGTTCCCTGTAAAAACATGCCATTTAATTAGGGATGCAAATCAAAACAGACTGTATAATTTTCAAATCTATAAATTTCTATAAAATATCATAGATAAACCAGGACAAATGCGTATTGTTCTGAAATGAAACTGTGTCCTTGTTTTGCAACACAATACAACAGTGACTATACTGCAATGCACTCACACACACACACATCTCACCATTGTCAGATTGGCCCCCTTTGGGAGTGGATCAATAAGGCTGATTGGGAACAATTTAAACAAGCACTAATCCTGCACTCCCAGGAGGAGGAGGCCACCCACATCAGCCTCGTCCTATTAATCACACACACGCTCATCGATCATCCAAGCATCCTACATTCACCGTCTCATTCGTGCGCGTGCGCGCGCGAGCTCACACACACACACACACACACACACAAAGCAAATGACAAAACTAAACAGAATCTTTCACAACCTATTTATATACCCATATAGTGTATACTGTTGAAGCAATGACTTGGTTAACTGTTCAGACACTGGGGAGGAAAAACTGATTTTAATCCACCACCACAAACACTCTACAGGAAGCCATTAGAGCAGGGACAGATAAATGCTGTGTGATAGTAAATTAATTAATAAATCATACAGTGCATATCTAAGTCAAGAACATTAGGCCAGGAAGTGCACTGTACATGATAGGGCACTGCTCCAGTGTAACAAGCTGTGTGAGGGTATTTGAATAGGTTTGCATTTCTGTGGTAATTACACAGCACATTCCTTTTGTCAGCTGTTTGAGCTAATCTGAAGAAAGGGAACATGTTATGCACATCTGCCGCTCAGTAACATCTGCTCCCCTCACCAAGTGGAACACACAATACTTCTGCTCATGTGTGCGCTGTGTGCGTGTTACAGATGTCACCAATACTGATTTTAAGGAGCTAAAAAGTCCAACAGCCAATAAGCCAAAACAATTTTATACTAAATCAGCTCCAATAGTTTGCTACAGTGATGTACACATTGCTTTTCTGTCTGACATGGCTGTCAGTTGTTAAATATGACTTAATTCTGATGTCATATGCATTCAACTCAAGTTTATTCAACCCAAGTACTAAATAAAACAAATATAGCACTGATATGTATATTATGGGTTCAATATTTTTAGCAGCTTGCTAGAATTCTTGGTTTTGTTGGTTTCTGTTAAAACTGGCTAAATATGACATGTAAATGTGAGGATCTGTACAATGTTTAGCTTTTCTTGTTTAATGAAATGAATATATGGTAACTTTATTAACGCAATGTTATAGAGACTTTTGTTCTACATTTCCAGGAAAACCATCATTTAAAACTACTCTAAGGGATGAGTAAATGCTAAAATAAGTACTGTAACAATAAGGTTGCTAGGTTACGGGGACGCTGGCGAGGCTGACGCCGCTCCGTCTAGCATGTTTTTATTTGCCATTTTTTTTAAATATATGATTTACAGTAAATATTCACCCGATCAATGCCTAGCATTGTTTAGGCTATATATTTTACTTTTATTTTCACTATTTTTCTTGTGGCTACCATGACAAGAACAGAGCAGACCGCCCGCAAATCCACCGGTGGTGGGGCATCCAGGGAGCAGCTGGCCACGAAGGCCACCGGCAGCATGAAGAAACCTCACGGTTACAGGCCCGGCACCATGGCTCTGAGAGAGATCCGCCGTTACCAAAAATCCACGGAGCTGCCACGGAGCTGTTCGAGGATGCCAACCTTTGCGCCATCCATGCCTGGAGATGTTCAGATGGCCCACCGTACCCGTGGAGAGCGGCTTGGACTAACTGTGCTTGTGGTTTCCAATGCTCTGGCTGTTGCGCGCGGAGTTCTTGCCGTGGACGTCCTGTTATTTTATTTTGTTTTCTCTGTAAGCACTTTGAGATTTTCTTGAAAAATGTAAAGAGCTATATAAATAAAATTTATTATTATTATTATTATGTATAGCTGGCATGGCTGCATGTTTTCATTCTAAACATTCAAGAGCACACTTAATTCCATTGGATCTCAGTCCTCAATCTGATGAGCTCTTGTTTACTGCCATAAGTTTTTTTTCTTTAAAACACTCACATTAGTGTGACTAAGTGAATTGTCATATCTGCTTTGAATGTGAAAAAGTAAAAACTGACAACAGAAATGTTTCTCAAGAACTTTTGTCAACATAACTGAACAATAATTTCAGCCGATCTTCATATGTAAAGATTTTTGCACTAATATGCAATCAGTTTAGAGATTGAAGTAGGAGTTTGGAGTAGTAGCCACCAACCCTTCAAGTGGAGATGAACCTTTCTAAAGAGTTCACATTAAACCCTGATTAAACACATCTGATCCAGATCATCAGTGTGTATAATAGGTTGGATTTAGTGTTCTAGATTTGGGCTGGAAGTGAATTCCATAGGTAGTATTTATTGATTATAGCCTGTGGTCTGTGTGCATGCATTCATGTGTTTACATGCTTAATTGAAGTAAGCTTTACATTTCAAAAACAGCACTGCAAGAGAATTTAAACAACAAACTGATCTGCCAGAATGAGATTACTAACTGAAAACACCTGTCAAATGAGGACTAAATGTACTAATTTTGAAAGTTGCTGCTAAACTGTCCTAAGAAGGATATAGTGGGTCAAGGATGGTCAAGAGCCAGCGTTGAATGGAATTAAGCCACACATGCTGAGAAGACAGCAAAGACGCGGGTATAGTGTGAGTAGACGAGAAAAAGTAGCTCTGGGAGGTGCCGTTACCTTCCGCTGTGCCAGAGAAGCTGTCGGCTTTGAAATTGCTGGTGCTCTTCTTCCGGCGATGCTTCTTGCGGTTGGCATGCGGCGAGGGTGGAGGGTCCATCTTTGGACTGGTAGTGCTGGATATACTGGGACTGGAACACACTGAGTCACCCAGACCAGTATCTACAGCAGAAAGCAAGTGAGAAAGAGCAAGAGAGATGCGGAAAGAGACAGAAAGAAACAGAACAAATACAGGAAAGAGAGCAGAAGAGAGAAAGACTGACATAAATAACCAAATCTCAAAAGCCTATACAGCATTAGAACCCAAGAACCCTTTGCTCTCCACTATATGTCCAAAAATATCCAGACACTTCTTCTAATGGGCAGAACTGGCCATTAAAAGAGCACCCACTGCTGACATGGGTGTTAAACTGTGCACCCACAGCCATGTAATACAGAGGCAGTAGAATGGAAGTAGAGGCCGCTTCTACACCAGAGGGGACATCAGTAATAATAGGTTTATTTTAGAAGATGTGTTGGATTAGCATGTGTCTGGGAACTTTTGGACACATACTGTAGTTGAGGTGAATGAGCAGCAGTGTTAATATTAGGTTGTACCACGCTGGCATTTGGCCACTTCCTCTGGCTCAGGCTATCAGGAGGCGCCTTTCACTTATCATGCACAAAGCTGACAGCTGTGACTAGAGGCAGAATAAAATAACATTCAGATCAAATTAATATCAGGCCGGCTGGGTGGGTTGGAGGCTGGGGGGTCGGGGGGTGAGGTGGTGTTTGGGCTTGCGCTGAGCGTGGCCTCAAGGACGCTCATAACTTATTTTACAACCGTTTAGTCTCTGTTCAAGTGGAAAACATGACAACTTATCTCCGCCAACAGGATGCCATCCGTACACAGTGCGCAATTAACCACCTCCATCTGAGCAAGGTACACACATACTTCAAGCTAGCTAACCTCTTTTGTTTCCATATGATATTTTGATTATTGGATTCTCAGTGTATTTACTTTATTGCTACTATAACAGATATCTCCACAGACTCCACTCTAGATTGGCTTTATTCTAGTAGAGCTGATGAAATATTAGATCTGTTTCCAAAGGGTGCATGGAAAGAAGTGACCAGCCTGATTTCTGCTCTACAAAGCAGATCTGGAGTGGCTGATCCTGAGGGTCTGATTTCCGCATTATCCTCAAATCAAAGACATTTGCTGCCCCCAAATGCTCAACAATGGCCACTTTCACAGGGATTCACGAGAACTCCAAATTTTTATCTTCCTCTTCGGTGAGCCTGAATGAACACACACACTGGAGTTATGGAAAACTAGTTGGAGTAGGAGTTAAAATACAACTTCCTAAGATGCTTGGGGGGTGGGCAGATGGGACAGAGAATTTTGTGTGAAAAAAAAAAAAGAGAGCAGTGGATGGAAGGGTAAGACCGATGCTCCAAAATGAATATTCTTGGCTGTTACCATTAAACCTACATATATACACTGCCCAGCCCGAAAAAAAAGTCACCACCTGGATTTAACAAAGCAAATAGGTAAGAGCATCCCACTGGATAATTACTGCATGGATTAATACGTTTCAGCTGGCAACGAGTTATTTCCTGTAGTAGCGGAAAAGATGTTAATCTGTTTCAGAAGGGTCAAATTATCGGCCCGCATCAAGCAAAGAAAACATCTAAGGAGATTGCTGAAACTACTAAAATTGGGTTAACAACTGACCAAAGCATTATTAAAAATGGGAAGGATAGTGGGGAACCATCAACTTTGAGGAAGAAATGTGGTCAGAGAAAACTCACGGGTTTGGGACTAAACAGCTGTGTAGCCTCACAGGTTTGGGACTAAACAGCTGTGTAGCCTTAAGAAAACCAAAAGTGAGGCTAAAAAAAAGGCTTCAGTTTGCTAGGAAACAAAGATTGGACTCTGGAGCAATGGAAGAAGGTGATGTGGTCTGATGAGTCTAGATTTACCGTGTTCCAGAGTGATGGGCGCATCAGGGTAAGAAGAAAGGCGGATGAAGGGTTGCACCCATCACGTCTAGTGCCTACAGTACAAGCCTGTGGGGGCAGTGCTGTGATTTGGGGTTGCTGTACTTGGTCAGGTCTCTGTTCAGCAATGTTATGTGCCCAAAGAATGAGGTCAACTGACTACCTGAATGTACTAAATGACCAGGTTATTCCATCAGTGGATTTTTTCTTCCCTGATGGCATGGGCATATTCCAAGATGACAATGCCAGGATTCATTGGGCTAAAACTGTAAAAGAGTGGTTCAGTGAGCATAATGCGTCATTTTCACACATGGATTGGCCACCACAGAGTCCAGAACTTAACCTAACAGAGTCCAGAATCTTTGGGATGTGCTATAGAAGACTTTGCACATCACTTTGCGCATTCCATCATCACTGCAAGATCTTGGCAACAAATGACAAACTTTGGGCGGAAATAAACATTGTGACATTGCAGAAGCTTATCGAAACAATGCCACAGCGAATGCGTGCTGTGATTGGGGGGGGAAAAAGTCTAAAAAATCTTTTTAAAAGAGTCTCTTTTAAAAGAGATGTTACTCTGAATAACCAAGGACTTAAACAGGGTTTTGTCAGCAACAGTTTTCTGGCTATGCCCAGCTTAGGACAATGCATGAATCATTATGTTTGGCCACAGAGGAGAAACCAAAGTGGACACAGGGCTCTGCTGTTGCCAGACTAGACTGGGGTGGATGAAAACAGGAGGGTTACTCAACAGGCTGAGGTCTGTAGCCTGCCGGGGGAGGCTGTCTGCCCTGGAGCAGACTGCCCGAGTGGCGGGACGACCTCTGACACACATCCCTCTGATCCCTGACCCCACCGGTTCCCATCCAGCGGCACACAGCAGCCCAGAATCAAAGAGACACGCTCATTACTCCTGCCATAATTAAAGCAGTGAGGGCAGCGACAGACACGGACCCAGGGCCAGATGCATTATTTTGGTGTGGGACTGGGTGCTCTGGGGCATGCCAGTTCAAAGAGGAAAAGACGACAAGGGACATTACATTTGCGTCCTCTATAACCCCCAAGCAAGGGAGGGCTGAGAGTGGGAGCAACAGAAACAGAGTGAGAGAAAAAGAAAGACCACATAAGAACAATACAAACATAGGAACAACGCGGAATAGATTTGTTCTATTATAAAGCACAATCATTTTAACCATTAACAAGCTCTGAAATGATCTCTCTAATGATTCCAAAAGAAATTAGATAATTGGATATCACAGAGTGATATGGGAATGAAAATAACAGGCAATTTTGCTATTGTTTTAAATGTAGTCGGTAAACACTAGAGTAGCTGGTTTGCAGATGCTGTTTAAAGAAGCAATACTGCTGCTTATGAGGAACTATGATTGGTGATCTGCTAGTTAATCTGCACTAAAGCTGGAAGCCTCTTGCAGACTGCAGAACAAAAAGTCTCATCAGACTACACCAAATTCAAATCCTGTATCCAAAAACCTTAAACTATGTACCACTGATTAGACATCAAAACATTACAAAATCAAAATAAATCTAAGACATCTTAGTGCTAAAACATGTCAGCTGAAAAACAGAACTGTCAGGTTGGAAAATCAACCCCATTAACAAAAATTGGCTAATTACAAGACATTACCATCATATTATTTAAGTCCCTTAAATGGCATCCATGGATCAGTTTGTCCAGCACATCTCACAGATGCTGGATCAGACATTTGCAAAATGTAGCAAAAAATGTAAAAAAAAATTGAAATCTCTGAACATGTGTTTCCTGACTTGTCTCTGCACTCCAGCCATTAAAATTTATTTAATTTTATCAACAGCAGCAGGCGGGGATGATAAAAATAAATGCTGGCTTTCCTTGAGAAGGAAAAGTACTGTTTGTTTTGAATGGTCCTTTGTATACTCCTTGTCTTTTTTGTAATATTTTTTATAGAATTCAATAGCATGTATTTATAAAGTTAAGTCATTATAGGTTCATTTTCAATTAAAAATCCTGCTAATTGCATTTTTGATTAAGACAGCCGCCTTACAGTTTAAAATATTTCAAGTCTGACCTCACAGTGATGCATAGGTCAGAGAGAAAACAAAGGTACGGCCTTTCATTAAATAACTCTCTCTCTATTTCTACCCATGTGGCGGACATGCCTTAGTGTAGCCACTTGGAGCCACTGCACAGAGAATCTACAGCTAATTACTTTAGCACAGCATTATCTTCTTCCTTCCATCCCTCCTTCAGTGGAGGGGGATCTCGTTCCTGTTGTCTCCTGAGGCAAGAGGTGACAAGCAATCAGCATCATCCAGCCATCAGTTCACATCCACAGCAGCAATGGCCAGGCACATCATTAGGCCAGCAGAAAGGTTACTTATGAAAGAGATGCCAAGGGGACTGTGTGTTCTCGTGCGTGTACACACACACGCACGCACGCACGCACGCACTGCAGCCAGGCCCCTCTCTCCTTACACACTGGACACAGCAGGGAACATCAGCCTTTTTAGTCAAATACATTGATGTTTTCTTACAAGGTGATAAACTGCATGTTTGGTGACACCTTCTGTTAAGAATTTTTAAAATTGAAATCTCCCAGTTTAATAATATCTGCAAAGATACAACAACATGAAAAGGAATGGCTGGAAAAAATGTAGAAATAGATGATCAACTGGGACTTGTTAAGTGTCCAAATTTTGCTTCACCTGGTAAAGCTAAAAGGTTAATGTTGCTAAAAAACATTCCTCAAAAGTCACCCAAATCTTTTCCCTAAAATCAATCATTCTTTCAAATGGCTTAAACCACATCCAGCTCTTCATTAAGGTGTGTGTGCGTGTGTGTGTGTGTGTGCGCATATGTTTTATTCTGCAGTGGAGGTCCCTGGGAGCCCGTTTAAGACTTTCACAGCTTTAATGGTTATTTGAGGCAGGTCAGCAGAAGGGGGGTGAAGACAGGGCTAAATACAGACGGGGGGCCAAACCACATCACTACTGTTAACACACAAACACACACTTGGCTTGATAGCTGTCACTCTAAAGCTCTTGCTCTCAGCATATGTGCGTTTTTGTACAACAGGGTATATACAGCAATCCTTAAGTTAAATTTAATACCTTTTAATACCTTTTTTACTACCTTCGGAATTTAAAACCATCACAGCATTGAGTTGCAAGTGTTAATCAGCTATACAACAGAATAGATTTACAGATTCACTGATGTTGACCACATATTGCACATTTATTTCACTTCGTGAATAAAAATAAAACAAACTACATAAAATGTGCAACAAAGACTAAGACATAGTTCCAACACACTGGCTGGCATTCACTGCATGAACTGTTGATGTGCTATTTGTAAAAACAGCTTAAGAAATTCAGAAGTGTCATTTTCACACATTTAGAGCTAAATGTGTTTAAAAACTAGTAAATGTTGCGCTCTAAATCTAAATGTTGCACTTTTACAAACGGCGACTCTAAATGTGGGATTTTTGAGCTCTAAATGTGGCGCTCTAAATGTTTAGAAGATATGCTAATTGGCCATACCCCGTGATTACAATTGGCTGTTACTTAGAATGGGGCTGGACTGCGTGCTGTGATATGCCCTCACCAACATGGAGGATTTGCCTTAAAAGATCTTAAATCTAAATGTTATATATGAAAAATATATCTCACACTCTAAATGTGAAACTTCAGTTATATAGGGCTCGGTGACATCTTTCCAACAACCCCTCGTTTAACATAATAGTCCCCCGGCGATCCGGAGTTATTCGCCGAAAACCGTTTACCTCGGACAAAAGCAATGGGACACCGGGGCGAGGTGAACGGTTTTCGGCTAATAACTCCAAATTATGGCAAACGATGGGTCGTTGGAAAGAGTGCGAGATATAAATAAATCATTCCATGAAATAAACTTTGTTTACCAGTTATGCCTCATGAATCACTACACCCAAGTCTGAGTCAAGTCTAAAGTCGTTGAGGGCAACTCTAAAGTCAAGTCACAAGTCTTTGTGCGACTTAAGTGTGACTCGAGTCCAAGTCTCAGACTCGAGTCCCCATCTCTGGTGCCCAAATACGGTAAAGCCTAACTAACGCATACTTTAGCAGATAGAATTTCACTCATAATAGGAAACCTCATAGTTTGAAAAAATACCTTTTTTTTTTAAAAATAATACCTCTAAAACCAAATTTTACACTTTTAATGGACTTAAATTGGGCAAATTTAACCTATAATTTCATAAAACATTCTTACTTTTAGTAAAAAGAGATTTTATTTTACAAAAGCTTTATTTCATTTTGTTAAAACTGAAATAATCATTTCCTTCTCACACACACAAGAATATGTTATGGGCAAACAAAACTACATATAACACATGTGCACAGCTCAGAGGCAACCAGAGTGTACATGTCATTGACAATTACTTTGATGAACAGTTAAAGGAGCATTAGGGCTTGACATTACAATCAATGTGAGATATATGGGAGGACTGGGGTGGGTGTGTGTAGGTGTGTGCATGTGATAACTGATCACTATCTCTTTTGTGAACTACACTATAGGCCATGAAACTACAGTTCCACTGCACCTGCTGTTTTCCCCACTCACAGAGATGGGCTGCAAGGTAAAAACACCATTGCACAAAGATCTTAAAATGATAGTTAAGCCAATAATCTAATTTGCACAGTATATCTCAAATATCTGATCAGCTATCAGCCTTAAGTTCATTTTGAAACTATCGACTAATCAAGCTTGTCTCAAACCATGATGATCTTTAATAGACATTCTAATTATCCCACTTAGCTAAAACAGTAGTGGCAGCAATCTTGAAATGTCCTTTTGAATATTATTGAAAGTTATAGATAACAGAAGGTTACGTAATTCTATTAAAACATATTTGTGATTACTTATCAAGTTCATGGAGTTTATGGCAAGTGTGGGATGATTTAGGCATACAGTTCACTCGGCGGTGCACATAAGCTTATTAGCTACATCAGCCTCTTAGCTCCAATGCAAAACTTACTTACTCCTTTGTGGCACATTTTTTTTTACAAAACTTTAAGGACATATTTAAATGCAATATTTAACAGCAGAAGTGATGCTGTTGGATAAGCCGGGGTAGAGACCCAGTGGAATGAGCAGGGCCCCATACCTGTGCTGACCCCTGAGTTGGCGATGACTGTGGCCTCGCTCCACTGATCGGCGCTGGAGACGGAGTAAGAGCGCTGGTGCATGCTGTCTGGCCGGCTGTTGAATGATACTAGGCTGATTCCACTCGCCATCTGAGATGCAGACGAGCTATTGCTCACCGAGCCTAGAGAAGAAGGGGATGGAAAAAGATACAAAAAAAGATTAGGATGATACAGCACCTCCTAACTGTAATTGGTGGAATGATACAGATTGGTCTGGATGAAAACAGACGCCTTTTACTAGATTCTTCCCCCTAATTAGGGCTTTATTCAGATGACCTGACTCACAGACGTCACAGACGTTAAACTTGCCCTCCGCATGCTAACAAGCATAAACATGAACATCAGATTATTCTGAAGTTAATTATCCCCACTAGAGGGGCCTAATTAGTATGTAGGCTTACGAATATGGATTGCTTCCCAAACATCATAGGCAGCTGGGTATAATCATACTAATAAGATTACAGCACTGCTGTCCTGCGCATGCAGGGATCACGATATATGGTATATGACATGCACAGTCATGTAGAATCATCCAAGAAGAGCGCTCAGCATCCAAATAAAATGCCGCACCTTGTATTTAATAGGTCGTTTAACTATGTCGGCCTCGATGTAAATAACAGCAATATTATGGCATTTGGATTGTCTGTTATTGGGAGAGAGGTGCTTTCTCTGCATTAAAAATAGCAGAACAAGCTAAGCATTTGTTTTGTGTGGTTACAGATTGCCCCTGGCCTGCCAGAAAAACTGCACTAAATGAAATGTTACGACTCAATTTAATGTTATTTGTAGTGGATAAATCAGAGACACACCTTTGGGGAAATAGAACATCCTGTCTGGGCCTGAGAAAGAACTGAAAAACTATGTTTTTATTATCAGTGGCCATCTGGGACAAACTGAACATGCAGTATGAGAGGGCTGTTTTTAACACTCTGTCAGGACATGGACTCAAACACACACGCAAACACAGAGACAGAACTATATTTTACCTTAATATTTACTTTAATATTTAGGACTGTTGCTGTTTTCTTATAACTATCATTATTAACAATATTGTCACTGCTATTATTATTATTACCAAGCATTATTGCTTGAATGTCTATTTTATTTGCTTTTAACAAATCTTAATTTAAATGAAAAAAACAGATATTATTTTCATATTAAATTATAAAAGGTACATAGGCTATCCAGCCTAATAGCAAGCCTGAATGGACCATCTCTGAATAGCAGTGGGGAAAGCAAGAGATGCATGAAATGCAGATGCAACAGATCTTTTTAACATTCTTAAAAACATCTTAAAAATGAATTAAGATCTTTCAGTCAAAAGGTGGACCTTTAAAGGACAAAGCTATATTAATATGACTATTGAATAATTTAACTTCAAATAAAAAATACTATACAGAAAATTTCCATATCACTACTTGTTCTTTCTGTCACAGACAAGACATTCAGTAGACAAATCAGAATGATTTGTTTTCATAGTCAAGTCTCTTGTCTGTTTCGTCTTGTTGCGTCTGTCATGCATGATATGCACCAGTGGACATACCAGAGAATCGTCTTGTACTGATATTGGAAAGCCACACAACAATGCAAAATAAAACAAATCAATAATTCCCCTCAAGTGCTTTAAAAGAAAAGTAACAAGTCTTTTTTAAAAATGTAAGGTATACGAAGTACAGATATTTGTGTAAAACTGAATAAAAGAAAAAAGCTGTCAGAAAAAAGTAAAGAACAGATACTTTGGTACAGTCATGAAGTATCCGTACTTCATTACTTCCCACCTGTGCTTAAAACCAATTTAAAGATTTATCAGAAAATTAATTTAAAAATGATGTCTGAATAATTTTCTGGCAACTCTGGACAGCTGGCCAGCGAGTATATTCTCATTTTTTCTTGGTAAAAAATGCAACTGAGAATAGAAATCAAAAGCAGTAGGAAACTTAAATGGATTGAACGTGTAGTTAAAACCTATTGTTGCCTTGAAAGTCTTACAAGCTGTGCCAGAGAGTTTGCTGTTCTAAATTGACAAATTGGTGCTACAGCTGAAAAGCTTTGTTTATAAACAAATCTGTGCTTACCCACGGAAGTGTGAGAGCTCATAAAGGTTGTGTCTCATTCACATGGCATTTCTGTATTCAAATATTTTAACGTTTGTCTAAGGTTATGTGCCACAAACAAAACTCATTTTTACAAGACCATTTTTCAACCTCACTTCATCCCTCAGAATTAAACAGGCTGATTTTGTTACTGTGCCTTTAGGAAGGAAGGATATAGGCTAAAGACCTCCATTCTGGCAGCCCTTATTGGGCTACATTTAAAAACAGTTTGAACTGAAACACTCTCTATAGCTTCAGTGTAAATAGGAGGAGTTACACTGCTGTAGATTGAGTAGGCCAATATATGGAATATATATTCTAAGATCACCCGCATATAGTGAAAAACCGCGTTGTTGTGATGTGGCCAAACAAATGCCTGAAAATGCCTATTTTTATAGTCTTAACC
The DNA here is from genome assembly GCA_037974365.1 of Hydrocynus forskahlii. Lineage (NCBI taxonomy): Eukaryota > Metazoa > Chordata > Actinopteri > Characiformes > Alestidae > Hydrocynus > Hydrocynus forskahlii. The sequence goes on from JBBPCX010000114.1 coordinate 5,147,629, forward strand.
CTAAATATGCCCCAAATATGCTCCCAAAACACTTTAAGTTAATTTAAAACTCATTAGCCTGTATGTAAGGTTGTAAAGGTAAACCCGTATTCATACTGTACAGTTTACACTGCACTCCCACATTGCTAGAATGTAAAACACCGATGTTACTCTTGTATAGACTGTACTGTAATTCATGCAGGGACATATTCTTTGGTATGCCTTGTCATTTTCTTTGGTATAAGCAGGGCAAATACAGTAATAAATTAATTTAATGTACAGTAATAAAAATACAGGGCTTTAAGAAGAACAAACGAAAAACACGGGAACACTTGAGATGCTCCACGGGGGAAATTCTGCGTCAAAAGGCAGCAGCCTACTTTCAAACCTCCCGCCTCTGAGTACAGCGGTATTCCACCATCCCATAACGCGCTTTCTTTGTGTTTCTGTCCATAGTACCAAAAAATGTATAGTTATTTTTTTTATATGGAAATGTGGCTGAATTTATGTTAATATTTATGTTACAAAATTAGTAAATCATATTTTTCTTAATATGTACCTTATGGACCAGAGAAAGAACTTTACAAGTGATTGCATACTACATTAAACTCTTTTATTTAAAATGATCAACCTTTAATTACAGAACAAAACCAAAACCCAACTCTAGCTTCAGCTATCAAAAAATGGTTTTACTCTTACATTAAATATAAATAAACAATTAAATTGACTGCTGGGAGTGGCTCCAGAACCTCCTGTGACCCTGGTTAAGGATAAGCGGTTCATATAATGGATGGATAAATTAAACAGGTCCTAATATGTGTACAAATACACAAACACACACACACACACACACACACACACACACACACACACAGCACACTGTGTCAGCTCCTCAGTGTGTAATGACAGAACCCATTTATAATTGGAACACTCCCAAAGAGAGATAATCCAACAAACATATAAGATGTCCTTCTGATCACAGTAACCCAGCCTCACAGAGTCAAATTCTTGACTTACAAAAGCTTTCATTACCTTACGACTGAGTGAATTATCTCCTTCTTCTCCCCCACTTCTCCTTCCTTCCCTCGCTCGCTCTCTCTCATTAGTGCTCATTTCAGAGCTGCCTGACTGGAGAGCCAGCGCTGATTGCATTAATATTCATGACAATAATTAGTACATGTATTATGGGTCACTGAATATTCATGCTATTAGTTTGGTCCTCATGGAGCTATGCGTGTGCACATGTGGACAGGGTATTTTATATTCCTTGGAGGGATTAAAAGACGTTTTGTTATCAGTCTAAACAAGAGAAAATGTGATAGTGATAGATTGTCACTGTTCCATACACACTCCAGATATTGTGCTTGTGTTGTTTTTTTCAATATTTAGAAACACTTAATAGTTGACTGTCACCTAAAATTATAATTATGTAACTGCACTATTTTCAGATTTCAACAAGCCTTTAGAGCTTCGTCTCCTAAAAGAAAATTCCTAAAATCTCCTAAATATCTAATTTCCCCAATTAACAGGGTATCAAATCAAGGACAGTGTGTTACCTGGAGCTTGACCCAGCTGCAGGTTGCTCATGTCCTTGGTGAGGCCGTTGGTTTTGGGGCCGGGGGCAGCGCAGCTGGAGATGGCTCTGGGAGGTCTCTTCCCAGGAACCTTCACCGTAGTCCGCAGCAGGTCTATCTCTTTCCCATGTACATTCTGCATGTAGTCCTGTGGTACAAAAGTGTAAAGTGATGAGACCTAATAACATCATTCATCATGAATATTCTCTGCCCATCAGAATTTGAGGATACCTTGACTTCCTTTGCAAGAAAAATTGTTTTTTTTGAAAATTTTAAATTAGTGCTGTGTGATGGACTGCCTCTAATATATAACATGATATTGGCACATAAACACAGCTTTTCACCTTATGTCATATTTTTAGTAATATTGGTGACAGGTAATAAGTATTATATATTACCACATTCAGATTAATCAAGCAAATTCCCGAAAAAGCTGAAAAAATATTAAAACTAGTGGTGTCGAATTAACGCATTAATTTCGATAAATTAATCACAAAAAATAAGCATGAATAAAAATTAACACTGTTTAATCGCATGCCGTGGTGACTTTGATCTGGCTACCTGTGCTTTGTAAAATGATGAGAACGCGCTGCTTGGCTTAGTGAACGAAAAGTTTACATTTTAAAAACAGAAAGATGGAACGGTTGATAGGAGTACCGTTATCTGCAATTCATGGAATCAGAGTACATCACATCTAAAATACCACCTCAGTGTAAAGCGTTCAGGAGTTAACCCGGTGGTCCGAGCCAGTACAGCCCTTAATCCCAGGCTTGAGATGCCTTGTATCCTTGGGCACTTTAGGGGTGACTTGTATGTACATTGTCTTAAACTGCACCTTTTAGATGGACTTCTATCGTTATTCTTGCTGAAGCATTTTTTTCCCTCAGCTTATTAGGTCAAATTTTGATTATTGCACATGAACAGTGCAAAAATGTTTTGCTGTAAATGTGTGAGATTAATTTAGATTACTTAAGCAGAGATCTTGTAATTAATTATATTAGTTTTTTTTTCACTTGTCAACCCTAATTAAAACATTTGATTCAAAGTTCAGGGCTCCTTTACTTTGCAGAACTGTTGTGTTAAACCAACAGGGTACTTGAGCTTTTGTCCTTTTGCTTATATAAGACATTCTTTGAGCACAGAGCAGCAGTCCTAAAACATGCAACCATCTGAAACCGATTCTAATGTAATAATGTGAAAAATACTTTAAGTTTGATCAATCATGCTCAGCACTAATTTAAATAGTTTTCTATTTAATATGTTATGTTACAGCATACTGATGAAGAAAGCAATCATTTTATTTAAGAACATTTTGAAAAGCTAGTTGTGCACAAAACAAGGATAACTGAGTCCAGTAAAATCAGATAATATAGCACTTACTGCCATGGACTGGAAAAGAAAAGAATCCTAACTTTAAAAGTACTCACACACACAGGCACACACACATCAGATCAGATCACAGCATGAGCCGACGGTGTGTTTCGGATGCTGGGTGGGTGGCCAGCGAACGCAGCATGGTTTTGCTTGCATCGAGGATGAAAGTTCCTCAATGCTAATGGGGATGCAATTACCAGCAGCAAGCTGTTGGCCCGCCACTCCTGAAGGGCTCTCCTGTGGCTTGTTAAGCCGTGTTGAGAGCACTTGGCTTTGAATTGCCCTTTTGCAGGCCTCTGGTGAGCGACAGAAGACACTCGGCTCCCGTTCTCGATCGCTCACGCACACCCGCGTATGCAGAGATACAGGTCTATTGTAGTGTCTGATTTGTGCTTGGCAGATGCGGGGCAGCCACGGGTGGTCTGCTCTGGCACTTAAAGCGCTGGACCAAGCTCTTTGAGGTTAGGAGACCCTATAGACATGGACCATAGAAGCACATGTGCTACAGTGTCACATCAAGGCCGAGCACATTTTGGGGGAAAAAAACTATATGATGTGCAACACTTAAACAGAAAAGGACAAAGCCACTTGAGGGATTTAAGGATTAGAATGTTCTTTTTAATCTGGAGTGTTGAAATGAGTGAGTTTGATGAAAAGACCAACCAAACAAGGCACAATGTATTCAAGAGAGATGTGATTACATCTGACGCTCTCTAGAGATTAATATATTAAGCTACAAAGTGTGACTGAGTAAACAGACGCATTTGACATAAGGCAAGTTTAGCCAAAAAAATAAAGCCATTAGGGGGCATGCCTTAGCAGTTCTACCACAGTTAGGAAAGACATCCCTAACAATTCTTCTGCCAAACAATACAACTGACAGCAGGTTATAGTTGTTATGAGGCTGTAAGAGTCAAAGATGTACACATGCCCAATTTTTTCTGCAAGCTGGGTCGCCTTGGACCTCAACACACTTGGAGGAGAATGCTAACTGCTAATTCATTTTAAATTTGCTCCTTTTATGTTGATAATTTTGTAAAGTTTGTTACTTTACAAAATTATCAACATAAAAGGAGCAAATTCAAAATGCCTGTTGGCTATTTAGACCCACGTCTCCAAGTTTCCTCGAGCAGTGATGCGTTTTGCTGCTAATTATGTTGCATCTATTGCCATCTACTTAATTAGCTGCATTAATGTGATTTTTTTAAACATAGTTGATCAATTAAGAGCCTTGATTGAGTTTCATTCTATTAGCCTCCACAAACACTTTAATTGGTGCCTGCATGGCAGACGCCCGCTGATGAGAGCAACCTGTTCACCAGAGAAGGGGTGACACTATAGAATAGTATTTCCTGTGGATTTGAGCACATGAAGCCAACAATGGGTGAGTCTTGGAGGTAATAGCTGCAAGATGTATTCTGAGGATCCTTCAGTATGCTGAACAGTGAGCCATTGTAGTGTAACAATGAACTATAGCCTACTATGAGCTGTATATGAACTACTATGAACTATCTACTATGAGATTGGCAACCAACAGTCTTTACACAAAAAATGTTGGACATTTAAGACAGGCTGTGTTGCCCTCACTTACACAAGACTTGGGACTGTGATATTGAAGTTTGGTAGGTTTATTAAAATTTTCAAGTACTATGGCACAAAAGTAGGCGTGAAAGAAGCCTAATTATACTCTTTTTGTGCAAGGAAACACTGTATAACAGTACTGACTCTACCCACGATATGCTTGTAACGGTATACTGAAGTCGAACAGACAACAGTACTTAATAAAAAAAACCCTGCCTGTTCATTTTCATGAAAATAAGTTCTTCTCTACAGGTGAATACAATTCTGCACATGATTATTTGAATTTTACATATTTGGGGGAAAAAAATGTGGCTTGTGAAAACCCCACATCTGACCCCAACGAAAACCAGCCGAGACCTAGAGTGCTGACCATTACACCAACAGAGACTTTAATGACACTGCATTCAGATACATAGACCTTATTATGGAGTTGGTTCCCCTTTACAACTGCTATAATGGTTCCGCCCCCATGCTCTGGACTCTGAGGGTAACTTGTTTTTCTATAACAAACTAGATAAAATGTGGGCAAATAGCTTTTGTTTTATATTTGATTTGATTACATTAATGTTTAAGCTGTTTAATGCTGCAGCTGTGTAACTGTGTTATGCTGCTGTTAAAAACCACTTTATTTGTTTAAAGTGTTTGCAAACCAAATGTTATTGTTCTTTAATTCATATAGCAGCACTTAAAAGTGTGCAATACACTACTTTTGAATAAATTATTTAATTTTGCACATAACAATGCGATTAATCGCAGAAAACCATGGTATTAATCGCAGAAAACCATGGTATTAATCGCAATTAAAAATGTAGTCATTGCCCAGCATTTATATAGAGTATCAGCAGTCGTGGTTTCAGTCCATCACAGATTTTCGAACCTCCTGCCTTTAAATACAGCTGACAGTGACAGCCGGGCCTTGTGCACAACACGGCGGTTACCAAGGCAATCAGACACCTGAATGGAATGAACCTCTGCAACTGAGCGCCATCTTCAACCATAAACAAGCAACACGAGGACGAGGGAGCATGGCGGACGAGGCCTGGACGTCATAGTCAGCTTTACTCAGAGGCGGGAGGATCGAAAGTAGCCAATTCGAGAATGTTATTTATTTCTCCTTGCTGCTGATTGGCAGCTGCCCTGTGATGCTGCAGTCCAGAATTTCCCCCCGTGGAGCGCCTTGAGTGTTCTTGTTTTGTTCTTCTTAAAGCCCTGTAATTGTTTTTACTGCAAATTAAATTATTACTGTATTTACCCTGCTTATACCAAAGAAAATGACCGCGCATACTAAAGAAAACATCTGTGCATTAATTACAGTGCAGGGGTAACATGGGTATTTTATATTCTAGCACTGCAGGAGTTCATTGTAAATTGTACAGTACGAATACGGGTTTACCTTTACATTTTCTTTAAGGCTAATGAGTTTGAAATGAAATTAAAGTGTTTTGGGAGCATATTTGGGGGCAAATTATTGCATTTTTAGGCATTTTCTTTTAACCACATTACAACAACGCGGTTTTTCACCATGTGTGGGTGCTCTTGGAACGTAACCCCCACGAAAAGCAGGGGGTTAATGTATATATATATATATGTTTGTAAACC
>JBBPCX010000114.1:5201494-5214019 GCA_037974365.1 Hydrocynus forskahlii
TACTCACAAAAAGTTAGGGATATTCGGCTTTCGGGTGAAATGTCAGGATGAACCTAAAATGCACTATAACCTTTACAAGGAAAATCTTTATATAGGTCCTTGGCAGTGATGGGTGGGTTTTGTTTTTGATACCCGACAAGTCTATCAGAGTTTCTTCTTAGAAGCCTCAACTTTAATAGCGATCCATAACCACTTCTTAATGGCATTTCGGACAGTAAAAATTGTAAGCCATACATTTTGATACCTTTTCATGGCTTTCTCTAGCTTTCTAAAAGTTAAAAATCTTTAGTTTCAGATGCTCAGTCAGTCACACAGACGGGTCCATGACTACTGAGGAGTTTGAAGGGTCATGAAATTTATTGCACTCCATAATTGACTACATGTGTCTTGAAGTCAAACAAGCTCAGAGACCTTACAAAATACCTCACACACTCTAATATATACTTATAAAAATCAACAAATAATCTTACCTTAAAATTGGTAGAAATTCATCAAATGATATTGTTCTATGCAGTTTAGAAAATTAACAAAACATGTAATTTGACTGTGCCCAAACTTTTGCACATAACTGTATATAGTCACAATCTCATGATTTCATAGTTGGCAATTTCTTGGGGAAAAAAAATCAATAGAGAGCAACTTGAGTACTCAATTACTTTGTAGGAAAACGTGTATTGCAGTTAATAACTCGAACTGCAATAGCACTTTCTTCTGTTGTGAATGTCATAATCTGTGTTCGTCCCTACAATATATTTACTCAGGATATGCTACCATATCAATATTTTACCTACAGCCCTAGTTACAAGAGCACTCTAAACTTCCTTTAAAGGATCTATAATCTTGTACAACCAAATTTCCGTCACTTTATTGATATGTATAATTTTGTACGTAAACACTTCAAAACAGACCATTCACTCCTCAGTCCAAACCACCCATATGTGGCAACAAATCTTAAACAAATAATTTTGAATTCAGTGTATATCTACCTATTCAGCCGGCAGCAGTTAAGACCCACCCATTCATACAGACGCTGAAAGAAATGATTGAACAAGCCCGTTCAATAGAAATTGTAAAAACAAGTTGGAGGTGTTTATGTAATTATAAATTATGATTTTGTCATAATTAAAACTTTAGAAGTGGAATCTAAGGCAAAAAAAACAAAAACAAAATGCAGGCTTTTTGAGATTTATCTGTTCTGACACAACTAGGGATCAGTTCTGGGATCAGTTTACGTATTTTTTATAACACAATAGAATTACTCGAGCAGACGAGATTTGATTTTAGACCAGAATGTGAGTTATAGTCACTTAAATAAGACATGCAATTTCAGACAGCTTTAAAAGTGGCTTGGGTTTTCCTGCTTTAATACAGACAACTCCAACAACGACAAAGAGACTTTGCCCAGCAACGTGGCCCCTGCATTAAAAATGCATTCTCCCGATTATATGCAGTCAGACGGCAACCAGAGAGGGTACAGGGATGACCTACTAAGCAGAAGCTGCAGTAAAACAAAGAAGAAAAAGAGAAAAAAACGACATTTCAAAGGGACTGTTGAGATGCTGTCCTCTCCTACAACACTCGTTATTTTTACACAGCCCTGCTTCCAGGGTTCCAAGAAGCCACGACGAGCCACAGAGGACTTGTTACAGTGTTTTCACCATTAAGTGCACACGCCCAGAGTCCTATATGCTGCACAGAAGGGTAATGTAGTGCAGCAACTGGTACAAAAGAGAGGGAAAGTCTCCTTTTAGCCAAGCGCTGATCACAGTGAGGATCACAAAACTCTCAAGGAGAAAAACTGACTTGAGAGAACAGGGGACTGATGTTCAGACACAATTGCTCCTCTTTGCTCACAGTCGCATATCAAGAGTGCACTATATTTAAGACAACTAAATAGAATTCACCTTCAGATAGAACAATACTTAGACACTTTCATGACATACAATATTTCTGTGCATTTCTTGATGCAAACTACACCAGCAATTTTGTGAAAATGCTACGTCGATTATAATAAAGTCAGTCAACCAAGACAGTTAATCCTGAGGGTCCTGGACAAATGCAACTTCCAAGTGCATTTCTGCCAACGCTGATATTTTTGGACTAAATTTATCGTAGTTTGCATTACAGAAAAATACTGCAAATGTCTAAAAGCTTTCAAATGCAGAAAAATAAATAGACTAGAAGCTGCAGCATAGCACCAATGCTCAACACACACATCAATAAATATTAGTCAAATCTAAACATCACCTAATCCTGTTTCGATCCTGATATTATACATACCAATAAAAATAGGCCCTTATCAAGTTACATGCTGGTTGTTGTTAACAGGGTCTATAACAGGTCATATCACATTTAATGGCACATGCATACTGTTGTAACCCATTAAATGCTCCGCAGGGCATAATTTATCTTGATAATGACAGCATACTGTCATATTGCCCGGTCTGCCTCTCCATGGGGCTGAAACGGAAATGCCGCACCAAATTACAGAGGTGGCAGCTGCACAGCTCCTAAACGGAGATCAAATCCCTTTTGGCTCCTACCCACAATGGGATTCTTCTCCTATTATGCCATGTGCGCAAGCTCAGATATCACTTCAACATCTCTCAGAGTAAATCCTAATGCAATAGCAGTACAAAAAAGATTAAAAATTCGAATCTACATTCATTTGATAAGTTATTAAAGGTGAAAAAACTGAGGTGTGCCTCTAAGCCATAAGACACTGCAACCATGCTCATCACACCCAGCAGTCTATATCCACACATGCAACATATTTTACTTCTGCATGGCTGCAAATGTAGGTCACACACATACACACACAGCCACCAATACCTGACACCATTAGCCCGAGTGCTGAGTGTGGGGTTGTGGGAGCAGACAGAAATGGGCTGTGGCAGTTCAGCCCTTCAGCCCTCCAGGCTTAAGGTTCAAAACTGGAACTATACCATTACCCCAACCAAAAAAGTCAACTCCTGGCTGATAACTGAGGAGATAACATAAAAACCCAGAGATTGACACGGTACAACATGCTACACAACATAGGCTACTTATGCTGGCAATCAATTTAGATTGCTGTGGTCAACAACGGAGATTAAAGTCTGGTATCAAAAGAGGGGTAAAAGGGGTTTAACAATACTTGGAAAACGATCATCTATTGCTAATTTAATCTAACTTAACCAGGTCAGGGACGTGCAATAGTGAAATACCTGGCAGATTACAGCCTGGCAGAGTATGGTACATGCCTTAGATTCACAGTTCCAAAGTCAGCAGCTTGAAACAAACAGCATCAAAATCCTTCATTTCCTGCTGCTGGCTCATTTCTGAGCCAAGAAGTGCTTTGCTGTCCTTATTTTGTGTGTCTTATTCTGGAAGATTCCAAACACAGATACGTGAACAGAATTGAACAAACTCCTACCCAGAAACCATATATGGTAACAGGAGCCATATGGAGAGGCTGGGTGTGGGAACAGAAATGGCCCAGAGGAACGTTACCAATGCCGCCAAAGTGAAACGCAAAACACAAAGCAGGTTTAGGTGAAAACTTGCTTGTTTGTGAGCATTTTAACCACATCCCATCTGGCTCTGAACCACACAGAGGGTCCATACTGGGCACTGGAAGAATGCTCCTGCTCCCATATAGTAACACATGGCACCAAGACATATTGACACTGTGAGCCAGCACCACTGTGCTAATGAACCGAACAATGCCTGATGCACAGCACCGTGAAGGACTTAGGGATATAAACACCAAGAGTTAAGTCTCCTAAAGTACAGCTTTATGCGTAAGTTTGAAAAGTGTAAAGCATCTTCTACAGTGAACCTTTGATGCACAATTACTGTTTTGCTGAATTTATCTTACAATGTAAAATAAATGTGGTCTGTGCAAAAGTAACCACATACTGTATACTTTTATTGCTCCCCCAATACATTTATCCCTGAAAATAAATAAATACACACTATGCACTAAAATTAAGATGTGAACATTTAAATAGTCAAAAAATCACTCCAAAAAAAAATCAACCAAACACGTCATTTGACTAGGGATTTTCAGACTTTGGCTTACGACTGTATAAGAACTCTTCAAGTGAGCTTCACAACAAAGCCAAAGATAGAAATGATTGAAAGAACAATACACAGATAAGAACAATGCAGTTCAGATAATCTACCAACGTCCTAATCTAATAACCAGCAGCAACTATCTTGTGCTGCCTTTAGTACAGGAGAGCCTGAAGAATTTTGGGAATGTGGAAGCAGCTCATCAACAGTTGTAACATTACACCACACCCACAAACCTAAACTCACACTGTACACATCACAGACATGGCCACTGTTTGGGCCAATGAAACAGACAGGCCTCTTTATTCAAGCTTGAATCACCTAATCTTCTTTCCTTAAGTAAGAATAACAGTAAATGGACAGGGCTGGTCCAGGTTAAATAAAATGTATCTTTTAAATAACAGTACAGAGGAAAGGAACAGCCATGTCTTTCTTAGACAAAGTCATTGCCCAGATCCTCTCATTTCCTGTCCCTGACCTCTCCAGTTATTCATCTAAAGGAAGAGTGTGTGTGAACGGCAGACAGGCTGCGCAGACAGGATCTGCCCATGTTTCAATATTGTCTGCTCACCTCTGAGACAGCAAATGGTCTGCTACATGCAGGTAATTCATTCAGGGCACTTTGTAGGTAAGGACAAAGGCAAAAAGTAACACTGGAGAGAGAACAACACTAAACATGTTGATCATGTACTGCAACACTTCTTAAGCCGAACACGTTTAAGAGCTAGAGTAAGCAGAGAGAGCAGACACCTTAATGAAACACAAACAGAGGCACCCTAAAGAATGGTATCTAAACATCACTTTCATGCCCAAAACAAACATGAAATGCCCCCTCACCAGCTCTGCTACACCAAACAGGTATCAGCCACCTCACATACTGCTCTTTACTGAGCAGGCAGACAGAAAGACAGATAGTTACCGTCCTGCAGGAAGCCATTGACACTCTCAGTGCTGGACTCCAAGTATCCCATGGTGGCTCTCCTCTGGGATCCCAGCTGGCCGTTCTTACGGAGGGCATGGTTGCTGGGGCTGCTGATAGGCGTGGAAGTGGCATCCTTTTTGGAAAAGATGCCGCTGAAGAAGCGAATGAGCCTGCGCTCCTGGCCACTGGAACCGCAGCCAGAGCCTCTGAGGAATCCCTCCTTGTCCGCCAAGGATTTATCAGAGAGCCTGAGCAGGTCGCTGTTGTCCAGTGTGCGGTTTTTGCCCTTGGCTCGCTCCCTGCGGCTCCCAAGGACCTCTCCCGCGTCCAAGGTGACGCGCTTTTCTCCCTTCTCTGCGGATTCACATTCATCAAAGGCAGGGTTCTGCAGTACTACCCCAGACTGGGACTTTGTCTGGGCCTCCTTGTGCCCTATGCAACCGGAGCTGCTGTGATGTTTCTCCTTAGACAGGCTTCGGATCCGCAACAGCTCGCTGCCGGTCCAGTGGCGAAAGCTGAAGCTTCGACGCAGCAGGCTGGGGTGCGTCTTGACTGGTGGGGTCTGAGAGGCCAGCTTTGATGTCTTTCCATTTGCTTTGGCCAGCAAAGAAGCGAGGCAGGTGTCCTTTTGCAGTATTCCACTCTTCTGGGAGTCCTTTCCCTCTTCAGGTGCCTGATCTGCAAGCACATGCCCAGTGACTTGCACCTCAGCACTCCTGGAAGTCTTGAGCATTCTTTTCTCCTTAATATCCATGCTTTCTACAATCACAGCATTTGATCTGCAGCGTTCCTCAGACTCATCACCTTTGAGTCTGGCAGCTTCCATCTCCTGTGCTCCATTTTCAGTGCTGTCTTTACAGTTCTGTGCATCCTCCAGCAACATGCTATTGTGCGTTTCATCTAATGAGTTTTGTAAATGGCACGTCTTCCGCAAAACCTTCAACCTACTGAGCTCCAGCTGTCCGGTGCTAAATGTCCTGAAGTTCCTGTAGGGATGGGGAGAGAAGTCATCCGTTTCGTCTTCAACTTCTTTGACTTCTTCCAGGAAACAGCTCCTCTGGATCTCCGAGGATCCTTCCCGCCGGTATGCGGTGACTTTGGGGTTCTCGAGCCGCCTGGGCACTGCAGGTACACCACTGCTGCCACCCTGCAAGTTCTCCTTTTTCACTAATGTGAGAGAAATCCGGTACACAGTTTTCCTTTGTGGTGTGCCCCTCTCCATCCTTTCCGGGTAGTTACCATTGAGGAGGTGCATTCTTCAGTGGCACATAAACTAACAACGGGCCGCAGGCTTAACGGGGTGCAGTTACAGATAGCTGAAAATATCTAGTGGCTATGACAAACTGCAGCAATAATAATAATAAATAAATAAATAAAACAATCACCTAAATTATACCACAATGGTGATCACTGAATTATTCATTAAAAGTGCAAAGACCCCCCCCTATAAAAAAAACCCGTGGTGTAAAAAAAAAAAAAGTGACATATTTGTTCCTAAACAAACCAGAGGCATATCAGTGTTTTACACTGAACGATTCTTCTGCACAAGCTCACCGATCAACACTACCACAGTTCCGCGCCTCATCCGAACCTGCTCTCTATGGGGAACCCTGATCCCCAGAGTGTTGCTCTCTGTGGTCTTGCTCTGATCGCTCCTTGTGCCGGTCCGGTCCGTCTCGAGAGAAAATAGTACCGCCGTTGTACCAGCCGGCCGTGCGCGAGCGTGTCTGCCCTATTGTGGCCCCGCTTCCAGCCGGCCTCTTCCGTGTCCCTCTCCGCGGCGCGAGCTCCTTTGTTCCGCGGCCGGTGAATATTCCCGTTTATTTAAACCGCGCGCGGCAAGGAGAAGCGAGAAGTCAGATTAAGGGTCCGTGTCTTCCTTCTTCCCCCTGCCCTTTTTTTTCTTTCTGTCTCTCTCTCTCTCACACACACACATACACACACCCACAAACACACACACAGAGCTCCACTCGCAAGCGCAAGAAAAGCGAGTACAAAGCCCGGACCGGAATACGCAAACAGTGGACCGGAGCTGGAAGCGTTGCAGGAGCTTGCATCACTGACTCAAAATTTCACACTTACACAAACACGACTACACATTGAGGCATGGCCCACACACACACACCTCACAGAGCGTCGTTTGTGTGAGGACGCCTCCTTCGTAGAAAGAGGAAAGGGACATAAAAAGAGACACTAAAACGGAACCAAAACGGTTCCCTAAAAACAGTCTGCGTCAGTGGAGTCTTGTGCTGTGTGTGTATTGACAAGGTCAGCCGTGTTGCCTGAACAACTGGCACTGGCATAAATAAATTTGAGAAGTAGAGAAATAAAAAAATCAGTTTCCCTTGTAAAGTGTTTCTGATTGCAGATGGTAAGCAAGCGTTCCAATATTTAAAAGGCAAATCTAACTATTTTATCAAGACCGCCAGTGAACACGTGAATTTTTACATGTAACCCAGATGGTAAAATAGTAACTATATTTTACTATGATGCCATTCATGCATCTCTCCACCATGTGTTTTAGGCCAAAATCTCCTTACATCTATAACATCTTAATACTTTTTGCCAAAAAATGTAAATGATGTGGAATTTCCATTTAACCAATGGCATTTGGCATGAATCAAACAAAAATCTGAAATGTAGCAGTAGGATGGGTTTGTTTCAGTTTTATTAACAAGTAGGAGAGTTTTAGGTTAGCTTTAACAGCTTGAGACACACACTGTGCAGGGTTAAACCATCAGCCATGTAGTTTGCTTGTTTTTTAAGGTTAGAAATAATTACACAGGCTGTACTGTATGATCACCAAATGGCACAGAGAAAGTACAAACCCCACCCCCATTTTTTTCATCTATTCTCTGGACAACTCTTTATCGCCCCCTTACTCTCTTTCGGGTCTCCAGGGACAAAGAGGTGTGGGTAGTAGAGATTACCCCTCTTATCTCTACTCAGATCCCCTTTCCTTCCCTTCCGCCTTCAACTCCTGCCTAACATTTCTGGAATCATTACTGAGATTAAGGGGATTAGGCAGGGCTCGTTAGCACCCATCCTAGTCCGCTGCTCTCCACTTTCTTCCCCTATGCCCACCATTCCCCCACTCCCCACGGGAACACCATCTGCTCCAGGCTCCATCAAGTTCGGTTCATCAGCCCTCTCTCCCCACACTCCCACACCCCAACACCACTCTTAATGCAAACTACTCTTTACTTTTTGATCTGATACACCCAAAAAGAAAGGGCAATCTAAGCCTGTTTAGGATTAAAAACAAGGTCATTTGGTGCACCAGGGTGCTTAACTTTCAGTTCTTTTGAGCAAGAAGTTCCGGTTTCTAGGCTAGAAAGGGAGATAGACAGAGAAATAATCCCGAACGATTCTTTACTGCATATTCACTTCATTACTTCTACAGTAGCGGCAACTATTAAATTTTAATTGGATGTTATGAGAATATGCTCACATAATATGCACAGGCCAAATCACTCCTTAGTATTCACTTAAAACACATTACCTGTCACCACAAACAAAAACCTCCATTAGATGAAGTGGCCAACATTAAGACACTATGCCTTCGTGAACACTTCTCTGTCATTTGCTCCCGGCATATTTGTTTTGACAGCATCCCTTTTTCTTTTGTCAGTGTTGCACATCAAAGAGAGGGCCTGTTCCACTTAATGCCATAATTTAGGTTAGTTTCAGAGAGGCTCTAATTGCAGAGAGCCAAAGACCTGAACAAGCAAGACTGCAGCACATCTCCCACACAGGGAAGGCAAATTACACACAGACACACAGGGCCAAGTTCCGTCTTCAAACACAGCTCACCCTTTTATCGCAGTCAAAGGCCCGCCATGAGCAAGACGTGTGTAGAGCTCTGCGCTTTTTGCAACGTCCCGCATTTTCATCGCAAAGCTGGTTTTGCAAATGTTGAGATGTCAGTACTAAGGGTTTTTGCTTGTGTAGCCTGCTGGATTAGTTTTCTCACTGACCAAAACATGGTGCAGCATACCTCCATGCTAAAAAGAGTCAATTTTATCATCTATAATGAACTGATGCCAAACTGTTAACTTCACAGGAGCACAGTCCCATTCCATTAGAAGACCCCAGCCTCTGCTCCCTGATAAGCCTATCTACTAGTATTATTTTGTGTCTGTAAGGCACACAGTCACTGGTAGGCCACTGGAATCAAAGCAAAAAAGAAATTAAAAAAATGTTTCTGCAAATCTGGTACTCACTTGTACTTAAAAATAAAGCTGTCAAAATGTCAAAGCAACCAATGCTTCAATGCATCAGGTTGTCAAAGGTAGGATAGAAATGGTCCTTAAATAATGTATAAAAATAAAAATGTTTATGTTTCTTCTTGCTAGTGGAACAGTAGGTCTAATGCATCCCTACTTTACACTGTAGGTTCTCAAATCGGAAGTTATGGAAGCTGCAATGGCAAGTGTAAAAATACGATTCCTCGTTGGAATAAAACCCTGGAGCTGGATTACTAGTCACAGATCAAGCACAGACCCAAACTGAAAGGACTTCCACAGAAAAGTTTCCAATGATCAGCTCAATCTGTGTCTGGGAAAGTAAATAATATTATACAGGGAACATGACATTAGTCCAGGAACCGTGGCTCCAGTACATTTAGAGCTGGTTAAGAATAACTCTATCATGGAAAGAAAACTGACCCAGAGGACCGGCAGAGAGTAACTTGCAAAGAGGCTTCTTATAACAGCCAACCACCAAAACGCCAACAGCAGAAGTTTTGAGTTACTGTTGTGATGGGAGGCTTTGCTGGTTAAGCAGTCAGGTAGGCTGCACGCAGCTGGACGGTGTCAAACCAGCTCCCCTGTCCAGCTCAGCATAGAGGGAGCGAAAGATCAGCTGATTGGGTCACAATTCACAAACCATGTATGGTCCTGAGATCCACAACACTACTGCAAACAAAGTCAGTTCAAAGTCAGCTAAAATTAATTATATACAGGTAACAGATAAAAACAACTAAATATCCTACATCTTTCTTTTTTTAATTAATTTTTTTCTCCTGATGTCTAAAGGGCATTTTCAAATGTTGCCTCATCCCTAAGAATTAAATACCGTTTTTATCGTGTCTTTAATACTTATATATGTAAATTGCCTTTGTGGAGGGGGTGATAACCAGCTACAGGTTCAGAAGACATAGATGTAAAAGGGTTGGTGTTTGATACCTCTGTAAAAGGGTTGGTGTTTGCTACCTATATTAATATATGGATTATGTGGACTGCGGAGTAAATGTTTTGGGGTTTTTAAGAGACAAAAGGAATTATCACATTTGTGAAATGAGCAGACAATTTAGGTAATGATAGGTAAGAATGGTGGGAGAGGCATGATTATTGGTTAATATTATTTATCCCCACAAAGACATTTTTTGAAGTGGGTGAAAGTCACTACACTTCAACCCAAGACTACCTAAAACCAAGAATTTTAAATGAAAGATAATGATTTTTAAATGTTATTTTAAATTAAATTAAATGACAGGAGGAAACTCAAAATAAGATTTAAAAATAGGACATGACGAATGTGCTTAATAAGACCAGACATATTCACTAATATATAATATATATTCACTAAAATAATGCATCATATAATAATGCATTCGGGGGAGGGGGGTACTCTTAATCTCCCCAAGTAAATCACTCTCAAGGGGACTGCAGCATTGCTTGTACAAGGGTTGCTCAACGTGATGATATTTACTGGCATTATTATAAGTTAAATAATAATATGCTTTGTTAAGTATATTATGGGTTTGGTCAGTACTTATAGAATACTGATGCAATGCGATGGTTCATTACAAAGAAGGCACAATTGCTCCTATTTAACTGG
This sequence comes from Hydrocynus forskahlii, assembly GCA_037974365.1. Taxonomy (NCBI): domain Eukaryota; kingdom Metazoa; phylum Chordata; class Actinopteri; order Characiformes; family Alestidae; genus Hydrocynus; species Hydrocynus forskahlii. The sequence goes on from JBBPCX010000114.1 coordinate 5,212,314, forward strand.
ACTTAAAAAAATTATATTTAAAAAATACATATACTTTAAAATGTAGTCCACTGTTTTATAATGTTTGTTAAAATTTCTCAGGTGCCAGAAATAATAGTGACATACTGTGCGCCAAAAATGTCTTGTGATATGTCAAGATATAAATCACTCTAAATTGCTCAAAATCACTCAAGACATAGTCAGAAAAAATAATGACAGACACTCCATGACATATGGTGCACTGTAAAAAAAAATGGAGCTACAGAAGGAGGTGAGTAAGATGATGTTGTTAAGGTAGGCAAGAATCCAGAAGCACAAAAGGAGAGAATGATGTCAGAAAAATTATGTTTCACAGGAGGCAGATGCAGTGTGCAGGATGAGGAGTCTGGAGATGGCGAGATGGTCAAAGAGACAAGACTGAGAGTGATGTAGAGGCGAGCTGACTTTAGCAGGTGTTCTCCAGTCCGTTAGCTACACTTGGCAAAGCAAGCAGGACCTCAGGGGGACAAGACTTTCATCTCAGATAAAAGGCTTATGAAGGAAAATCCCGGTTTAAACACTCTGCACCAGGGGAGGGGCATTGGCAGCCTGGAGTGACTGACGTGTTCTTTTTCACCCCAGCAGTATCGTGTCAGGCTCCCAATACTAAATTGAGAGCTCCTTCAGGTGCGGTTAAATAAACAAGAATAGTTGGTTTTCCTAATGTTAAGATGTCAGTACTAAGGGCTTTTTGCTTGTGTAGCCTGCTGGATAAGTTTCCTCACTGAGCAAAACATGGTGCAGCGTACCTCCATGCTAAAAGCAGTCAAATATAAATCACTTCATCTAAAATGAACTGATGCCAAACTGTTAACTTCACAGAAGCACAGTCCCCATTCCATTAAAAGACCCCAGCCTCTGCTCCCTGCTAAGCCTGTCTACAAGTATTACTTTGTGTCTATAAGGCATGCACTCACTGGTCAACCACTGGAACCAAAGCAAAAAAAAGATTTTTAAATTTATCTCAGGAGACTATAAGTACTCAGGACACTTGTACTTAAAAATAAAGCTGTCAAAATGTCAAAGCAAACAATATTCCAATGCATCAAGTTGTCAAAATGGTCCTTACACATTCTTACACCCACTATGGCGGTGTGCTTTAGATTAAGATGCATGATGGTTAAGGCATTTAAGTTAGCCGGGCTTTCTCAGACATCTGATTTGAACGCACACTCCATTCATGTAAACTCCTAGCTTTATAGCTTTATAGGTTGTTGCTCTCGTTATTGGTCAGTTTCTAACCACAGAACCGCTTACCAGATTTTTTTAGTGTGGTGGAATATTTTCAACAAAGCAGCCACATGGCAGTGCTGAATGCACCACCACTAAAACAATAATCCACCGTAGAGCAGCTCTGTAACTGGAAAATGACCACTGGTATAGCACTAAAGAATGGCAAATATTGCACGGCAACAGAAACAGGTGTTACTGCTCAAAACACATTGTGGGGATCACTGAAGGGGAGGAAACCTACACAAACACGATCTCATTAATATATAAATTCCGTAAATTTGACATGAACTTTAAATATGTATATGATATGCCATCAAAATAACTGCTAAACTACTTCATTATGAGGGCTGGATGATATGACCTAAAATCTATATTGCGGTATAATTTGAAGCATGTGCGGTAACGATATATACTGCGATATATTCTTTTCTTCTGTATGAATGTAAATATACACA
>JBBPCX010000114.1:5218047-5237673 GCA_037974365.1 Hydrocynus forskahlii
TTTCATTACATTCACTTTACTTGTATATTATTATAGCTGAGGTTTTCCAGAATATAACAATATTTGTCACTTTGGCACTGGTCTTTTTAGTTAGATGAAATACTTAAAAATGTAAAGGTGTAGCAAATTGCCTCAGTGCCAGAAAGGACTCAGACCTCAGAGTGTTAAAATGCTCCCAAACTTTTGAGCTCCGTTGCCGGGTAGCCATGATACCAGAGACAGTCTTACAAAGCTTCAAAAAAATAAAGGACACGTCGACTATTAAATTAGTTGGCAACGATTTTGATAGTCGACATAATCGTGACTAGTCGACCATTCCACTGAACACACAGGGTATAGACACTGAGGCTGTGGAGAGCTACAGGTACCCTGGTGTTCATCTGAACAATGAACTGGACTGGACTCACAACACAAGTGCACTCTACATAAATGGGCAGAGCAGGCTGCACCTGCTGCAGAGGCTCAGGTCTTTTGGAGTTCTCCTGAGGACCTTTTATGACTCTGTGGTGGCATCAGCCATCTCTGACGGTGTGGCCTGTGGGCCAGAAGTATCTCTGCTGGGGACAGAAAGAGACTAAACAGGCTGATTCGGAGGGCCAGCTCTGTTCTAGGATGCCCTCTGGACCCAGTGGAGGTCATGAGTGACAAGAGAATGGTGGCTAAGCTGTCATCCCTGTTGGATAACATCACCCACCCCATGCAGGAGACTCTGACAGCACTGAGCAGCTCCTTCAGTGGCAGGCTGCTGCACCCACGATGTGGGGAGGAGAGATTCCGCAGGTCTTTCCTTCCAACCGCTACAGAAAAGACCTTGCACTTGACCACACATACATAGAATAACGAACACACACAACCATGGTAGTTTTTCTTATGTGCAATATTTCCTTGAGTGCAATTTTCTGAGGCAACATGTGAAATCTTTGGGGTGGAATATTATTATTATAATTACTGGGTGAAATGTGCAATCTATAGATGTGCAAGTTATTATGTGCAGCTCTTCTGGTGCATTATTTTTATTAGTTTTTGTCACTCCACACACACCAATCACACATCCAAACACCACAGACCCATAAGTGGGGGTTTCTCTAGTGTGTAATATTTCTCTCATGTGCAATATTTTTGGGTACTATATGTGCAGTCTTTGTGGTTCTCTGGTGTACTGTGCAATTTTAGGGGTGAGATCTTACTGTGAGCCATGTGCAGTAGTCTGGTTCATTGTTACTGTTTTTTACTTTTACTGTTGCTTACTGTTTTTGTCAATACCTTCTGCTATTCAATGTGTACAAACTCTTTTATTCTATAATGTTGTGTCTAGCTTTATTCTATTGTTTTTTGCTGCTCTTACTTTTGTACTGTCCACTTTCTGCCGTAACAACTGAAATTTCCCAATTGTGGAACTAATAATGGCATATCTTGTCTTATTACCTACATCTCAGGAGCAAGCTGCTTGTGCCATAATCTTGTAGTAATGTAATCAGAGCTAATTGTGGACACCACTGTCCCCTTAATTTCCTGCCTTTAAACCTATGGAAATGCTTTCAAACAAGCAACATATTGTGTGTGACAGCATCTCTTTGGCACCGAGACGGCTAAACCACAGGAACTGTCCGCAGCTGGAAAACCTACGCTAGGCTAGAAGCCAAGTGATCAATGCTGAGGAAGTGACATCACATCCCCTGAGACTGCCGTGGAGTGATGCATCATGGCAACAGCAGGAAGGTCGCTCCACACAGGCTATTTTTTACCTCTATGGGATGCAAGTTTGAGCTTGGCTATTGTTTTAGTTGGTGTCTGACTCTAGTGTCCTGCTTCACCCCACCAAGCCTGCTGCAGCTACATGCCACAGCTGGTGTGCTCCAGCTCCCGTGAATTTCCATAAAAGCTCTTATATGTTTCTCAGTACTGCCCTCGTGACCCCTAGAGGGTCCCTTTTCGATGTTGTGAATTAGCACAACTGGGGAAGGCTAGGGATGCAGCAGCGACTGTCTGCAGCTGTTCCAACACACTGCAAGCAAGCTCACCTGCCACTACAGAGGCACTGATGCTCTAAATCACTTGCTCTTGGCAGAGGGAACATCAGCACAGCCTGTAGCAACATCCAAGAAAGAAAACAGCCATTTACCAAAGTCCTGTGGAGAGGAATGGTAAAAAAACACAAGAAAATATTTATATTATATGAGTGTTCACCTGACACAAAAGGCTGTGGCATTCAGAACAAAAGGCAACCGTATCAGTCAAGATAATCTCCTGTTCTGACCCAGAGCAGGAGTCAGAAACACCTCAGCACAACAAGGTCACAAGAAAGCTCTTTGTCTGGAAGAATGACTTCACCATAATTGCCATATCAGAATCACAGCAATGGCATTTCCTCAGATAATGTCACCAGAAAATTAAATGACAGGTCATGTGATGCAACTCACCAGGTTTAGAGCAGTCCAAACAGCAAATTCACTGATAACATTTCAGCAAATGTTCACAGTTAAGTCAAGTAAAGTCACAGATTTTGACATCAGTCAGATGACATGCTTATTATATTAACTTCTGACTTTTTTCTTTTGACAGGGTTTGCTATGTTGTGTAACTTAGTTAGTAGTAACTTGGTACAAAGCAGGTGTTGATTTTAGTTTAGCTTTACAGGTATGAAGAACAGACGTAGACTACTTAAGCACTGATGTGCGTCGCTCTGGATAAGAGCGTCTACTAAATGCCATAATCATAAACAAACATGCTACATCTTGTTGAAGGGTCCCGGTTTCCAGACACAGTTTCTGGAAATCACTGATCCAAGTGCTAGTCAAAAGGACATCCAGCAACCAGTAAAGTTCAGGATGACGCCTTCAATAAAGCACAGCCTTATGCTTTTCGGTGTTTATCAAAGTTATTTCAGAGTGAGACTTCAATGAAATTATGCAATTTGTAAGACGTGTGAGACTTAAGGATCATACCATTTCCTAATGGCAGGACCCACAATGGATTTTCCCACAGAACTGGACCAACAGGTAGATCCTCCTCCGTTCTTACCAGCAAGGCTACTTAAACTGTTTTGACTGCCGACCACGACAGTCTCTTTTAATCAGAGGGATATTTTTCACACCTTGCACTTCCTGGGGGTGTCAAATAACAGCTGAGAAGTAAGTTCCATAAAGAAACGGAGCCCTAAAGCAAAAACTTTCTCAATCTCTTACTGAGTGTGAGAAACAAGAATCTTTCTTAACCACTGTAACAAGGAAATGAGCAGTACAGTACAATGCATACACCATATCATGGCCAAATAAAAGTGCCAGGTAAAACAGTTATGAAAGTCAGATGTTATGTGAGAGCATCTAACAAGATCATGTGTCATGATGTAAAACCAAACCTAGTGACTAATACTGTGATTTTGAGAGGACATTAGCAGAGTGCGCTGATGCAAGGGTTAAAATATTACAAATGTTAATAAAAACAGACTGCGAGATGCTGGTGTGATTTCACTTCTGTTTTTATCTAGAAAAGAACAAATCACTATTCAGCTCAGGCTGAGAACTCTTGGTCTCACCACCCACACACAGAACATCCAGCACAGAGGGGGCTGAGAGAGCAAGAAGAGGACAGAGCAGGAATTAGGCATTCTGTTAACTCTCTGGATTCTTCCCAGCTTTATGTGCACCACTTTTCATCCTCCTCCTTTGAAATCAGTTTTACAAAACTGAACTTCCTCTCTTGAGGAAAACAACAATCTCTCTTTTTTGTAACTGCAAAATCTCTCTCACCAGAAGAGAGAGACTTTGGCTATAAATGTGTATTTTCTGCAAATCTATTGAGGAAAGAAACAAATATTAGACACACACTTGTAGGAAACCAGTTAAGCACTATTTAAGGCGGCACTAGCCTCTTTAATATCCAACTGTATTGTGTATTTGTACATAAAGCTCCTTAAAGCAACTGTTTTGGACATGGAGAAATCTAATTAATTCCTGAACCCAGTCTAGACGTAGCAGGCTTTTTGGCATATGGACCCCCATATGCGCCCCCCTTCACTCCTTTGGCCTCGGCCCCCTTTCTCAATGGATGTGCTTGAGAGCTTCCTAATTAAACATAAACAGATACATGGCCTCTCTGCTGCAGCATCTAGTTTGCCAACACAGTTTCAGCAGAACACTGACCACAAAGCTGACCCTGGGGTACAACAGAAAAAATAAAGAAATCTTGAAGAGAAAAGGGGTCTGTAAAAGTAGAGGACTAACAAGCAAGATGCAGGAAGTGAGAGGGAATTTTGAAGACAGAGGGTTATGCAGTGCAGCGAGGCCGGTTTGACGTATCCCTGTGCTTAATGAACCACACGTCTCTCCTGAGTAATGCCGTCTGGGCAGGCTAGGTGAGAGGGAAAGCATTTTCACTCAGCATCACTATCTGCACAATGCTCCAGCTCACTGGGGGAGACTCAATCTTGCTTCCATCCCAAAGTTACCCCTTTCAAAATGATTAGCAGCTCCACATCCTGACAGACATCCTTTAGTAGAGTGATGAAGATGACCAGGCTTAACAAATGGCATCGCACCTAAATTTGAGCAGATCATAATACATTTACCAACATTCTGCAGGTACAGTCTGTTACCATTTTATGTAGTTTAATCGTCAGCTAATTTCTTTCTTCTTTATTTGGCTAAGGAAAGACAAAATGAGGGAAGTGAACAGAAATATGCTTGAACAGGTATCAACTGTCAACACAGACCTCAACGTATTTTTGTTGTTATGGAAATGTATATAAGAAACTGAGTCTTAGTTGCATGATATATTATAGCTTTATGTCCACATACACTATTACCCTGAAATGTGAGTAGACTTTTGGAATTTGGTCAACTAGGTTAAGGACATTAAGTAATTAAAATAAGAATAATGCAACATCCATGTTACAAGCAAACTATTACTCATGGGAAATGCAATTATGTTGCATGAAATTACTGTGCTTACAACACTATTACACAACACAAACTACTCAACCAAAGCCTACTACTGCCAAAGCTGCCCAACTACCACATTTGGCAAAACAAACCGGTTTGCATGGAGTTTTTAGCCAAGTCTTATGACGTAAATTCATTTGCTGTGCAAGATTCGGATATCGACTAAACTACCTTCAGTAATATTCTGAGGAAAAATGTAAGCAGAGCAAAACATATAGACTTTGGAACCATTTTGTTTAACAATTATTTTTCTGATTAAAATGTCTCACAATCTGAATTACTTACATGGAGAAGTTCAATAAGACAACAATTTACAAGTGTAGCAGAGTGGTAATAGTTAGGATCAACAGGAACAGCACTGCAGTGTAAACACTGCCCTGTGCTGCAAACCTGCCCTGTCATCTCTGGCCCCAAGGAGCTTGAGAGGGATGAATGGCATAAAGAATATGACTGCTCACCCCATCATCTGTAGGACCAGGTGGTATACCGCAGGACGCCCTTACACTGATCTACTGGGCTTTTTAATGCCGAAAAGTATAAACCCTCAGATAATCCAGGAGATCTGATTTACAGTGCATTTTGTGGGTTAATACCATCGTTTTCACCATACACTCTTACCATGTGGCTACTGCATATGAGACAACAGCATCCTATGGTCAAATGCACTGTTTCGTCAAATCAGTCTCATCCAGCTGTGATATGAACTTGAACAAAGCCTATTTCCATGTACAAAGTTACAGTTTATATGCTAATAAATGCCCGTTACAGAGGTCGCATGCCTGGGAGTTCACAGATGTGCTTTGCATGCATATGCATAAGGCCGTGCCCTACACGCAAAGGTTTTTAACTGGCTTGCTGCGATGAGGGTCAGTTTGGCAGGCTTCTGGAAGGAGCAGACTACAGAAGGAGTGAATCAGCAGGGAACAATGGGTGCGCTGCACACTGTCGGATCACTCTAATATACGAAGACAGGCGTGCTCCTGACTTCCGCATCCCAACAGTGCAAAGGTTGCATAATCACTAAAACCACTGATAAAAAGCATCTTTTACTTCAATGCAGCTATCAGTCGATTACATAATTGCTCTTCCCTCATTCCTTTCCTTTCCCTCTTGTCTCATTTAATACTTCCAGTCTTCTGCCTACCTCTTTGCACTTGTTACTCAATTCCTTTCATCCTTCCGTGAAAATGACATACATTTTTCTTCCTCGCCCTCTATCCACCTCTTCTTCTCGCTCACAGTACTCAGTGCCCGTTTCTAAACATCACTCGTTCCAATTAATTTCATTTAAAGGACTGCAATTCTTTCTAGTCAGGGATCAAGGGGTGTGTCCTGTTGGGTCAATCAAGGTGCCATAAATGTCTACATGTGAACACAATCTCTGACTTACTCTGGAATCGCTGACTTACTTGAAAAGGCAAGACTTCAGTACACACACTTTCCAAAAAATATGACCATACAGGCATCACTATCATGTTTTGGCCTCGCTTGGCACTATTTGAATAAGGGGGTGTGGTAGTTGTGACAGGTTGCCTCTGACAGGACTGATCCTTCTACATGCCTGAGCAAGTTAAGTCCCATTCCCCATAGTCTACTGTACCAATGCTTTAACTGGGGTCAAATGCACAACCGCCCACCAAACTCTAGATGAGGGTCTGACAATGACCACAAATTTAGTGAGGACCACGAATTAACTGAACAAGTGCCTGCAACTACATTGAAGAGCTCATAGACTGTAATAAGGTTGAGGCAGACTGACTCCAAGTGCACTGCTTAAAAGCACTAAAAGATGCAGCGTGTACAAATTCTGACTCTAATTCAGAGTAGTAGACAAAAGCAAATATGTGCAAAGCCCATATAATAAACAAACTTGCCACATGATCTGTACATAAATGCGAGTTAAATCTCATATGCTGCTATTACCTTTGCACTGTACAGTTTCTGCCATAGCAATGCAAATTTCCCACCTGTGGGACTAATAAAGGTTTATCTTATTTTATATGGCCATTGATGAGCCAGTCTTTACATTTTTGTTAACTGACACTGTATGAATGACACTGTGGAGAATCAGACTATAATTCACCTGCACAGGTTGGACACTGGAGAAAACACATGACTAATCACAATAGGAAGTGTAAGGTGGCATCAAACGTGCAAACTTTTAGCAATCTCACCTTCGATGGCGATGACGTGCTCCCGGATCTGGTTCTGCAGCAATGGTTCGTCCACCCGCTCCAGGAGCTCGTAGATGGAGTAGATGTTGGGATGCACGGATTCGAACCTCTGGATCTCAGCCCTGATCGCCGCAGAGTTCGCAAGGTGCTGCTGATAGTTCATCTCGCCTGACGTGCTCCTCAGCTCGACGATGGATCTGGATGGATGTGTTTAGAATGTGTGAGCTGTGACAGACCTTATCGTGCAGATTAAGCCATGCTGGGTGAGCTGGAGAACCTGGCAAACTCTTCCGAGCCCCCCGAGCTCACCTCCACTCACAGCAGAGTCTGGGGCTGGCAGAAGCAACCAGAGACGGGAATGTGAAACGGATCTGCGAGTTTAGTGTTTGTCAGTCATGTAAAAAATCGCTAACGAGGAACCTGAGCTAGCAGCTGTGTTCATAGGTTCCTGCAGTCTCCACTCAGCAGAGCCCGGAGAACGGCGGGGGGAGGCTGGGGTCTCTCCCCTGGAGAAACCGCGGCTGGAGCGACAGGAGGCGACGGAGAGCAGGACACCGCTTCCCCATAGCCACCACTCCGCTTGTGGAGCAGGAGATTAACAAAATAAAATAAATAAATAAACAAATAAATAAATAATCCTCCAGAAATCGCGACTTTGAAAACAGCAGATCAGTGAGTGTTATTTGTCATAGCTGGCTAACAGGCGAGCTAGCTAAGTTGAGAGGAAAATATCAGGACAGGCCCTCTCAGCAGCTCCGTCCGTGGGAAAAAAAGTAGCGACGATCCAGTCCAGGTATTGGCATTGTGATCGGTTCACTGCCCCGGTCCGGACGGAGACAAAACAGAGGCGAACAATCAGAGAAACCACCCGGAAAAGGAGGCGAACAAGCTCGGATCTCTCTCCGGGGCTAACGCACTTAGCTACGGAGGCTGCTGCCGCCAGCTCTCGCTCGCTCTCTCTCTCTCCTCTCCCCTCTCTCTCTCCCTTTAGCCCCCTTTGTTTCTTTTTCAATTTATCTCTGTCTCTTTCTTTCTCTCTTCTTCTCCGTCTCGCTCCTTCTCTTTCTTTCTCTCCCTATTCTCTCTCTCGCGCGCACTCTGCTCGCGCTGGTGTTTTGCACTTCTTTAACGCAGGCTAATCGAGAAAAATCCCTGAAACTAGTTCCCCCCTAAAATACTAGAATCCCCTTGGGACAGGGGTCCCCCCCGGCGGCACCGTTCTTCCTGATGTCGGTTCCGCTCGGTTCCGCTCGGTCCCGCTCACGGATCAGTGCGCGTGCCCGAGTTCCCTGCTGGAAAAAGCACGGGCTGCGCGAGACCTGCGCAGAACACACAGCAACAAGGGGGCGCGCGCCTGTCCTCACACGGCTCTGCAGCCCACCTGCACACTTCAGTGTTTTCTCTAAAGCAAATATATGCACATGTATATTTATTTATATGTCCACAAAGACCGTTTTTTCAGTAATTTGTCAGTAATTTTAAGTATTCAACTCTGAATATGTTATGTTGTAGTAATTATATAATTAAATCATGTTATGGTTTAAATGTTGCCGTGCAATTCGCTATCCGCGTTTTCTTAGACATTCATTTCGCACGGCAATGACTTTAAATTCAAAGGGGCTTGAAAGAGGCTTGAACTCCTGTAAAAACAATTAAATCCAAAGTCTGAGGTATACCTTAATTACCATTCCATTATTTATAACACCGAAAGTTAATCAAACCCTTACTGACTTACTTAATTATATCCTAACTGAAAAGAGTACTGCAATAATTCTAGAGTAAAAATGGACATTTGAAGGATTTATTTGAAACTTTATCCAGTATAACTGCTACACAACTGAGAACATCTATGAATTAAAAATAGACCATAAAATCTGTGTATGTGTGATTACACCATCAGGGTCATTAATGACATTTCATTCAAATATATAGATTTTAAAATGAAGTTGCATCAGAGCAACTGAGAAAAATTGTAATGCATGTAATAATAACATTTCAAGGCAGGATCTGGGGTGATGGTGGCATAGTGGGTAGGATACTTACCTCTGGACCAAGAGGTCATGAGTTCAAATCTTACCGTTAGCACACTACCACTGGGTTCCTGAGCAAGACCCTTAACCCCAAGTTGCTCCAGGGACACTGTTCCCTATAGTTAGGGAATGGAAGTCGTGTCGGCTAAATGCCGTAAATGAAAAAATACTAAAAGCAAAATTCTGTATTAAAAATAAACTTTTATTAATTAAGCTGCAGTACAACACAGAAAACTGTATTTTGACTACAGTATACTTTCCTATCATCTGTTACACTCACAAGAGAATATGAGCACTGTAAATGTATGCTTTGCCATGGGTGGCATTATATAGGTTTTCTGATCTCATTTTAGCATCTTTGATCTAAAGTGCTGCAAAGACAGAGCTCCTTCCCTGCATTTCCTACTGAACTTCAAGTGCCAACTTCTCTTGCCCTGTGAGGTTCAGTTCAAGTACCGGCCTATTCATTCCGCAGCTTCCATAATCCTTGTCCCATCCACAAACAAGGTGTGGATTATTCCATCTCTTTTCGTTCCAGTGCTGGTGGCTTTTATGCAGCATTCATGACTCGCCACAGCAAAATGCGTTTTAGTACCGTCGTCTGCAAACTCACCCTGTACACAGTTACAAATGCAAACCACAGTAAAACCTGAAAATTGAGAAGCCATGCAAGCACACCATACATACATGCCTCAAACATTCTTGTATCTGACTGTACACCCATTGATGAGCTGCATAAATTCTGACATGCATACCACCCATACAGTAACTGAAACAATCTTACCTTGGTTTCCATCTTTTGCCCATTGCACCAAACATCCATGGTATCTTTTTCTGACAAGTTAGAAAAACAAGAATGATTTGAAGCAACTGGTGCTTGCTTTCTGGAAAAAACAGCCAACAGAGCACATTTGTCTAGTGCGACTTGTCCAACCCTGGTCCTGAAAGACCCCTTAACCTGCACACTGTAGTGTTTTCCACCAATGAAGTAATTAACAAGCTTTTGCGAGGTTGAAGTGGGTGTGTAAGAGCAGGGAAAACACTTCAGAACCAAGTTTGTAGTCCTATATAATTGTAGTTTATATTTTTCAGAGAACAGACTGTTCACATGATTTTTAGTTTAAACTTAACTATAACCGCCAAGTAATTCTATGTAGATTTTGTATAATATAAGCACAATTATGTATAGAAATGTTCTCTTTCATCATGGCTGTTGTCTCTTACCTAGCACAATCCTGCATTCAGCACCATCTAGTCTCAGCAGCCAAGTTTTGGATATCTTGGACCGGTTGTCCAAAAATGTTTCGAGACTTTTCCCATTGACTTCTAGCGTATATTCATAAGCAAAGCCAGTGATTGCTTCAATATTTATGGTGGCTTTTGTGCCCATGGTTCCAACAGGAAATGTCTCCTTGCCCACCAGTTTGAACATCCAGTCCCTCCTGACGGCCTCCTTTAAAATGAAAACACTCACTGATCACATGCTTAAAAGAGCAAGACAAATATATTAATCAATAAATATTAAATTATTATACCTAAACATTAGACTGTATAATTTTTTAAATTGCATACATCTTTAAAAATATACAGATAAATAGATAGATAAACAGATAGATAGATAGATACATACATACATACATACATAGAAAGATAGATAGACAGAAAGACAAAACACATTTCAGCTCACCTTTCCGTTGATGTAAATAACTCGTCTGCCTGTGGTGGTTCCATGTTCAAATTCAATATGGTAAATCCCGTCATTCAGAGACACCTCCCACACTCCCACCACATCTTTTGACATAATGCCTAACTTACTGCACTGCTAAAGCTTTGAGCAGGTCACATGTGTGTTCCCACTAGACTGTATTCAATGCACCCACCTAAGTGAATCCAAGACATAATTACAATCTTCGTAGTTCTTAATTGCATTTTGGAATTCCTTAGGGTGCTGTGTGAGGAAGTGTTCCACCCCCCCTGCTCACTCAGCAACAAATGCATTAGTGCCAAGAGGCTTAAATTATCATCCCCAGCATGTGTGTGTAGCTATGACCATATGTCCAGTTGAGAGTGGCGGCCATTTCTATTACAGGAAAATGCCTCACTACAGCAAAAGTAATTTGTTCAGTCTCACTCTTTCATCTCTGTGAAATGGCCCTTGCAGCCATGATTTTGGGAAGTGGTTTTCTGAGAATGCATTTTTAAGATTTCAGGAAAATCCAACAATCAAAATTTAAGTTCTTTATTCTTTGTGATTAAAATAACAAATCAGTTATTAATAAATATAAATATAAATAACATTTTCTTGAGCAAAATCCACCTGCTTGCCATTGGTTGGGAAGATTTCATGCAACAAGATTTCATGAAAAAGGTAAAGGAGTTTCCTGAGGGTCTGGAGAAGTATACTAAAATACAAAGTACTTGTTTACCCAATATATAGTTGCCCCACTCCTGGTGTGTAGTCACTTTATTTGGCTACTTGGTTACTTTAGTCTACATGACTATAGGATCATCAGTATACTTGGCTACTTTTAGGCTACATTACTTTTTTTGGGATAGTCACTATACTAGGCTATATTATTTTAGGTTACTCGTTATATGCGGCTTCTTCTAGGCTACTTTAGTTTTCAGTTTTTGGGGGTTTTTTTTGTTTATTTAATGGCCAAGTATACTTGCATATACTAGGAATTTGACTTCGGTAGGTGTTAACTCCCTGTACACATAACAATAGACATATAGTAGTATACATTCAGTGGATAAAGGTACTGTAGGCACATACTGTACAATAAAGACAACAATACACATGAGGGCACATATCAGACATAATGTGCAAATAAAGCAAAAGAAGTAGTGAAAGAGTAGTAGTGCAAAAAACATGATGTGCAAGGTGCATGGAATGATGAGGTCTGTGATGTGTGGGTGAATGGCCAAGGTGGAGATGACCCAACTTATCTACAGTTGAGGAGAGTGATGGCAGAGAGAAAGAAGCTGTTCTTGTGTCTAGTTTGTGTGTGCAGGGTCTGTAGCGCTTGCCAGAGGGGAGGAGGTTGAAGAGTGTGTGCATGGTGTGTAGGGTCTTTGATGTTGTTCTCTGCCCGCTTCCTGGTCTACATAACTACGTTTATAATAGTCACCATACTTTACTTCTTTTAGGCCACTTTAGTCTACATTGCTATTTTAGGTTACTTACTATACTTGGCTACTTCTAGCCTACTTTAGTCTACATTTCTAATTTTCAGGATAGTCACTACACTTGGCTACCTCTAGTCTACTTTAGTCTAGATTAGTAATTTTAGGATAGTTGACAACTTCTAGGCTACTTTAGTCCGCATTACTATTTTTGGATTGCCACTGTACTTGGCTACATGAGTATTTTTAGGATAGTCACTATACTTGGCTTTTTCTAGGTTACTTTAGTTTACAGTATTTTTGGAACAGTCACTGTATTTGGCTATTTGTAGGTTACTTTAGTCTACATTTTTATTTTTGCATAATCACTATACTTGGCTATTTTTAGGTTACTTTAGACTACATGGGTATTTTAGCAGTCACTACACTCAAAAAAATGTTGTTTTTTTTTGCTGGTGTCCATATGAAGAATGCAGATAACATTTAATTAATCTAATAAGTACATGTTTTAAAAAAAACAAGAGACAGAGTTAGGTTAACCCTACCTAAGAACTCTTCACATCAAATCTAAAAAGCTGTTTTATGTTATCTTGATGTGATTCTGTTTTGTGCTGTTTGGCCTTTCTTCATATTTTGTGCACTGTAAAATATATCATAATTTCTTTAAAAGTTGATAGGTGAATGGTTTGTGGTTTAAACTGAGTTAGTACGATTTCAGAGTTACATTCCTAGATATAACTTTGCTCAAACTAGCTTAGCTGTGTGGTTGTTAATGTGCTTTAATGTCCTCTTGTACTATTTTTTTAGTTAACCACTGAAGCACCACACTTTGGGTGTGTCTGAAATAGCAAACTTTACGTGAGTGCACTGGAATGTAGTGCATAGTGCGCATTGAGCACTTCCTTCTGTAGTGCACACTGCCGTGGGCAAGTATTGTCCTAAATGGAACACTGGCGTTTTGCACTTAACATTTGATTACAACGAGTAAGTAAACATATACAAACTACAACATAGAACATTTATAACGTATAACCTATCTACTACCACCTAACCAGCTAAAAAACTGCTAACATTTACGTCTGCCAAGTCGGTATAATCGCAAACTCAAACAAATGATCCATAACTGTCATCAGAGTGACACGCTACACACCACAGTATACACCAGTAAAATAACTTTATTAACGTTATTTACATTTATACAAAGTAGTTGCCTCCGCTTGTGCTTGCACCAGCATTTCATTGTTGGCCGCCATTATTCAACTCTGAAAACTTGTTGAAAGTCCCTCCCCTTCCGCTACGTAGTCAAAATGGCATCCGTTTAGTGCGAGTAGTGTCCATCGTTCCACACTGCGTTTTTTGGCCGTTATCAGTGCACCATCCGGGTGCTTAGCTTGGTTGTCATTGTGAACGCACTATGCACTAAAACATAATGTTTGAAGTGTGCAAGTGTGTGATTTCAGATTTGTTTTCAATGCACTGTTCCTGAAGCAACTGAAATCCTTCAAAGTAGTGGTAAGCGATGCATATGTTACTGTTAAAATCTCACTCATTCCTTTACAGTATTTTGTATAAAGTATTGGTATGATAAGTATGCTCCTGCTTTGAATTACGTTGCCATTTTTAGGAAAGAAAGCATTTAATGGTTAACACTGAGATTTGCGGTAGATTAGGGCTGTATGAAGTGACGATAGAAAAACTAAATACGTTGTTTACTAATACGCTAATGTTATCAGTATAACCACCATTTTTATCAACAAACATACTAAAATCAGAGGTCACTAAAAGAAACAATCAGCATGTGACCAAATGGAAAGAACTTTTGCTTACAGAAGGAGAGAAGTCCTTGAAGATATGCCATACACTGCAAAATTTTAAAGTAAATGACCAGCTCTCTTTAACGAGCAAGAAGTAAGTAATTGTGGCGATGTTAGGTGCTTTTCAATATCTAGACATGCTGACATTGGGAGCATCTGAATCCACACTTAAGCAAGTTGCTTCTAAATACCAGCTACAGGAAATACACTTTCAGCTCATAGAGTATTGCTAACAGTACCTTACTGTCAGTGTGGATCAGGTGAGTACTATATTAGTGTTTTAAATTCCTCAAATCAAAATGGAGCAATACCTTATATATATCTTCAATATCTTCAATATTGTCCAGAACAGTGATTTAATTAATCATGCACTCAAAAAACTAATGTCAGATTTAATTAATATTTTTTGACCCTAACCTCATTTCCATTTAATTAAGGAGTTCTAGCATAAAAACAACTGTAAAACTAACATACTTTAATTGTGTAAGTACAATACATATTTATTAATTATGCTGAACATATTTTCATTTTCAGTTAAATTGATATTCTGTTATTTTAGTTCAGTTTGATACATATTTATTAATAAAACTGAACATATTTTCATTTACAGTTAAATTGATATTCTGTTAGTTTAGTTCAGTTTAATACATATTTATTAAACTGAACATATTTTCATTTTCAGTTAAATTGATACATCTATTTTAGTTCATAATAAATGCTTAAATTTTAAAGAAAACAGATGACTAACCGCAATCTATTTAAAAATGAAATACATTTACAAAACAAGACAGTTTTACTGTTTATTTATTTGAGCCATCAGTTACTTTTTTTGGCAAAACTAAATATAAATGCCAAATACCAAGCATATAACTTTACACATTTTTTGCTCAGTCTTATTATTAACAAAATCAATTATTACAAAAACATACCCATTTCACAGAACAGTAAAATAAAAAAAATCACAAGTCCCAAAAACAAAACAAAAAAATAAATTGTGTGTGCGCGCGTGTGTGATAATAGGAATAATATAATTATTTACTATTCCTGAAGTAATTTGT
Source organism: Hydrocynus forskahlii (assembly GCA_037974365.1). NCBI lineage: Eukaryota > Metazoa > Chordata > Actinopteri > Characiformes > Alestidae > Hydrocynus > Hydrocynus forskahlii. The sequence continues at coordinate 5,233,190 of JBBPCX010000114.1, forward strand.
TTTTCAGGGCCAAAACTTTGTCCACTCAGATTCATGACAATCTTCTGCATGAATTCAAAAGTGCATTTTAGCTTATCTGGATAGCTGAGGTTCAAGGCATATATAAGTCCAAAGAACATGGCACAGCCTAGAGCCACATTTTTCAAACCCTGAATGATATCCACTCCTTCAATTACAATACCGACATGTGCAGGTTCATTGGTAGCTTCGGCACCCTCCCTCCTGACTGTGTACACCACCATCAATACCTGCTCAATGTCCTTCTAAGCCTCTTCCAAGTCCTGGGAAAAAAGTACCAACCTATTAATTTAAGTTTTAAATATAGACAATAAATGTGATTAACCCTTTTACTGTCACCCCAAGAAAAAAAACATTGAATTTTTTTTCCATTGAATCTTTTCTTAGCATTCTAGGCCATTGACAACAAAAATCAGCCACTTTTTGAAACCATGACCATGCAGTTTTTTTGTTATAAACATCTAACAAATGGTAGAGTGGACCTTCAAAGGTAAAATAACAGTAACATCCATGAATGTTTTACAATATTAAAACATTTATGCCTTTTATTAGACGCTTTTATCCAAAGCAACTTCCATTCCCCAACTATAGTGGACAGTCTCCCTGGAGAAACTTGGGATTAAGGGTCTTGCTCAGGGACCCAGCGGTGATACACTGAAGGTAGGACTCGAACCCATGACCTCTAGTGGGGAGGGCACCACCCTAAAACCTTTCATCCCAAGAAAAAAGCATTGAAAAATATATATTTTTAAATCTTTTCTTTCATTCTAGGCCATTGACAACGAAAATCAACCACTTTTTGAAACCGTGACCATGCAGTTTATTATAACTCAAATTTACTACAACCCCAAGTGATGCCCATAATTGACAATGACCACATTAGAAAAAATGTATATCAACAAAAGGGTAGTTATCAGGAGGGTGAAAATATAACAGGTAGTGAGTGAATACACAAAATCCACTGAAGATATATTGCACACCATAAATCAAAAACATACAACAAAAAACCCACTCTATTACAATGGCGCACAGTCATGGTTGTCATTCGCTGTTTTTAGATTCATTTGAGTCCTTTTACTTTGACCATTGTAATAAATGCGCAAGGACACGTTACATATGCACAAGGGAAACGCTGGCTATGTGCAAGTTTATAATGACCAAGTAATCTGTACCTTGTAGTCTCTGATACACCACAATCTCTGCACTGCCACATTAATATCCTGGAAAGGAAAAAATAAGATTTATGCACCATAAAGAGATTGCCCTGAACAGAGCATGGGCTGCCAGACAGTCTGTTTTCAAATGACAAAGTGTAAATATTTAATTTGAAAGAGATTACATTACTGCAATAAGGAAATTACTGACCGACCGCTTACATTACTACCCATTAAAATGAAAGGGAGCGAAGTATTGGGACACACCAGTTTCACTGAACGATATGGCTAAAATTATTGCGACACAGCTGTCATTCAACACTATATAGACAAAAGTATTGGGACACACCTATTTAAACTAAACTATATGGCCAAACAGACCTGTTTAAACTGAACGATGAAGTAAAAGCATTGGGACACAGCTGTCATGCAACACTATATGGCCAAAAGTATTGGGACACACCTGTTTAAACTAAACTATATGGCCAAAAGTATTGGGACAGAGCTGTTTCTTGACGGCAGGCCCATTTCAAACTTTAAGGAATTTTCTTTCTAGTTACTATATATGGCTGACGTTACGTAATATATAACCAGAAAGACAGACAATCAGTTCGTCAGACGTTTCCTTTGATTTATGCACTAAAATGAATCAATAAAATAAAAATAATGGTTGTTTACGAATCCAAAGCATTAGCAATAGCCTGCTAGCGGCTGTTAACACGTTAGAAAAATACTGTGAATCAAATCCTAGCAAGTCAGCTAACTGTTAAAACATCTCGGTGTGTATAAGAAACATAAATGCTGATATATAATTAACGACTTTGGATACATACATTTGTGGCGAAGCACAAAAAACCTCCCGCTCACTCTAGTCAAGCCCGAAACCGGCCGAATAAAAAAAATGGCGCCTGCTTCCTCAATAACAGCCTGCGCGATCGTTAGTTGCGCATGCGTAGAAAAACAATTGTTTTTAATCAATATGACTATTTAAAACCATCATAAAATTATTGTGTTTAAACAAACTGCCACAGATTTATTTCCAACTGCCATAAAGTATTTATGTAGAACATACCAACTTAGGTTTTAAAATTAATCTCAATTAAATGTTATGCTTAATTTGAACAGACCTCATATTCTTTTATTTGAGTGTGTTTTCGAAAGTCAGGTGTTTAGGTCTGCACCCCACAGACGGAGTTCACCATAAGGTCAACTAAATCCAAACACTCTATAGGTGATGCCGTAGGTAACAAGACTGTTTCAAGATTGCCTGCATATGAAGTGGACATAGTGAAGTGAGCAGTGATAGTTTGGTGAAGGCCTTATTTCATTTAAAGACTTTATTAAATCTCCAAAATGACACATTTAACAGATTAGTGCAGAAAGTGCTGATTTATTTTTTAATGAACTCCTAAAACAATTACCCGAAGAATGCTCAAAAATGCAGAATTCTTTTTAAAAATATTTCTAATTTTCATACAAGAAAACAAATACACAATGACCATAAAAAACAACAAAACCTGTTGGTGGTGAACCACCAGATGTAATCAAATGATCTGTTATAAGAGGGTGTACATTATATAGAATTAAAGAAATTACAGAACAGCCTTTGCAATCTGCTATGAACTAGTTAGGTCTCATCAAATAAAGTCAGAAGTGACTTTGCCAATTTCAGAATATGTCCCTATGATGGCGCTCTGTTTGGACAAATTTGTTTCATCCTGACAATAGTAAGGATGAAAGTAACCTCCTGAAAGTAACCTCCTGAAACACAGGGGCATCTAAGATACATGTTTAATAGAATCAACTTTTTTCGCTGCCACCATGCTTGGAATAGAGTGCTCTTTTTTTAGTGAATAAGAAGGGCCTGATTTCATTTTTCAATCTTTAAAATGACATGTTAAGAGATAAAGTGTTGAATTTTTAAATTATTCCTAAATGCCACAGTAAAAAATATCCATAACAGGTATAGGCATAGTATGATAGCTACTGAAGTGGCCTGTGTTGGTTTGGTGATGGCCTTAACTAATTTAGGGATTTTATCCTATGTCAAACATGACGAAGATGAAGAAATAAATGCTGATAGTGCTGATTTCAGTTTTAAATTATTCCTAAATGCCACAGTAAAAAATCTCCATTTGAGGTACAGACATAGTATGATAGCTATTGAAATGACCTGCAGTGGTTTGGTGATGGCCTTAACTAATTTAGGGATTTAATCTTATGTCAAACATGAGGGAGATGAACAAATGAATGCTGATAGGGCTGTTTTTATTTTAAATTTATTCTTAAATGCCACAGTAAAAAAATCTCCATATCAGGTATGGACATAGTATGATAGCTATTGAAATGACCTGCAGTAGTTTGGTGATGGCCTTAATTAATTTAGGGAATTTATCCTATGTCAAACAAAGGTAAACAAATAAATGCTGATAGGGCTGTTTTCATTTTGAATTTATTCTTAAATGCCACCGTAAAAAATCTCCATATCACGTATGGACATAGTATGATAGCTACTGAAGTGACCTGCAGTGGTTTGGTGATGGCCTTAACTAGTTTAGGGATTTTATCCTATGTCAAACGTGAGGAAGATGAAGAAATAAAGGCTTCCCTTAAAGAGCGAATGTCTTCTAACTGATACCGTAAGCCTTCTAAAACATGCGCACCAATTTTTAAAGCGTGGCTGGCTTCACCGCGGTGAGAGGCCTCGCGGTCGAGGGGACCTCACTTAGGTCTCCATTGAACCGAATCCTTAAAGAATCCTTAAAAAATCCTTAAACTACACCGTGTCTAAATTGTTAACACTGTCACATAAATACATCTTATAATCATTAAAACATCAATTACTACCATAGAAGTTGCATAACTTACAGTTTCTTTGCACCACCACACTTAAAAATGAGGTATGTCCTACAAACCTACAATCCTACAAACTTCCTGCAAAGTTGAATCCTCCTAGTGGAGTCCTTGTGTCAGAGCCGAAAATAGCCCTGCAGGCGAATCTGAATCGCTCAGACCGGTTAGCACTCCTGTAGAACATACCAGAGTCATGAATCTGAGTCGCTCAGAGAGCGGGTGCGCTCCTGAAGCACTTAAAAAAAAAAATTATTTTAGTTAAACATGACAGATATCCAAAACAGCAAAACAGTACAATTACAGACCAGGGTTGCCAGGGTAACAAACAAAGAGGAAAAAAAGAAAGAAGAAGAAAAAAAAAAAAAGGTTAATAAAATTACAGTTTAAGATGACACATAGGATGAATACAGGGATACAGTTTTCATAGCTTTCAAATTAACAGAACTTTGGATAGTTTCT
>JBBPCX010000114.1:5245497-5298276 GCA_037974365.1 Hydrocynus forskahlii
TCCTGGCCCACCCACTGCTCCATTCACTCCCAGAGAAGCTGAGCTTCCCTGGAAGTGACGATTTTGGTGCATTTATCCAATCACTGTTCAGCTTTTCTGCAGTGAGACACACCCCTCTGTGCTGTCCACAGAGCCCCAGTGAAGCTGCGCTTCAGGAGGTTTAATGTGCCTTGCTGCATGGAAATGTATGACAAGAAAAAATCTACAATAAATACCTGATTCTGAACGAGCTAGTCATGAAGTTGAACTCGATCTAAAAGCAGTATAAATACGACATTTTTTCAGCATTTATATTTTGACATATTAGAGGAAGCGGAGCTTCCCTTGTAGTCTTAGAGCAGCCGCCACTGTGCAAACCCAACACATCCCATCACCCCAACAACACCATCACCACAGTGAAACATGGTGGTGGCAGCATCATGCTGTGGGGACGTTTTTCAGCAGCAGGGACTGGGAAACTGGTCCAAGTAAAGGGAAAGAGGGATGGTGCTAAAAACAGGGATATTCTTGAGTAAAACCTGTGTCAGTCTGACTGTGATTTGAGACTGGGATGGAGGTTCACCTTCCAGCAGGACAATGTCCTGAACTATACTGCTAAAGCAACAGTGGTTTCAGGGGAAATGTTTTAAATGTGTTGGAACGGCCTAGTCAAAGTCCAGACCTCAATCCAATTGATAATCTGCGGTCAGACTTGAAAATCGCTGTTCACAAACGAAAACCATGCAACATGAAGGAGCTGGAGCAGTTTTGCCTTGAGGAATGGGCAAAAATCCCAATGGCAAGATGTGGCAAGCTCATAGAGACTTATTCAAAGCGACTTGCAGCTGTAATTACCACAAAAAGATGGCGGCGCGCTAGATTGCAGTGGCTACTCCGGGTCCATCACTTTGGTGCAAAAGTGTTTTTTCTAGACTTCACACCGAAAACTTGCCAAACATGTGCATCCGAACACCTGGTACGCATGTTTATGACCACCAGACCCTGCTCCAGAGAAGAGCGTGTACTCTAAGATCTCAGCTTGCTACACGTACCGGGCCCTTAGACCACGGTGTTGCCTGATGCCGATGACCGGGGGAAGAGATATCGCAAGCGGTGCACGAGGAAACGGAAGCGCAGGGCCCTGCTAGGTTAAAAGCTAACGCTAGCCAGCCGGCAGTCGCATGCATCCATTTAACTGTTCTGCAACTTTGCATATCTCTGCTGCTACAATACAGTACCGGTCAAATACTGTATTTATCCTCACTGTTGCTGCTGTTAATCATACTGAATGTTGTCTTGTCTTGTCTAGTTGTTATTGTTGCTCGTGTTCTTTTTTTTTTGAGCTGCTCTTTGTCCTGTTTGCACTTGTGGTCTTATATTCTGTTCTGTTATGTTCTTGTGTTGCACCATGCTCCTAGAGGAACATTGTTTCATTTTTACTATGTACTGTGTGTATATGGCAGAAATGACAAATAAAACCTACTTGATTTGGCAAAAGTTGGCTCGACAAAGTTCTGACTTAGGGGGTGTGAACAAGTTTTCTATTATTTTGTCCTATTCGTTGTTTGCTTCACAATAAAAAAATACAGCTTCAAAGTTGTAGGCATGTTCTGTAAAGGAAATGGTGCAAACTCTTAAACAATCAATTTTAATTCCAGGTTGTGAGGCAAGAAAACATGAAAAATGCCAAGGGGGATGAATACTTTTGCAAGGCACTGTAGTTACAGTCTACTGATCCTTTCAAAGGGCAGTCTTTCTGTAAATGTGTGTTTTGGTTCCTTCTCCAAGGGGAGTCTGCTGAGTCTATCATCAATCAGAATCTACAGATTATTTCCCCATTAGATTCTACTGATTCTATCACCATTTAGAGGCTATGGATTCTTTACCTAGTTTGACTCACACTGACTCTTCCCCCAAGTACAGGGTACAGATTCTTTCACCAGTTACAGCTCCTTAATATTACACTACAAAGTTGTACCTTTTTTGGGAGTGGGGATGACTGTGGAATGTTTCCAGAGTTGGGGGACTATGCCACTGTCCATGGAGCTCTGGAATAGGGTCTGGAAAACGCCACCTAGTTGTTGAGCACAGTGCCTCAGGACTTTAAGAAGAAATAACTTTTCTCGAGGGGGAACAGCTGCACATTTGTCTAGCCTGACTAATCACCATCGCGGCTCCAGGCCACCGCTTCACCCCAAACAGCAATTGCTGGAGTCCTATGCCTAAGTGTCCTGCTCATTCGGCTGCTTTCAACTCCCCATATGCTCCTCACCCACTAAAGGGCAACTGCTGTTCAAAAGCTCCGGCGGAGACGCTTATTCCTGTTGCTGTACAGACTCTCAAACTACTCTTCACTCAGACTCCAACAACTACCTCTACTGACTTAACTGTTCCTACTCTGTTAGCCATAAACGACCAATCTGTTCAACAGTGATTCGGACTGTACACAAAGTCTTTCTATTGTTAGTTATCCCCATAGAGACTCCAAAGTAAAAACTCAACCCTGGCAAAACGGTGAGACTTGTACACTCAGACAGGAAAGCAGGAAGGCATAATGAAAAGGGGATACGATTTTAGACTCCTACTAAATTATGACTAATGTCGACTTAACCATCACTGTTCTGTCAAAGTGCCCAGAGCAAAATACTTTGCTGATATCATGGCAAAAATTATTTGTCCCAAAGCAATGCTTACAATCAGTGCTTAAGGAATATGGTACTGCACCCATAATTACAGGCATCCAGATTACTACAGAAATATGTGAGTGCTTCAGAAGATTCTTCATTGACAAAACAGAACTTACAGCTTGTACTTCACTTCTGGCCCATGATCTTTCTAACTTACCTATACACTGTTTTCCATAATCAGTTTGAACCTGTATCGGTGTCTTATATTTAATCATGTGATCCAGCACATTCTTCTGGTAGTAGTTTTTAATACTACATCTGAGGACATGGTATGATCAAGAAGCAAGTTAATAAGTTGTGCCCAACAGCTGACAGGCAAGTTCAGGAAGATGCTGGCAGGGGTTTAGCCTGACCTTCTGCCAACTGACAAGAGAGATGTACATTAGCTTAGATTTACAGAGTGATATATGCTGACCTCACAGAGGTCCACAAACAGCTCATCTTGTACAAACAGAAATACATATAGCTATAAACAAGAGCTTGAGGTTACACACATAGCACAGGTATATTAAAGATACTTTTATGGATTCTTAAGACCACAAACTAAACACGTATAAAAAATATTAACCTAGATTTCCAACTCCTTCACTCCCTGGATGTGTTCCACGCATTGTGGAATGATGTGCTGCAGGCAGTTGGTCTAAGGATTCTTTCTATAATAATCAGTTTAATGACATCATGTTCCATCATGTTTTAAACAGCTGTCCTGGACTAGACCCATCTCTAAGCTTCCATTCTTGTACAAATGTCTTGTAGAAAGTCATTTTCTCCCAACTGTCCCTATTTTTAAGCACTTATATTATTATGAACATAACATCCTGACCAGTATGGTTTTAGAGTACTCCATAGAATGGGTCAAATAAAATACATTACTGTCTTTGGGAATCCTGACTGTTAAGAAAATGACTTGAGATCACTGCCCACTAATGTACAAAGTCGCTCAATAAATCTTGGAATTATTTTTTATTTTGGTCAAAAACACAGACACTTTTGTGCAAATTGTCCTCTCAACTCAGGAATACAGCAAAACACATCTTGTCTTTTAAAGGCCTGGAAACAGTCATTTAAAAAAAATTCTCCATATACTGACTGCTGTAATTCTGTCCATGTGGAAATCTGTCAGTCAAGTTTGTCACAGTAGCAGCTGCGAGGCTCCTAAAAGAAAGAAAGAGAAGAGACAGAGCATCACTTCTGTTGTTGCGTTCTTGCACTGGTTACCTGTAAGATACAGAGTTGAGTTTTATTTGTTTTTAAAGCTCGTCTTGGCATGGCTCCAAGCTATACCTCTGACCTTATTAGCCTCCATTCTACTGCTGGAGAACTATGGTCCTGTGATCAGAATTTTTTTTAGAAGTTCCATTCTTGTAGTTGAGGTCTAAGGGTGGCCAAGAGTTTTCTGTAGTTGCTCCAAGTCTCTGGAACAGTTTTTTGTCCTTCAAAACATCCCGCAACAGACATTAAGCCCAATTTAAAAGTCAGTTAATTTTCTCAGATGTCTATGTTGACTTTAAACATTGTATTCAGTTGCATGTTTCGTCTTGGTTTGTTCTTTATTGCTGTCAGTTGGTTATGTTCTCTCATTTTATTGCTTTCATAATTGTTAGTTGTTTATTTTATCCACTTAAGTAATAGTCCATTTCATGATCCTCTTTGTTTTTCTCAAATGTTTATTATGGTTTATTTATTATGGATTACTTTGGCAGACACCTGTTATCTTTTAAATGTACTATATAAAAGATGACTAGCATTCGTTAGGCTTGTGATATGCAAGGACTAGGATTGTAAGATTTGTAACTGTTTAGACCAAGGGTTTGTAAGTTTTATAAGCGGTCAGAACTAGGGTTATAGGGTTTGTGTTTGGCTGAAGCAAGATTCTGTAAAACGTTATATCTAGGGCTTGTGGGATTTACAGTCAAGAAGGTTTATTAGCATTTTAAATTATGGCATTTGGCAGATGCCCTTATCCAGAGCGACTTACAATCATTAGTTACAGGGACAAATCCACAATTAAGTCGATGGTTGACAAGTTCTCTGGGGCCTTGAGCCAAGAGTCTATTCTTACAAACAAATCATTCTTCCCACCAAACTCCTGCTCGCAGCTTTCCGGTGCCCCAGATGTGTCTGTGAAAGTGTTCTACCTACCTACAGTGCAACTACCAGGCAACACATCCTAAGAGTACATTGGAATGACCGTGGTGCTCAGAGAGATACTGAAGGTGTGTGTGAGAACATCTGCCAGCTGGTTTGCACATTTCGGAGCTCACGATTAGGAATGTTGTCTGGTCTGGCAGCCTTCTGTGGGTTGATTCTGTGCAGATTTTTCCTCAACTCAGCCATGGTCAGACAGAGCACCTAGTCATTGGGGGGCTAGGTTGTCTTCCTCGCTAACATGTCATTTTGTGCTTCAAACTGTGCACAGAAGTGATTCAGTGCATCTGGAAGAGAAGCCTTACTTTTACAGGCAGGTGGAGATGTCCTGTAGTTGGAGATTTGGCCTAGATGCCTTGCCACATGTGCTGCACATCCCCAGCGGCTGTGGATTTTCTGAGAATGTGCACACTTTGCTGCTCTGACCCAAGACAGGTTAGCCACTGCTGTTCTCAGAGCAGCCTTATCACCTGATCTGAAGGTGGTGTCTTGGGTTCTCAGAAGCGTGTGCACCTTCACAGTCATCCACTACGCGGTGCCATTTGTAAAAACAGCTTAACAAATTTAGAGGTGTCATTTTTTCATCATTTAGCGCAATTTTTACACATTTTGAGCTAAATGTGTTAAAAAAAAAAGAGTGTTACGTTTGGGTACATTTTCTTGCTGCATAAATGTTAAATTTAAATGTTAAATATATATCCAACTGTAAAATCTTAACTCTAAATGTTAAATCTAAATGTAAAATCTGAATCTAAATGTTAAATCGAAATGTTGCGCTGTAAATGTGGGATTTAAATCTAGCACTTTTACAAAGGGCGACTCAACATGTGGGATTTCTGAGCTCTAAACATTGAGCTCTAAATGTTTAGAAGATATGCTATTTGACCACGCCCTGTGATTACAATTGACTGTTACTTAGCAGGGGGCTGGACTGCGTGCTGTGATATCCCCTCACCAACATGGAGGATTTGCCTTAAATGATCTTAAATCTAAATGTTAAACGCTGTTTTTTTTTAAAACACATTTAGCTCTAAATATGTGAAAATTGCACTAAATGATGAAAAAGTGACACCCCTGTTTTTACAAACGGCATCCCATAATCCACGGCTTCTGGTTGGGTGTATGGTGATGGTCTTGGAGGCAGTAATCGATATACTGTGTTGGTAGAGGTGCTGTAGGTTGCAGCTTCCCCAACAGCCCCAGTCAGTGTGCTCAAAGCAGTCTTAAAGAGCAGAGTTTGTGTCTGGGGGACAGATCTTCAGCTGCTTTCGAATGGGCTTGGCACGTCTGACAAGCAGTCTGTATCCTCGGATCAGCACGATGGATACATGATCGGAATAGCCGAGGGCAGGGTGGTATGTGTCAGCAATGTTTGTGTAAACACTGTCCAGTATGTTTGCCCTCCCTGTTGGAAAGTCCACATATTGATGGGATTTAGGGAGAACAGACTGGTATGATTAAAATCTATAGCGATAATAAACAATCCACCTGAATGGGTTTTGAAGCTAGCCAAATCTTAACATTCGTACTGGAAGGGATGTACACCGCGACTATGAGAAGTAACTAGAGACTAGCAGTGCATTCGCACACCAGTCAGTGTTGATGTAAACACACAGCCCGTCACCTCTTGTTTTACCACTCAGTCCAACATTACGGTCCCAGCAAATCTGCATAGCCATTTCCAGAATGCTCATAACACGACACATTTATGCCTGTAATCAAACATCGTATTTTATCCTTTCTCAAGGCGATACCAGTCCGATGTAACTGAGCCAGAAGTGACTCTGAGCCTGAAATTGTTACAATAATCCAGGATCAAGTCCTTGATCTTGCTGGGCATGTGGTGGTGGTGTAGTGAACGCTCAACCAGCTTGTGTGGGATGGAGCCGTAGGCATTGGTCAAGTCCAACCGTAACACCACTAGGTTGCCTCTGTTCTCGTGTGCCTCTCTGATGAACTGTGTGACTACCCCGGTGTGCTCTAGGCTGCCGGGAGCTCCAGGAATCCCAGTCTTCTGTACTGAGGGGTCGATATAGTTGTCTTTGAGGAGAAACTCTGTCAGTTTTCAGGAGACAATGCTGAAAAACACCGTCCCTTCCATGCTCAGTGGTGAGACTGGTTGATGTTCTTTCAGCCCTCCTCCTTGGGAATCCAAAATCCTTCTGCGCATCTCCACTGGTCGGCAACTCTCCCTCTTCGCCAAATCATCTTCAAAGTCTTCCAGAGGTGCCCAAGAAGCTTTGGGCAACACTTGATGAGGTAGACTGTATCACTGGGACCTGGAGGGGATGCTGAGCGGGTAGCCTTGATGACCTCTTCAACCTCCTTACGACTTGGCTCTGATAACTTGAACTCTGCTGTTGGAGGGGCAGGGTTGATGAGAGCTGTGTTGGGTCCCAGGGTTTTTGATCAGTTACCTAGGCTTTATAGATTTGTAATACACTAAACTGGTGTTTTTTAGGGTTTGCTGTAGATTACAGCTTGGTTTATAGTTTCTAATACATTTGACCATGGGTTTTTAAGTTGTCAGACCTAGTGTTCAGTTTGTATTAAGGAATAACTGGGCTAAAAAGTCAGGGCTCTTGTTTGAAAGATTCATAATATGTTAGATTTTCTGATTCTAAGATTTGGAATACGTTAGATCTATGGTTTTTATAGGTTTGGCCTTGGATTGTATAGATTGTAATAGGTTACACCTACATTTGTAGTCAGGCATAGAGTTATCATCATCCTCATCCTCATCCTATAAAATCCCTGATATGAAAAATCTAACAAAAACGGTTTGTGCATACTGTAACCTGTACTGCATGATCTGTAAAAAACAGAGATTACCTTGAGATTACACCAATTTCGAGACCTCTAAAATCCTGGATCCCAAGATATTTTCTGCGGTTTCTCAATCTCCTCATAACACATAATTTCATCTCCAACATGAAACTCGATGGCCTTGTCCAAAGAAAGACCACATTCCATGCCTGTCTTCACACTCTGTACATCATCCTTGTGATGCCTTAGGGCAGTCAGATAACCTGGGGGGAAAAAACATACTTGTAACTGTTCATAAACTATGCAATATAATGAAGCATCAGAAAATGTTTTTAGGGTTAAGTCTATTTGCACCAGTGTCTTAGGGGCTTCTCATGTCTATTATACCCCTCAGCTTTGCCCTTTCTAGCTAGGCTGCTATAGTTTGCACTCTTCGCAGTTATAAATTGTACCATGGCAAATTAAACAGAACTACAGTTGCAAGAAAAAGTATGTGAACCCTTTGGAATTATATGGATTTCTGGACAAACTGGTCATAAAATGTGATCTGATCTTCCTCTAAGTCACAACAATAGACAAACACAAAAGTCTGCTTAAACTAATACCACACAAATAATGATGTTTTCATGTTTTTATTGAACACACCATGTAAACATTCACAGTGCAGGTGGAAAAAGTACATTACTCACAAAAAGTTAGGGATATTTGGCTTTCAGGTGAAATTTATGGAAAACGTATAAAGTTCACATTACAGTGATATTACTATATTATGAAAGTAAGGCATTTAAGTAGAAGCATGCAGTGATGATTTCCTCACCTCAAACAATTTATTGAAACAAAAGCCAACATCAGAGGTGAGTATACCACAACAAAAAATGTCAGTGTCTCAATAACGTGTCATGTGCCCTTGAGTGTTAATTACGTCTCATGCTGTTCACAAATCGACTTATTGGCTGCTGAGGCATGGCATCCCACTCGGGTCATTGAGGTTCTGGGATGCCGGTTATGAGCCTCTACATGGTGACTCAGCTGATCCCATAGGTTTTCTATGGGATTCAGGTCTGGAGAAAGTGCAAGCCACTCCATTCGAGGTACCGCAGTCTCCAGCAGCCATTCCCTAATGATGCGACCTCGATGAGCTGGAGCCTTGTTGTCCATGAAGATGAAATTAGGCCTGTGTTGTTCATGCAGGGGCACAATGACTGGATTAATTATGTTATTCAGGTAGTATGGGCTTGTCACTGTACCATTCGACTAGACACACCTGGCCACACTGTAACACCATCACCACCAAAGGCTGACGCACAGGGCTCTCCTTGATGTCTCCAACATCGCTGCCGGCCATCATTACCGCTCAAAGTGAATCAACTTTCATCAGATAACAGCACTGAGGCCCACTGGCCCCTTGTCCAGTGTAAATGCTCCCTGTGCCTGGTGGTGTGGTCAGGTACTCTTGCAGGTCGTCTAGCGCACAGACCACGTGGTTTTGAATGGTCTAACGTGACACTTGGGTGCCTCTCACCTCCCATAAACGTGCCTGGAGTTGAGTGGCATTCATCATCCAGTTCCGCAGGACACTATTCACAATGAAGCAGTCATCAGTGTGGGATGTGGCTAAAGGATGTCCACTTCTATGCCTTTCTGTGACTCTTCCAGTCTCTCTGTATCACTGTTAAACCTGCTGATGACACTCTGTGACACTCTAAGCCCAGTGGCCACTTCCTGTTTGAAGCCTCGCAATGGTGCAGTACTGGCCATGCTGTCAATGGAAAAATGCCAGATGACACAGATGACTGCCTTTAACCAGGTAAGCTCCCCAAGATGACTCTACTGTCCAGCTACAAGGTCTAACGGCACTAAATTAAAACAGAGATGCGGCTACCTCCGGCAAGACCCACGTTGGTGGGCTCTGCATTTATGTAAACAATGACTGGTGTGCAGAGGTGGAAAGTAACTAAATACATTTACTCATGTTACTGTAATTGAGTAGTTTTTGTGAGTAATTGATCATTTTTAAGTAGTTTTTGAAATAGGTAATTTTACTTTTACTCAAGTACATTTGGACCCAAGTATTTTACTTTGCTACACAGGAAAACCCCCCGTTACTGAGTAAAAAATTAAATGCGAGAAAAAACAATCTGCCTGAACTGAAAGGAAATTGCACGGGCATATGCGGGCATATGCGCGCGGAATAGAGAACATAGCCTATCATTGGATGATGGCTGCTGCTGAGCAAAAGATAGAGGGCACAGAGGAGGTTGAGGATTGCCAGAGACACTGAATTCCCGGGGAAGAGATGAATCGGAAAGAGAAGGAAATCCTTGGCCATTTCTCAGCCAGCTCTTTGTGTTCAAACACAAACGAGGCAACAACTTCATCATTTCAGTTGCCACTCACTGCCTGCCACAGCTAGAGTTTCTTGGGGTGAGATGTCGATCTGCTGAGGGACTTCGCCACCATTGTTGTTGTGGCAGTGTACATCCCCCCAGTGCTAATGCTAACGTGGCGCTACGAGAGCTACTTGCCGCCATCACCAAGCAGCACATGTAGAAGGCTTCTTCATCATTGTTGAGAGACTGCAAGCACACCAACTTAAAAACTGTGGCACCAAAGCTTTACCAGCATGTGAAATTCTCCACCAAGGGAGAAAATATGCTGGACTTATTTTTCACAAACATTAAGGACTCTCATAAGGCCGTTCCCCACCCCCACCTGGGTCAGTCCGGCCACCTCAGTGTCATGTTGCTCCCTGCTTACAGACCACTGCTGAAACCATCCAGGCCGGAACAAAGAACCATCAAGGTCTAGCCTGAAGGAGACACTTAAGCTCTGCAGGACTGTTTAGAGAGCACAGACTAGAATGTGTTGCTACCTATGAACATCTATCTAGAGGAAAACAGTGTTCCCCCAAGAAGTCGCAGTTCAGAGTTTGTGGCCTCAGTCGTTCATACATTTCTTCTTAGAACCTAACTAATAACCGCATATATCCTCCATATTTTTTTTTTTGCTTTTTTCGTAGCAATATATAATGTTTCATGCATTTTAGTGCTAAGATATTAAGTTAAATATATTATCCTAATTATGTAACAAATATTCACATAAATTCAGCTAAATATCCATATAAAATATAACTGTATACATTTTTTTGTACTGTTGGGAGAACAAAAAGCAATTGTATATTGGCTCCTGCCCTGTGACGCATCTCTGGCAGAGGCAGTTCAGCATTCCCGCATCATAGCAGTTTCCAGTGTGCAGCTATCTTGAGTGTTTCGCTGAGTGTTCTCATGTTTTTCGTTTTGTTCTTCTTAAAGCCCTGTTTTTATTATCAGAGTCATTACCACTAGCTAAACTCACGGTTTGGTCCTTGAGGCAGTTTTATTCAACGTGTGTATTTATGATGTCATTGCTTATTCTATACAGCAAAGTGCATTTCTTTTAAGGGTAATGTATTAAGCTGAGTTGAAATTAAAGTGTTTTGGGAACATATTTTGGGTTTACACTATAAAAATTTTGGGCATTTATTTTACCACATCACAAATTTGTGTTTTTTCATAATTCGCGGGTGCTCTTGGAACGTAACCCCTGCAAATATCGGACTGGGTACATAGCAAAATGCATTGAGGATGTCATGGTTACAAAAACTATAGCCATGCACACCAACCAAAAGCCTTGACTGACAGCTGAGGTTTGTGTGCTGTTGCGAGGTAGAGATGCTGTCTTCAAGTCAGAGGACAGGAATGCACTCCAATCAGCATGAGCTGAACTTTCCAATTCCATCAGGAAAGCTAAACATCAGTATGCACAGAAAATAAACAGCAAACTCTGTGATGCTAAAGACCCCAGGCGTCTACAACAGGTACACAACACATGATTATTTTATTCACACCCATACACACACACACACACAGGTCTTCAGAGAATTTTTGACCACTCAAACTGTGGAAAAAGTAAGTGAACCCTGAGCTAATGACTGTTTAAAAAGCTCACTGCAGACAGAATTAAGCACATCTTGAGTCCACTTAATGAAACTTCAGAGGTGTGACCTAGAATTACTAAAAATAAACGAAAGGTTTAAGTTTGAACTTTTGACACGAAGCATATCTAGACAGCAATCATGCCTCACACAAAAGAGCTGTCTGAAAAGCTGGCTGAGATTTTCATCAGTCTTCCCTCAGGCAGGTTTTCTGTAAATGGAGACAATTTATTATTGTGGCTATACTGCCTAGAAGTGGGCGCCTTGCCAAGATGACCGCAAGAGCACAATGCAAAGTCATCAATGAGGTAAAGAATCATCCTACATTTAGGTTACATCTAATGACCATTTCAAGTAATTTGCTAACATCTCTGTTCATTAGGCCCTGAGGGTCAAAACACAATCGCATTTCAAAAACACAACCACATTTCAGATAACGGAAAGGGCGGGACTACACTTATTGTTTGTGACTGGACAGTACCTATGTCACTCACGACAAGTATTCCTTAGTCATTTCTTGTTTGTTCACCGTTCACCTCGGACAAAAGTAATGTAATGGGACACCCGGGCGAGGTGAACAGTTTTTGGCTAATAATTCCGGATCTCCGGGAGCTATTATGGCAAACGAGGGGTCGTTGGAAAAGTCTCACCGAGTCCTATCTAACTGTTAAGTTTCACGGAGATTGGTGGTTGCCCCGAGCCGCGAGCACGTTCCGGGGGGGACTAAAGTATTGGGAAACCCTGGCGAGGTGAACGGTTTTCGGCTATTATCTCCGGGGGTGTTTTTTTTTTTTTAACATTACATACATTAAAATCCACAGTTAGATAGGGTTTGGTGACACCTTTCCAATGACCCCTCGTTTGCCATAATTTCAACGACGCTGAAGTTAGCTCTGTATTCGCAGCTCCTTATTCAAAATTTTCGTTCCACATTAAATACTGCGCTCCACATTAAATACTGCTATTTCACCTGTAGGGGGGAAATTCTACTGAGGTTTACATTCAGAATTATGTTGCCTTTTTATATGGACTGTTTCAGAAATACATGTAGAGAAATAAAAACGTTTTTAATCTTTACATGGCAATGATCTCTTTCCACTCAAAATCCTAAACTATTCTGTAACTTTAAATCCTAGGAACTTGGCTCATAAAGTCATGAAGAGCAATTTCCAAGCCTTAAATGCTTTGGTCCACTGAAAACCCACTTGTTCAGGTCAAAATAGGATGTGTAGAACTAGTATCACTTGTTTGGACCAAAATATTCTTCACTGTTAAATTCACATGGGAACTTTGCTTATGTGCACATTGACTTATAATATATGGCAACTTCTTGGCAGGAATAATGGGTTGAATGCTTTGGTCCAAACAAGTAACGAGTGAAACTAGTTCTACACACCCAATTTTACCTTGAACAAGTGAGTTTTCAGTGGACCAAGCATTTAAGGCATTTACCTGCTTGGAAATTGCTATTAATGTTCCTAGGATTTAAAGTTACAGAATAGTTTAGGATTTTGAGTGGAAAGAGATCATTGCCATGTAAAGATTAAAAATATTTTTATTTCTCTACAAGCGTTTCTGAAACAGTCCATATTATATTATTAGATAAACATTGTATGCGTTTATCTAATAATATAAAAAGAGTAGAATTTTTTTATGTGTTATTGGCTTAAGCTCATTGTGTATATCAGTACCTGTGATCAGATGACTTTTCATGACCAATTCGTGGAGAACACCAGATGATTCCAAAGGGCTCACTTTTTTTTTTTTTAACTTTGGCTGTTTATCCAGCCCATTCTACATAAGCTTAATCATATTGGGTAGGTTGTCTTCAACCTGAACTCTTTGCCATGTTACTCAAACCACTGCTGTAACAGAAAACATGATTCATCAGACCAGGCTCTGCTCCTCCCATGCACATTGTAGACGCTTTCAGTGGTGAACAGAGGGGAGCATCGGCACCCTGACTGGTTTGCAGCCTTGCAATTCCCTATGCAGCAACCACACTGTCTGTTTTGACACCTCTCCATTATAGACAGTTACCTTTTTAACAATTTGTGCTACAGAAGCTCTTGTGTAGGATTAAACCAGATGTGCGGGCCTTTGGTCACCGGGTTTCATCACCGGTTCACCAGTTGTTCTTCCTAGGACCACTTTTGGTAGATATTACACACTTATTGCAAATTATACCTGCCTGCCACAAACTGCATCCTAATAGCTATGTAGTAACAGATTCTTTCGTATGTTTATTGTGAATAACACCATCAGGCTTACCATCCTCTAAACTCAAAGTTGATCATAGTGTAACTCATACCTGAAAGAACATTTCTACAGTTCTTGATAAAAAGGATGCAAGATACCTTCCCACAGAATCTCTTTTCCTCTGACAAGTCGAAATTTCATCTTCTTGTCCAGCGTTCCCTTTTGAACCTTGCAGCCAGCCACTGGTACCTTCTTCTTTCCTACTGTCACATCAAATGTAGCCAAAACTGAAGCCTCTCCTATACAAAGAACAGAGTTCATGTTTTTATAATGGGAAACACTATTCGTAACCGCAGTAAATAATTCAAATATCCTCCTCACACAGAAGCTGCTGTCAAGGAATCTCAAGTCAACTGGTCTTTACTGGTCTATATTCCTCAAATGAACTTTGATCTTTTCTGATTTTTTAAAAATGGTTTTAACCAAACCAACATACTAAAAAGAGAGAAAACATAACTACTGTTTTAGCTTCATTAAACGTAGAATTGATTTTTAAAGTCTTTTATTGGTTTTTAAAGCTCTTACTGCATTAGTATGTGCATACACCACAAAACACCTGTGATGAACTGGAACAGGCAAACACATTTCTAATTGAGCTTTTATGATAAGCTGGTTTACTGAATATTTTAGAATAAATAAATGACTATGCTTATGCATTATCTTATTTTTAAAGATGTGCTACTACAGTTTACATTTTAATTTTTAAAATTTTGTTATTGTATTCTTTTTCTGTCACTACATTTATTTACCACTTTTTACCTGACTACCACTTTGTCTTGCTCTGTTTTTTTACACACTCTGAAAGTAGGAAAGTATATGATACTATATCATGTATAAATGTAACCTAAATGTATATGAAAGTATATAAATGTTAGTTTATCATTCTCAGCATGTCAGCAAAACTAACACGCTAGCGGTATGTTAGCATGTATGTGCTGCAGGTAATGGAAAAACAGCGGTGAAACAATCCAACGCTGGATAATTACTATCCACTTTATCAGACACATCTAACATGCTGATACACCTTGCAGATGTAAAAGTACCAATGACAGGTTATCTGATGCTGCACAGTACACGTTACACCCTGTTCACATCTGCCATTAAATGTGTGATCAGATCACATGTGGACAGCTGTAAGTACAGGTGTGAATTCATCCAGGACCCACTGACATCATATTTCTCAGACCACATTTGGAAATGGTCTGGTCCATATAAAGACTGCCCTTTAATTCATTTTCTCAGCTAAAATCTGCTAAACCTGTAGTCAGCACTGTGAAGAGGTTGCAGGCCTGCCTGGAACACGTTGAAGCATGAAGACAGCTCACCTATTACATTTTCTTCAGTGGTTGGGGGCAGTTTGCTGCCAAGTTCCTCTTTCAGATCATCTATCAAATGGTAGATGACATTGTGCATCTTTAGGGGTATCTTCTTCTTAGCAGCCATTTCCTGTACTGATTTATTAGCTGCAACATTGAACCCATATATTGTACCTGGCCGATTGAAGAAGCACAAAAGAAATATCAGCATCTGGAAAGAAGTTTTCAAAACCACAAATAATGCCTTAGTTACCCTAGGCATGTCTCAGAATTAACTACTTACTAAAGCAACATTTAAATTTAAGAATAACATTAAGTATTAAAGAATAAAGTAAGTAATTGTGAAGGGCAAACCTGAAAATGTCTCTGCCAAGGTAATATCATTTTCTGAGATGTCTCCAACACCAAAATGCACTACATTCATCTGGCACTGTTCATCTGCATCATAACTTTCAAGGATATTTAAAATGGTCTCCACTGAGCCATCAACATCACCTAAACCCATCAAAGTGCAATTAATATTTTTAAATTATGTACATAATATGACTATTAAAGCTGTCATGACTATTCAGTTAAAATGTATTACTCCGTTTAAAATAATGCAATTAACATATGTTCTCAATTAATTGGCTTAGTGGTCACATTGCGAAATTAAATTGTAGAGGACAACTGAATGTGTTTAGCAGTATGAACATGCTCTGCTAGCTGTGTGCTCAAATCAGTTTTGTGTGCATCACCAAAAAGGACAAAATCCACACCAGCAGCATGAATGTGCTTATTTTTGTAGTTACACGTGTACTACATATATAAGTCAAATTTAATGCTATTCATGTCATAAATTATGTTATGATTAAGATATGTATATGATTACTTGATTGTCAAAATAAGGCAGATTAGTTCATTACTGACTATCAAAAATGACATTTTCAGTCAATTTTAGTAAATTAACATCAAACATTTACAACACAAACACTCGTGCACATAACTCTAAGGGGGATTTTACCTTTGACAATCAGTGGCAGACTGATCGTCGCGGTTTCAGCTTTCTCACTAGGTCTGCAGGTCATGTGATGTTTGTTGGTGCGGTATAGAGCAGCTCTCCTTTGCTTCCAACTGAGATGAGCCAGTCTCTCCCTCTCTTTCTTATAATTCTCTTGGTGCTGATGCTGTTTAGCCTCGATGGCCCTCTCGTCCTCCTTTAGCTTGTTCTGCTCCTCCACGTATGAGCGCCACTCCACCACCTCCCGAGCCCTTTGCTAAGAATTTACACCAGATCTTATAAGCACAGTATCATAATTCTGCATTTGCCACACACTGCTAACCGTTAGGGGCTGACTATCCCCTGACAGATAACTGAATCGCTTCCTGTTCCAGTCTTGCAATGATTAACATGCCTGTTTGCTTTTTGTGAATAAAATGATCTGACTAAAAGATGCACTTCTCTGGCTTAGATCTACCTCCCATGCACAGCCTTATTGGCTTGGCTGAAATAAATACGTCTGCATTCCCTTCTACCCTTCATCGCTAAAACTGAAGATTTAGTGAAACAGCTTTAATGGTAACAGACAAAAACAGACAGTGTTAAACACTGTCAATAAATTAACGTTAGAGTTCAAGCAAAATACAGGTGCTTCTTGCGATTTTTAACTTGAGCCAAAGCCTGTCTCGCATAATCTTCTTTTTGTTATGTGCTTGACTTAGCCTAGTAATAAAAAATTATTCAAATTTTTTGTTAGAAAAAATAAAGGTTTTTTTTCTCTCCAAAGTTTTAACTGTTTGACCTATTTATTCTGTTTATTATGTAAACACTGCCATGTTTCAGTAGAAGTTTAATTAAGTTACCTTTTTCACTTCTGTCACTTGCGGGAGAGCTGCTATTACAGCTGTAGTTATGACAGCTTTTTAAAGTTCATTTTAAAATGCAATTACAATTCATTAATCATCTTTTACACTTGCAGCATCTGGAAGTTTCCTGTACAATAATTTTATACCAACTGTTTAGTATCAGTATTTTTCTTTATAAACATTACGTTCGCTCAATTTTCATACAGTACATTCATGGCAAATAAATAATGGCCTCTTATGAGCTATGAGTCTTCCTGTTTACCATTAATCCATATTGGTCAACCCCTGGACTACATGCCTTCCAGAATCTATTAATAAATTAAAAATAAATTAAATTAAATTCTATTGCATTGGGTACTACGTATATTTTACATTAAAGATTAATATTCCAAACAAGGTTTTGTAGTGGCTGTTTTAGCTTTGTTATTACTGGTTAAGATAAGTTGGCTATCTGTAGGCAAATGGTAAAATGGTAATGTCCAAACATCTGACCTCTGACTCAACTTCCAGAATCTCCTCGCCAACAGAAGGAAGCTCTTTCCACCCAACAATCTCAACTGGAGTGCCTGGCGCCGCCTCGGTCAATGCTCGGTTGTTTGCATCAAATAAAAAGCGCACTTTTGCCCAGGCCGTCCCTGCAACCAGTACACATCCCTTCTTCAGGGTTCCCCGTTGAATTATTGCCGTGGTTACAGGCCTGCAAAAAAACACCCACATGCTGTTAGATTTAATATGCAGGTTTAGTGGGATAAAACATCACTTTATTATGGAAGACACTCCAGCTGACTGGCATGTTAACTTGACATGCTTTACTTTTACTTTGCATATTGCTGACTTGCAAGTGGTCACACACCTCTTTTCCCTCCGCCCCTCAAAGAACATTTTGCTCTAATTATAATCACAACACTGCAAAATGTTGCCTGTATTACATAAAGTAATGGCAAAGTAAGTTATTAATGCAAATGTCTTGTTTAATCAGAATTAACAGTAAGCTAGTAGAGGGTGACACCGAAAAACGGGAACTTTTGAGGTGCGTAGTGGCAGCCATGTACAGTCGGCAGCACTACGGAAGGGGGACTGTGAGCTGTAAACAATCACGCCATTCAGTAATAATGGAGGAGTGGAACGGTAGACTGCGTGCTTTCGCGATAAAAATGTTTTCTATTTTTATCTGTTTGCCAAAAGTTCCCGTTTTTCTGTGTAACCCTGTCTAAATGGAAAAATGCATTTCCAGGATAAAATGCAGAGTGATTGCACAGCTTAAGCAATTCCCCCAAACAGCTTGGGTCTTAGGTGGCTGCTGTGGTGTGGGGGTGGTCAGCGTTGTGCTTGGTGATATACCAAGCAAAAGTAGTCGCTAGACAGCTGCAAGAATATTGCCAAGTGGTTGCTAGGGCATTGTTAAGTGTTTGCCATGAATTTCCCCAGGCGGCTGCTGGGGGTAGCTGCAATAGCAGTTTGGGTGGTTCTTATGGAATTTTGTCAGGACAAAATGTCATATTGTAACTACTGAAGTACATTTAAGAACATATTTGCTGAGATTTATGTGGATACCCACCCTTTGCCCTTGCCTATCTGACTTTCTATGATAGTGCCCTCGACTAGACCTGAAGGGTCTGCCTTCAGCTCCAGCACCTCGGAAAGTGCTAATGTGGCTTCAGCCAGCTCCAACAGATTCTCCGCCTAAGAAAATACAGAACATTCACTTCACAATGTAATGACTTTACTATTTAGCTATAGTAAAGACACAAAGCGTACACACACCTTTAAAGCAGATATATGGATGGTCTGAACATCTCCTCCTAACTCTTCACATACAACATCATGGGCCAGCAGATCATGTTTCACCTTCTGGGGGTCTGCCTGAGGCTTATCACATTTATTTATTGCTACAATGATTGGCACTAGAGAAAAAAACATGCGCATAGTTGTAGTGATAAAGGTTGCTGAGATTGCACTTGCTGAGTTTGCATTTACAGAGTGAACAAGGATGTTTTATCACACCATCCAATAAGTATGGCCAGCCAAACATAATACTGATAAAACAGCAGGTGGTTAGGGTTAAGTGCTGATTACCTTTGGATTTCCTAGCATGCTGTATGGACTCGATGGTTTGCTTCATTACTCCGTCATCAGCTGCAACAACCAGAATGATGATGTCTGTAACTAGGGCTCCACGAGACCTCATTGCAGAAAATGCTGCGTGTCCAGGGGTATCGAGAAATGTGATAATCTCACCAGATGGCAGTTGGACTGGACAATAATCAAAAAGAAATCTAATTGTAAGCAAATTTGCATCTTCAATTTTACAAAAGACATCTATGTTCAATGAAGGAACGGTACTACCTAGAAAGGCTCCAATGTGTTGTGTGATGCCTCCAGCCTCTTGTGAGGCTATCTGGCTCTTCCTAAGGCTGTCCAGTAGTGTGGTCTTCCCATGATCTACATGCCCCATAATGGTTACTACTGGAGGCCGATTTACTAAACAAGCAAGATCTGGAGGAGGTCTGGTAAAAATATAATGCCCAAAAACTTGTCACAGACACACACTCATCTAATAAATGTATCCAGCATTAAAAAAATGTAAGAAAACTTCAATTTTTCCAAAAGGACAATTATTTGTTTTATTGCTCACAATAGGGAATCTCATTTTGTATAGTAAGTGTTGTAAAGATTTGTCATATTGAAATTATGTGAGTTCTTACTGTCTCTGGATGTCTTTGTTTTCTCTGACTTTGGTTTCCAATATTTTCGCCCATTTGTATTTCATCCCACACTTCTTTATCACCTCCTTTATCCACTTCTCCCCCAACACAGTGTCTGGCTCCAGATTATCTAGGTCTACAGATGTGAGGAGCAGGGCCTCATATACATGATCTGCAAAGGTACACAGTAACAGTGTTAAACCCTACACATATTAGAAGCATGTATCTCGGTTTTCATGGGAATGAGACTTTTGCACATTCCGCATTAGCTTTTCATTGTAAATACATACGTGCCCTCAGCACTGACCTATGTCTTTGTTCATAGCTTGAGCAAGTTCAGACACCATCATAGACTGCCTGATCTCCACTTCCTGCTTCTCAATTTTCTGTGGTTGAGGGTTAGTCTTCTGACCTTTGCCATGCCCTCTTCCCTGGACAACAAAAGACCACAAACAAAGCCAAATTATCACACCACCTGTTTAAAATATGGGTTATATCCATGATTCCCAATTTTAGTCTAGTACATATCAAATAATTGTGATCACTATTCACCCCTTTTATAGCTGCCTAGCAGGGATTAAAATGTTATTTTTGAATAATTCTGATAAACTGACATGTACGCTCTCTTGGTACAATTCAACAACTCATCATCCCTGGACAGATACACCATTCATGATTCCTCTCAGACTAAGGGATGGAAAAAGCAGTCTCTGCTCATGACAGGAAAAACATTTACACATCAACAACAAGTAAATGGTGCACGAACAAGTGATGTAGCAGGGCATATTAGAAGAATATTTCATCTCAGTGGCCACAAATAGGTGAAGGTGGATATTACCAGGTGAATGACACCAAGCAAGCATGGAAGCAGCTCGATTCAAGTTAAAGGAACTCAAGTTTATTAATGTGACGAGAAATCAAATTTACACTATTTCCTACTTATACTAGATGCAGCTGATAAGACATATATGTCTAGATTTTGTTCCTGTAGTATAGAGATAGAGCTGTGAGGCCAATGCTCAAACAAACACCAGAAATCAATATTTACCCACATATAATTTCCATATATGCATCTCCAAAACATCTCTCAACATGCTCATCTGGGTCTTCATTTAGGTGTCACAGACTTGATAGTTAGCCCTGACAAACTTAGAAATAAACAAATGATCTTGAATAAACTAATCTTGTATAAACATTAATCTTTAACCAAATAGTGTCTTTAGACAACAGAACAGACAAAACTTTGGCAATGCTGGTAAAATCTTGTTGACAAATGTAACCAAAACATAGATTTCAGTGCAGAACTGTTAGACGTAGAACTTATTCCAGAGACAAACACCCTATCTTTACCAAAACTTGAAGCTGAAGCCACAACAATTTTGCAAATGATTACATGGCCAGTAGTGATCATATACACATAACCACTTAAGTAAAGTGCCATTTGGGCGACGCCCTTATCCAGAGTGACTTACAACCAGAGACAGTTACAGAGACAGTCCCCCTGGTGCAACTGAGGGTTAAGTGTCTTACTCAAGGACACAGTGGTAGAAAGTGGGGTTTGAAATGTCAGGTTCTCTCTACCTTTCCACAAGATATTCACAGTATGACTGATTTGCATCAAAAATGAATAGTGCCACCTAGTGGGAAATTTTTGTGAACTTTCATTAGGTGTAAAGAGAATTCCTACATGAAGTCCTATAAAATTACATGACAGTTGGTTAATGTCCAGTTACCGTTAGTTGGCTTGATTATTTTTATTAACACCTCTCATATACAGTAACTTAGTAAGGGCAGCACATTAAGTTTCAGCTTAATTAGTCAAACAGTGGCAACCCTCTATGGACCAACAGGCACCAAACTTGGACGACCTTAAAATCACACAATGTATAAGCCTGTCAAGTTTCATTAGAATTGGTGACAGTAACAACATGGGGCATTTCCCGTCATACGTCCTCTGTACTTGCATTCGCAGGGACTAATGAAACGCCATCAGACACGATCCAAGTATGGTTCCACTTTCGGATCTAGCCAATTACAGATATGCAAAAGTATGCTTGATTTGGATTGTATTTTTCAACCATGCATCAGGAGGTGACATGTGTGGCCTTGAATCGTCAAGTTTTCCAGAATGCATTTCATACAAAGTAGCAGCAATGGTGCAAGAGGAACTAGTTGTAGCCTGGTGGGTAAAACACTTGCCTGTGAACCCGGTGACCACAAAATTGCAGGTTCAGACCCCCACTTTCTACCATTGTGTCCTTGAGCAAGCCACTTAAGCCTCAGTTGCTCCAGGGGGAATGTCCCTCTAACTAATAATTGTAAGTCGCTCTGGAAAAGATCGTCTGACAAATGCTGTAAATGTAATATAACTACCACATAACGATAAAAAGCAAACACTGTTTGATCCATTCTACATGTTTTCTTAAGGTTTTATTAAACTTTTTGCATACTCACACAGCAAACACAAACTATCTTAACGATGCATTTCATCTGAATTGGGTCAGAATCCAGAATTTCTAGGGCCCTAACAGGAAATTTCAACTGGAAAGCCCCCTGAAGTCAGATTTCCAACTCTGAAAGGAATGCAGCAAAGGATTTGCTATCAGCCCTACCGGTCTGGAGGTGCTCTGACCCAATCTGCCAGTTGTCAAAGTCTCTCAGGTCCTAATGGTCGGCCAAAGTAATTCACTTTACCTGTAAGTGGTTTTAATGTTGCAGTTCATTAGTGTATAAATCATTCCTGTAGCTCTGCCTATAATTAAATTAGTTATAATTACGGCTGCATAATATATCATCTGTTAATTGTTATAGCAAAACTGGTCTCTGTAATAATGATATTGCAGAAAGCTGCAATTTGCAAATGTTCCTCTAACCAATCTGTGTTTTTTTTATTTGGCAATGTGATTAATCACACCTCCAGGTAAGTGCTACTAGGTGTTTTAATGAATCAAGGTATTCGTTTAATCCAAAACCAGTTAAATTATGTTGACCAATCTTTAAGATACTGTTTTGCCAAGGTGTTTTTAAAGGGGCAATATTCCACATTAGCCTTCTATTTTACTGTTCCATGACATTTGTGTGGGTTTGTGTACCAAAAATAGTGGGAGTCCCTGCCTCGCACCCATGTACCTGCAACCCTAGTAAGGAATAAGCTGCAAATCTTATCTCATTGCACTGTACATTCCTGTGTACTGCAATGACAATAAAAATATTCCATTCTATTGTTTGTTATATACCTTTCTGACCGCAGTCATCATGTGATCATTAAGCACTTTTTGTGCTGAAACTTGTGTAGTAGAGCATGGTAAACGATCAAGCAAAGAGTAACAAACAAACTCAAACAAACCAAAATGAACTGGCACACTGCTGGGTGAAGCAGACACTAAAATTTTTACACTGTGCGTAAAGGCAGCTACGGAGTGTACGGGGTTTTTACCTGTTTAGAAGCCAGGTATCGCACATGATGAGCGCGTGGTGCACAAACACCAAGAGAGGGGAGATTTCGCACAGCCAGTCTGATCAAGGCAGACATCTGATTCATCCTGGTACTGTAACACACAAAAAGATTGCATACAATGCTCACAATAAAACATGAAAATAGCACCGGATCACAAAAAATTAATTTCTGTCTGCTACTTTGCCTAATCCATGGGTCCTATGCATTCAAATCTGAAGGCACATTCCCATCAGAACGGTCACTTCCAGCAGCACAGAATGCAGGAGGAATTGGCCCTGGACTCCGAATCATGCAGCACTGGTTTAAGAGCAGACTCAGAGTCAGTATAGATGGGTTTTGACTTTTTCTTCTTCGGAAATCCAGAAGTTGTTGAACAGATACAGCAGTTTGAGTCATGATCTTTCGGCACAGTAAAGTGCACCGCATTTTTTGCCACTGAACCACTGAGTTAGGCCAGAGTAACAAACAGTTAGGAGGCGCCCAGCTTTTATCTTGCTATCCAATTTTACATCCGAGACAGTACTTGTAACCAATCATCAATTTCTTGGTCATGATCACACGGCGTGTCTTTATCACAAATCTAACAAAAATTATCAGGATGGTTGACACAGCTGCTTCTCTCATGATTTGCTCAAACAGTTACCCTATATTCAAGAAAACCCAATAAAATAGAGCCTGCAACTCGTCGGGTCTTAAACTGAACTGATATCAGCTCAGGCTGACAGGCTTAAACACTCACAGCACTGAATTCAACCAGGAAACATATTTCAAACGAGGCAGTAGCAAACATACATGTGACAGAAACATCTCTTATTATGTTGACATGGAACGATACGTATATCAAAATACCAAAATATTGCAAAACATTATGCCGCCTACAATTTAAAATATGGACGTAGGCGACTAGGACAATTCTGATTGCAGATTTAAATTCAGCACAGTCGATTTCATGCAAATCACATGTTTTACTTCCAGTAGCAAAATCTTTTTTTCCAGTGTAGTCCGAGGCATGGATACAGCAAGCCAACTAGTATATAAATATATATAAAGCAAATATATAGTGTGTGTAAATGTATATATATATATATCGTATATAGCAAGTCTTTATACTATATATTGCTCATAAGAAGTATATATATTGTATATATATAGCAAGCCATCACGTATAAATGATATGCTGTAATCTGAGGTGTCTACTCAAGCTTTACAATAACATAATCCGGCATGATCGTTCCTTCTGAAGATAACGTACAGTTGGTTATACCACAACTGTAAGGACTTTTTAATGCTACAAAAAACGGAGGAAATTAGCTTACCGTTAAATCCACGCATTTGTTAAAACTGTTTCCATTAATCATAACAGAACACAAAACTGACACTTCCACACATGTCATGCGTGCTCTTCACCTACTTTGTGCTGCGGCATTGGCATCCAACTAAAAAACGTGTTACTGCCATCTCCTGGACTGGAGTGTGGCTAAACAAGGTGCAAGGTTACTGCATTGTCATCAGTTATGGATACGTACATGTATCCATAACTGATGACAATCGGTTTAAATGATTAGTAGCTCATATGGCATTTGTAGTAGATGCTCCTCCTGTTCACTTGAATCCTGTTCAGTTTAATTCAGTG
This sequence comes from Hydrocynus forskahlii, assembly GCA_037974365.1. NCBI lineage: Eukaryota > Metazoa > Chordata > Actinopteri > Characiformes > Alestidae > Hydrocynus > Hydrocynus forskahlii. The sequence continues at coordinate 5,270,266 of JBBPCX010000114.1, forward strand.
TGTTTTTGGCATGACCTGCACCTTCATTTTGAGGTGGGCTCACCATCTGTTAATAGCATAAATAAAGTATATTTTGCTCATTTTGGATCGAAAGGCTCTGTATGGAAGAAGTGCAACCAATCAGAATTCTTTGTTATGGGACTCAGGGCACACATACTTTGTTCCTGTGCTGCTGGTAGAGCCTTCTGTGTAAAGCCATTCATTAATAAATACAAGTTTATGAATACTACAACAAATAGGTTTGACTATACTTCAGCTTGTATACTTCGTTTGCCTCTGATGGTATCATTACACATAAATGTTGCCACTATCACAGTGTTACATCCCAGTTGCAGCTTGACTTGTGTTCTTCCAGAGCACTTCATACCAGCATCACATCTGTTTTTCCTTTCAGGTCGCTGCCCCCACTCCTTGAGGAGGTTTACATGTAGGCTAGTACCCTACTGAAGCATGACTGACCTGAAGTTGAGATCTGGTATGTGGTAGGCCAAAGTTTCTTCTGAATCTCAAATGGCTCTTGCCACTTTGCCATCATCTTATTGTCATCTCTAGGGAGAAGCACCAATACCTTCTGTCCTGGACTGAAGGATCTTCGGTGGGCTGACTGTTCGTTCTGAGCAAGACCCTTAACCCAAAATTGCTCCAGGGAGGTAATGGAAGTCGCTTGGATAAAAGCGTCTGCTAAAGGCCATAAATGTAATAATCAGTTGAATTGCACACATTAATTTCTCATTGCCCTATTGCACACCAGATAAATGGCTTCAATCAATGAACACATACAAATCTTCTCGTGACCTAACTGATGCTCAGCTTTTTCTTGACCTACCACATTTTCTATCCAAAGAGCCATGGAAAAGATTTAGTGTCCTAAGAACATGAATTGTCACATGGGCACAGTTCTGCAATCTCTTCAAGACCGTTTTTCTGCCATCAGATATTTGGTCATTTTCCCCACCTGCTCATAAAATACGAAAATTCTACAAAAATTCTCAACTTAAAAAAAAAACATTTATTGAACAATTTTTAATCACATTTGTTAAAAGAATAAACAATAATAATGATAATAATAACATTTTCACAGACCATGGTAGTCTGAGGTTGCTGATGTCCCGACCAAATCCTTCTGGCCATTTACAGGACTTTGACTTCAGCATTGTTCACAAGCCTGGGGTCCAAAATAAGGTCCCGTGTGCACTCTCATGTAACCCACTGGATATCCTTCCAGACTATGCCACTCTGGCAGGCCTTAACCTGTGTGCTGTTACACCGGTCATTCTGCACGACCAGTCTTACCTGAGACAGCTCCAGCTGAAACCGACAAACTACTGGATGCTTTCAGAGGAAGGTGGAGATTGGCTGTATTCTCATTATTATTATTCTCATTATTAACTCCAGGATTGAGTTCTGTACTACATTCATTCACAAACCCAGTGTGGTTCACACCTTATGAAGCAGCTGCTGCTTCATGCTTCAACAGCAATGAGGGGCATGCTGCTTAAGTATCATGACCACCCCACTCCTGGTCATTTGGGTGTCTCGAAGACTTAGGTACGACGCAGGCTCAGGTTTCTTTTGGCCAAAGATAGCATCCGATATATGGAAGTCTGTGATATCATGCACCATATGCCAGTTCACCAAACCGAGCCCGAGAAAGCCCACAGGGCTCATGATTTTTATCCAAACTCAGAAACCATTAGAATAGACCAGTGTAGACTTTGTTGGCCCTCTGCCATGCACCCTATGTGGAAATGCCTTTGTTGATTACTTTCAAAATGGGTGGAGATGAATGCTGTGAGGAAAGCCACAGCCCAAGTGGCAGAGGTTCAATTTCTTAGTGAAGTCTTTGCACGGCATGGTGCCGCTAAGTGTCTCATCTCTGACCGAGGCACACCTTTTATAACTGAGCTTTTCAAACATGTGGGTACATAGACTCACTACTGCCTACCACCCACAGACGAATGCGACAGAGAGGGTGAACAGAACACTGAAGACAGGCATCTGTGCTTATGTTTGAGACAAGCACAATACTACCCCCAGATCTGTTTTGCCCTGCAAACTGCTCCACATGAAAGAACTGGCTTTAGCCAATCAGTGATGCGGTATGGGAGGGAGAGGGAGACCCCTCTTGACCTCATCACTCGACCAACACCTGATGGCACTGATGAGCCAGGAGTGCCCTATCTTAAAAGTACGAGGGGTTAACTGCAAGAGGCACATGCGTATGCCAAGGTTATGCAGCATGCTCGCTATGAGCATCATACAGTACTATGATAAGAGATGCCGTCCTGTGTCATATCAGATTGATGACCTTGTCATCCCATCACAAACTTGACTGAATATGACGGACCTTACTGCATCAACCAGAAACTCTCAGAGGTCAGCTACGGACTTGCCCGAGTTGATAGTAGTGACAATGCTGGTGTCATTAATGTCGTTAATATCCAGCCATTTCATGGGTCTGCGGCAAATGGCGTCAGGTATCAAATTACGATAGTGGCTGAGTCTGAAACTAGTGAGTCAGGAGATAGCTGACAACTTACCAGACAGTTCTTTTGACTTTCACCCTGACTAAGATTCATATCACAGCTGTGATACCGATGACATAACTGCAGTTGCCGTTAAAGGCGCCGCAAGTATACCGCATAGTACACACGAAACAATGGACCATGACTGACTCTGACTCTGTTCCTCACTCAGGATAACCTCAGATCACGAAAGGTTCCCAGCATGACTTTAGAGTGGTCATCCCGTAGGCGGACAAACCCATTCCACACTGAGAAACTTGACCTGGTTTGCAACTGGTATATTTTGTCATTTAAATGACCCCGTAAGAACGTATTAAGCCACACCCTAGTGGTCTAGCTGTATATATCGGTGTGTTTGGATTGTGAGAGTGGAGCAACCATTTTACATGTATGGAAGCCACTGCTGGATGCTCCAGAGGAGTGTATGCAACTCCTCAAGTGTGAGACAGTATGCAAACCCTCATGTGTGAGACTGTATTTACTGTAAAAAATCTGCCGGGCTCAAGCTTTTTCCAGAGCTGTACATGTGGTGGTTGACTAAGTCAAGTCAAAACATACCTCAAGTTTGTGGACTTTTTTGCAGGTGCTTGTCAAGCCGATATTTGGACTAACATAAATGGACCAGATTTGCAGAAAAGATGCAGAAATAAAAACAGTTTATGTTGTAGCTAGAGAAAATGGAAATTTGGTGTATAAGAAATGCACCAATTAAACCTAGTGCAGTGATTAGAAAAATGTATAGGGACAGTAAATATAAATATACATTTGTTCGCCTTCAGAGAGATACAAGCTATTTACTGCCAATGAGACAACAGGCTCAGAAGGGTCAGCTCAGTTTTATTTACCACCTGCTTACTGACTCTTAGGTGCAGGACTATGTCAGCATATACTTGTCCATAAACGGGACACCTTTGACATTAATTGAAACTGTGTGCAAGGTGACTAGAAGATATTAAACACATTAACTGCTGACAAGTTAATTATGACTTCACTAACAACGCAGTGATGACAACATACAACAAGATCCGTGCACACATGCACCTGTCTTTACAGACCTTAATTCGTGTAAAAGTTAGGTTTTATACCTGAGAGCTGGTGCATGTTTCAAGTTTGTCTTCCATCATGTTTCTAAACTCTCACTAACTCTCATCCTCCTCTCTATTACATGACATAGTCTGTCACTTGCTCTCTGAGGTTGTTTGCAGGTGTTTTCTAGCCATCATCTTTACCCTTCAAATTAAATCGCACTTACAGTTCATCTCTAGGTAAGAGTTCAGATCAGGGTCATTACTTCTGTTGTTTTCTGCTTAAGTCCTGTTTGGGTGCTTTATTTTAGCTCCCGTTTCTGATTATTTTCTGTTACGGTTTTGGTCTTTAGGAGGCCAGTTTCTCACAGAAAGAAAAGTCAGAGGATGGTAGATCAGGTCAGCAGGGTGTGGATGCCCATGGTGAAGAAAAGGTGAATGGGAGTACACTGGTTTTAATGTTGTGTAGATGAATTACAGTTATCCAGAGGAAATTGAGTTTTCATGCAGAATTTGAACTTGTATGATGTAACTGTATGTGAGTTGATGGATAAGTACCCTAATACGAAAACCAGAGTGCAGCTTCTAGGATGTATTTTTTCAAGCAGGAACCCATGGAGACTTCTCTCTGAGGCCCATGAAAAAGACGAGGTGAGAATGCTATTAACGCGGTCATCGTATTGTAGTGGTTCTGAATCCAGGTTTCCAGGGTGCACAGCGCTGCTGATTTTGATGCCTTGTACTATTAATGATCATTGGCTATATCATATGTTTTCTTTAAGCCAGGACATCTTGGCTCGACAGGCTAAAGGAATGTTGTAACTAATCAAATGTCAGACTACTGAGAAGTGGAGACTCTTCAGTGTTTGAATATGGTTTCACCCCAAATGACCTCATTAAAGCTGAAACCTTGAAGATTTATGGGTCTTGGTCGTTTTAACTGAACAACAATGGACAGATCCTCCCTGCTTTCAAAGATACATTGAGTACCAACTAATTAACATGTGAGCATCTTTGTGTTATATATGAGAATGGTCACATGTCATTAATATTTATTGTTTCACTTTTGTGTTACAGCCAGAAAAGATGTACAACACAATCACAGCGGATGACCAGGACATCCCACTGCCACATCTGAAAGGAGATCAGAGTGTTTCTTATCTTTATCTAAAGCTGTGGCACTGTTCCTGATCTCTGGCTCTGCACAGCTCCACAGAGACTCTCTGGGAAGATCTGATCTAGGTCATGGTGACGAACGGTGCATGAATTCCATCAGGGCAGGAACTCGATTGTCCTGAACTTCCTCCACTACAGTTCTTTTGACCTCATCAACACAATTCTGGAGACTTTCCACTGTAATCTGTACAAGGTGTGCAAGCATGCAGAAAGATTACATTAACATTTGAAACCTGCTTTAATGCATTTGATCAGTTGAATGCAAATGTCTTGGTAAAATGATATATTGATTTTCTAAGTGAAAGTGAAAATAGCGTGCAAATACGTTTGTGCACAATTTAATGCATGATTACTGTTTATTTACTGAATTTTGGAAATAAAGTGTTAAATGTAACCTTTGCAAAAGTTATGGCACAAAAGTTACATTTTCCCAATATGTTCAATAAACAGAACTGCATTTAGACATTTTTTATGATAGGCCATATTTAACTAGTATAATTCTTGTATATTTTATTGAGTGTGATCCTGTATCAAAATGCAAATGTAGGTCTCAACACATTTTAGAGCAAACTTGTTCTCTTAACAGTTCAGCGATGCAGATATTTCGCTGGAATGTCTTATTTCACTGGAGTCTTTACATAGAAAACAAGGAAAAGTTTTGAACAAATACTTTCGGGGTAACCTCACAAAACTGAATCAACAGTAACGTATTTCTTCCTTGAAGGTCTTTCTTCTGACCTGTCTGACCCCAACGTGAATTTCAAACCTCCATCCTTCAACAGCCTGCACAGTCCATGTCTCAAGAAATATTTTAGAAAGTTTGTCATGCTGAAACAGACCGGTAAAGCATCATCATCTCAAATAAATAAATTCATTCATTCATTCAAGCCTCCAAGCATGTGAGCTTGCTGTTTCTGTCACTGACGGAGTTCTGCGTTGCGCCTCTGATCCGAGGGGGGCGATGATGCGCTCTCCTGGTCTGCTGGAAGAAGAGAAATGAGAAAGAAAAGAAAAAGAAAGCACACAAACAGATATAAGATGGAGAGCGAGGTAGATGTAACGCTAGAGTTCGGAAGCCTCGGGAACTTTAAATGTAGGTTTTTTCCTCACTAATGCATGTGGTTGTAGGCTTGGTTGCTTAATTAACAGTCATTAGAGAGAGGAGGAATAGGCAGAAACTCCCACTTCTGGGCATCAGTGTGTTCAGTAACTCTTACACAGAAACTCCCTGGAGAACCAGCAGGAGGGATGCTGTCTGTGTCTCGTCATCGCCGTCAGTCTCAGATACTTGAACCTGTGAAAGTTGATGGGCAGCGTTTTCGCGATCTAGATGACTGCTGCACTGATCCACTTTTTGGAAGCACCAAACCAAACTCCTAACCTCCAGTTTTAGTAGGATTACATCATTAAAGTGTAAACAGTGTCATTGAGACAGAGCTTTGCTGTAAAATGCTCCAATCTGTTTAAACCTGCTGACTGGTAGTAGGAGCCAGACGTCTGAATAGTTCAGTGCCTCTATAAGACTGTCTCATAATGTTAGAATGATCAACACTGCACACACTGTATGGACAAAAGTATTGGGACAGACCTGTTTTTCAGGGGTTGGGCTAGGCCCCTTACTTCCAGTGAAGGGCAATCTTAATGCTTCAGCACACCATGACATTTTAGACAACGCCATGCTTCTAACTTTGTGGACACAGTTTGGGGAAGAACATTTTCTATTCCAGCATGACTCCATAAGGGCATGGTTGGATGGGTTCGTTGTGGCCTGCACAGAACCTTGACCTCAACCCCATCCAACACCTTATTTTTGGTGAAAAGATAATATTTGAGTCTCATTCATATAATAAACAATACATACTTAAAATGTCTTATTTTTTAGTGATGTCAGTACAGTACATTTCACACATCTGGAATCAAGAGAGCAAAAACTTTTCTTGGGCATTTGAGTGAATGAAGTGTCTAAATTCATCACACCAAGACGCAAAGTGTTGGTGTTTGAAGACTTAAGTCTGCTTTTAGGGACGGATGCCAACACAGCAGACCTCATTGTGTGGCGCATTAGCAACAAAAGCTTATTCACGGGCAAGAGGAATACAGCCTTGAAAGCTTTCGAGTGAGTAACCTTGTAGTAGGTAGTGTTTCAGGATTTTTCGGTCTATTGGCAATATAGATAAAACAATGATTTCTGATTCTACAGACAGTTTGTCAAGGAGAAACAGCTGGAGGGCAAGGTGACAGCAGCATGGGTGAAAAAGAAATGGGAAAACCTAAGGCAGAAATATAAGGTAAGGTCACCTACTCCATTATATGGGCTTGCAATTGAACCTGAATTGTTTTTTTAATTGTCTGGTCCAGTGGTTTTTAACTCCACCTCTGGAGTACCCGTGCCCTTCACGCTTTTGGTGTTCCCAGCCCCAACACACATGATCCAGCTCACGAAGTGTTTGGTAATTACCTGATAAGCTGGATGAGGGCAAGACATACAAGAGTTTCATGACTGGAGTTTCATTTCATCCCATGCTAAGAATGCTTCTAGATGTAATTAAGTTTTGTTGCTCTCTTTCAGGACATTAAAAGCCTGTCCCTGTTCGGAGGACACACATCCACTTCTCCATGGAAGTGGTACGCATTTATGGATCAGGCTTTGGGCAGTGAGATCACCATCACTCCCCCCATTCTCTCCGGTCAGTCCAGTGTCTCCAGCCCTTTGGGTTCACCGATTCTGGTGTCCTCCTCGGCTCAAGAAGCTCCCCCCATTAAGAGGAGAAGGGAGCAGTGCTTGATTACAGCTCTGCATGAGATGGAGAGGAGGCAGGAGGAGCGTGAGAGGCGGGAGGCCGAGAGGGAAGATGAGAGGGAAAGGCGGATGGCGTCGAGAGAAGAGGAAAGGGAAAGGCGAGCTGTGGAGAGAGAAGAGGAGAGAGAGAAGCAGGCACTGGAGAGGGAGAGGAGGAGGGAGCAAGAAATGATCACGAGACAGGAGCGATGGGAGAGGGAGCTGCTGGTGAGAGAGGAGAGGAGAGAGAAGGAGTACAGAGAAAGGGAAGAGCGGAGAGATAGAGAAGCCGCAGCAAGGGAGGACAGGCTTTTTAAGCTCCTGGAAACAATCATGGCCAAAAAGTAAAATGTTCACCCGCAAGAACTGTTTGTTTTCTACCAATAAACCTTTTTTTTTTTTTAGCCTTTCTCATTTGCATGTATTTTCACCAGAGCTTCATTTTGTGGTATGGCAAGTATGTATGGCAAGTAGAGCTGCAATCAAGTTGTGAGCCCAAATACAGCCTTAGAACTTTCCGTCCGAGTCTGACCAACTCGCTGCACCAGGTTTTGCATCCAAAACTCACCCCAACTGACCCATCACCATAGGCACAGATGGGACCAGGGACTGGGGGGATGTATCCCCTTCAGACGTCCATCCGTCCCACCCATTAACAGGGCAAAAAAAAACCCAAAAAACGTATCTGCCGTTGTAAGTTACAGACTTGCACTCAAATATGCTGTAACAGTTGTGAGAATTAACTGAAGACGACACCTGTGGCGTGGAGATAATAATAAAGGAACCCATTCCCCCGCCGATTTGTCCCCCCCCACACTAAAAATGCTATTTGCGGCCCTACTCGTCACTCAAATAATTGAATAAAACCTGATATTTTTATTGATCGTACCAATGAACTTATCATGTAACAACAATAACAGCTGACATTAGACCATGAATAAGAAACTATCAGCTTTCTAAAATGATGTATTAGATTTTGCTTTCTACTCATCAAGCTTTAGTACAACATCCAAAACATGTTTTGGCTGGATAAGCTCACATAATGTGCTGTTGGCACACTGTGTGGTGCTGACAAAGCAAAATGTTAACTTGTTTCCTCACATGGCCCAACAAATGGACTGCACTAAACTATACTTTCCAGAATTTATTTCCTATTTTATCTCCCACACATTTATTTTCTCACATGCATGGGCCTTATGGAACACAGTTCTGTCAGGTTTGAGTGGGTTACTCCAGGCAAGATCAAACTTTTAAATAAAGGATGGAGACAAAACTAAAGCAAGAGGTAATGAAGTTTCATCTGTGAGAACCCAAACATGAAATATGAACTTGACGCATGGCAGCAAAACAGCATCCGGACCTGATGTAAAGCAGTAAAGCCCAGTGGTTCAGACAAATACTACAAGAATACTAGATATCAACATCCTAAGACAGTCTGACATTTTCATTAAGACACAATTTGTAGGCATGTTATAGGGCATAAGCATTTTTTTTGGAAAAATAGACCTTGCAGCTCTTTCCAGGTTTGGGTTGGATTACTTATTTTATTATTGCACAAGTCCAACAAATAGCAGCACATTAAAACAGACAAGAAAACAGCAGGCGCACAAAACACTGCACATTTGCTCTCACTAACAGTGGCATATATTGTCAATCTCTGTTTTCTCAGGCACCTTGCTACAGTATGGTACATTGTTCATTTATATGGTGTATTTACATTAAAAGGTTTCCTCTTTGGCCAAGAATTTGATTTGCTAGTTTCTGTCAGTGAGCAGAATGTTAAATTCCATTCCTTTATTTATAGCGTTTTATAATACCTTCTCTAAAATCATTCGTATCTTGCAGGTAACTTCTGCAACAAAGACATACTTTCACAGCACTTACTCTTTTCAGATAAATATCTGACCAAGATCTCTGCTTCACATTTAGGCTCCTTTTGGACATGTTTACAAACATCGCCTATTCTTGTGTTTAATTATACTGACGGTGGGGTTCCGCTTTCAGAATAATACTAGAAAACCAGAAAAACAATTGGCCAGTTTCCCAAACATGGATTAAGCTTAGTTTCGGACAAAACTGCAGTACCAATGGTGAATCATTAGAAGTTATTTGTAGTCAAAGATTAGCCCTAATCTGGGTCTGAGAAACTGGCTATGTATATATTTTTTATTTAAAATATACATTTGATTATTAATTTTACATATACCTATTTTAATACATCTTATTCAAAATATTAATATAACATTAAATTTAAGTTACTATGACTATCATTTCTATACTATATATAATGGCATGAAACACTTAGGCTAATATTAAATTTATTAAATCTTTTTTTTACTTCGGTGCTGCATCAATGTTTAAAGCAAGCTGGTTCACATACACTTCATAAATATAGGTATACAAATAGATCACTGTTTTGTCTATAGGTTGAAAGACATTTTCGTATGAAGTCAGACAGATGGGGGTAATACATTACCACAGGAACACTGCATAAAACGTTTTAAATCCCCTGCATTATCTTGAATAAGGTTGCAATGAGGCAGTGTATGCATGTCAAACAGGGCTGACCTATGCATACACACTAGTATACATACTTTTAGTCTTGAGCATAGTTTCTTTAAAGTGTCCCTTGAGCTAGGAGCAGCTTTCCCCAACATTATCCACTAGAAAAATGGTTTAGTTTCTTTACCGTGAGTGGGGAGCTATGGCTTTGATATGTTCAGACGTGGGACTCATCCAGGTCCAAGTCTACAGGGGAGAGGGGTAGAGGGGACAGAGGGTGAGGTGTGAGCAGAGAGGTGAGAAGAGGGTTCTCTGTGCCCTGGTCCTCACCCGTCAGGAGCGAGGTATCTGTGTTCTGTAGGAGCCCTGATGTCTCCTCATCTTCCGGGCTCTCCTGGATCTGAGATGCTGCCAGCCTAACTGGGGTACTCAAAACTGGAAGAGGGGGAGGGAGGGGAGAGCAGGATCTGGAGGCTGGTGTGGAGGAGGGTGTTGGAGACAGACTGCTTCGAACACTGCCCTGCTCTCGCTTGTCTTTACCCAGAGGTGAGGGCTGGAAAGTGGAGAAGATCATTTAAAAATAATGTACATATCAAGCATATTTTGACATGACTCATATAAAAAATAAAAAATCATTATTCAAAAAAACATATTTTTCTTTTTGTTGATGAAACAAGAGTTTTGAACGCCTTTATTCAACTTGCTAGGAAAAGACAGACAACACTCAAGATGAAGGGCTGAAGATGAACTCACCTGTGGCCGGCCTGGGCTGAGCTGATCGGCTTTGATGGTCTCAGAGGCAGCAGTGGCTAAAGGTGAAACCCTGCCATGGCTTAATCTCCTGGCCTCAGTCAGACCAGGCAGGCCAGGGCTGGGTGTAGGTATGGGTGTAGCAGACGGAGACTTTCCAGCAGCGTCCTGCTGAGTCTCAGTGAAAGTTACTGACCTCTTCTGGTCGGTATGTGCTTAGGAAAGGGACAGACGTATTTAATAGGACATATATGTAGGTGTTAAAGAGAATCACAAGCCATGTTTGGGACTTCCTTACCCCTTTACACACTAATTTAAACTTTAAGTTAAGTTTTCATATTCTTCAAAAAAAACAAACCTCTATCAACTGCCTTATTTTTGGGCTGAATACTCCTGCGTGTGGTTGAGAGTCTGGCTCCATGCCGGCTACGAGATTCATCTTGCACCCTCGGAATGGACAACAGTGGCCGACGAAGCTGCAAGACAAACCCAACCCGCTGTGTTACTGGAGAAAAGAACAGGTGTTTTTCTCCTTGCAAAGGATTCCATTGCAAACATACATGCTTTCACTGTAATTGAGGAAACTGCAAATGGCTTGGAAGTCTCACCTGCCTAAGACCTCTTTTACGACCAAGTGGTGGCTGAAGCAGGAGATTCTGCTGGCCAGGCTCGCTCTGGACACTTGCAACCCTACAGAATAAGGCCAGACACAGAGGGCAGGAGGTGAGTGCACAGGCTAAAGAGCTGAACACCAGTTTAGAGGAAACGTCAGCCCCACAAATTCCCCAACAGTTCCAAGGCTTGTCACTAAACAAACACAGCAACGAAGACAAATTGTGAAGCATGAATCGCAGGCCAGAAACCTGCAATGTCATTCACAACACCACAGGGGATTTACAAGAGATGGTGTTGGCAGGGTTTTGTGCCCATCAACTTAATTTAAATGGCTTGGCGTACAATTAATAAGACCAGTGTAGAACAGGCATCAAAAATGTAATTCTGCACATCAACCTGATATTTCAGTAATGAACTCTTTCTTATCTACACCTGCCAGACCATACCCCTGAGCCCCACAGATTGGCACCCCAGCAAGGAACTCCAATTTGAGCAATGAAAAAAAGCCTGAAACATGAATGGACACCATGGTACCATGAGGTTCACTGGAAATGACATGAGTACCACACAGTGATAAGAGGGGCATTAGTGTCCACATCATAGAGAGATAAAGAGGGAGAGAAAGAATGTGAGAGAATGTGTAAACAACAAAAAGAACAACTGAAGGACAGCAAGACAGACAGAGAGCAGAGAACAAGGGAGATAAAAAGAGAAAAGCAGAAAGAGAAAGATAGGGAGAGAGTGTGTATCCATTGTGAGGAGTCAGTGGATGTGATGAGTAGGGAAAACAGGCCCAGCCCCGGCACACACACAGTGAGACACCGCAAACACAGGGCCGTGACACTGTACCGTGAGAGGTTACCCTCCTCCAGCATCCCCTGGGACTCATCTAGCACATTGGGTTCACTGCAGAGTGGGCAGGGAACAAGGTTAGGGGAAAAACTGAAGTTGCATGCAAACCACAGCTGGTGTTCACTCCTCTCTTTAAAGGAAAGATATGGTTATGTCATGTAGGTAGTTCATGTTGCTGAACAAGATATAATTGAAGACCTCCAGCAAAAGTGGGGATCTATGGAGGAAACAGAAAACTCCATCAAGTGTCTCAAGGCTCAGCACTAAAGCAAAGGAGTTTGTATTATTATATGATTGTCATTTTGGTCTGAACTTCACAGTTAGCATAAGTATTAGAACAAGAAGCACTGGATGATTTACCTGTGACTGGGCAGCATGGTACTCAGGCTTGGCTCTGGCCGGGTGGAGGAGGAACCTGTGGCATGGCTGGAGAACCGGCGCTGGGTAATGAGACTGGGGAAGAAAGCCTCGTGTTCACTTACCACACTGGGAATGCTTATTGAGTCATCTAGGAAACAAAAGGCAGAGAACAGTGCCTCAGTTCATGCATGTCAATATGCAAACAGTGCTGCAACCATGTCCGGAAAATTAACTTAACTAAATTAAAAAAGAAATACTACGGGAAATGATTACATAGACATGAACATTTTGTGAAAGTGTCTGAGAGAGGTGTTTAAAAAATAATAGTAGTCAACAACAACAACAACAACAACAACAACAGCAATAATAATAATAATAATGCCAATTTTATTAAGGCATTATTGAGTCAAATATTGATACTCAGTGGCATTTACTTTCCTCCTCTTCCTCATCAGTGCGGCTGAGTGTGTCCTGTGAGGGTTGCCTGGAGGGTTGACTGTCCTGCTCCCACACTGTCCCTGTGCCTGTGTTGGAGCGAGACATGGTGGCCAGACTCAATCGGTAGGCTGATGTGGAGGTGCCCACTGTACTGATGGATGTTTTTCCCTGATAAGCTGAAGAATGGGACAAAGAAGAAGCCATTGTTAAAATATCAATGCATTATAAAAGTGCTTTTTAACATCTAGTTCAGTATGTCTAAGGTGTACACTACAAAGCTGGATTTATGGGCTAGCAAGTGAACCTTGACTTTAAGTTAAATAAATAACAAAATAACTAGCAGTGTGTAGTGTGCTTTGTGGGGCTAAACTGTATAGATTAGCTCACAGTGATTGCAGCTCCAGGAATCTGATTAATCTCTTTTAGTTGTAAACCAGTGAAAGTCCTGACCTGAGCCACTGTGTACAGCCTCTTTCAGGATCTTGAGCTCGTTGTTGAATTCGGCGAACAGGGAGCTCTTGCAGAGCGAGCGTGGGATGAACCGCCTCTCCAGCTGGTCAGCAATGTGATGTCGAGCCGTAATCTCCTCCTGAGATTCCGCCGGCTGGGTCAGGAGCTGCGAAGCAGTCATTAGGTAGTCCTCAACTGTCAGATTATTAAAGTAGCAAGAATGGAATAGGGAGGAAGAAAATACAGCTATATTTTCCCACCTTGCACTGTATAAAGGGGCGCAGGAGCACAAAGATGGGAATGCGAGTGCGCACTATAAAGTCAATGAAGTCCCAGAAAGCCAGACCGCCCACTTTTCGCAGAGCCATCTCCTTCACCTGCAGACTCAGTCTGTACCACTGATTACCCAGCTGCCTCTCAAAGCACACCAATACCACCTTCAGAGCTGCATACAGACACACAGAGCGATTTATAAAAGGGTGAAATTGACAGCACTAATAAAAACGAGTGAAAATGATTTGATAAAAATATACCAGATGGGTAAATATGTAACTGAACTGTAAACATTAGACTATGGTTCAGATATATATCTCCGTACCTAGATAAGCCGCTTGGCTGGTGGACTCTGCTAGCCCCTCTCGGCGCAGGTCCTTGCCCGTGTCACCGGGTGTGGAGCAGTGCGCCGGGGAAGCATCCAGCACAAAGTTCTTACTGCGCGAGGTGCTGATGATGCGCGGAGGCAAAAGGATATTTATGACTGTCTGCAGGAGCAGGAAAACCTCTGCCTGCTCAATTTGAGGACTGTCTGTGGCAGAACACACACATTGCTGGGGTATGGTACACTCACATGCTAGGATGACAATATACTTTAGAGCCTTATTTGATTTGATTGATTTGATTTGATAATCGACATTAACCTTTGCTTCCTGAGCCAACAGTTAGAACAAACGGAATCAGAAGGTTGAGCAGCATGCCCTCTCGCCGCTCTTGATTGGTAAAGGGAGAGATCACGTGACTGAGTGGGAAGTCATCCTTCAAAGCCTATGAACAAAGAACCACTTAGATAGACCCATACAGTCTAGAAGCAACAGGAACCACTGGAACCCTACTAATGTCACAGGATTCAAGCACACAGACACAACCTGCTCATACACATGGACCTACCTGTATCTGCATGGCAACTAAGCGAACCACAGCTGTGCTGAAGGGAAGAGGAGGGGACAGGTATGGGCTTAAATGCAGCAGAGGTAAGCCATCTGCTACACTGGAGGGTCCAACCACACCCATCACCTAGGCATAGGAAAAAAGACAGAAAACTCGCAATATAAAGCTACATTTAAATTGAAGAAAGTCTGAGCTGGACCTTTGTTGTAACTTTGAAATAACTCATGAGTTTGATGTTCAGTTGTGCAACCAATTGTGCAGTGATTTGAAGTAAAATGTGCTGGAAGTCACCAACACTGACCAGGTTAACACAGACGTTGATGAGGGATCGTAGGTGGGGGAGGAAGGAGATGATTGGCTGGCGATGGAGAGTCAGACAGATCCCCTCGATCAGACTGCTGGCTGCCTCCCATTCTACCTGTCGTCTGGGAAAGGTCAAAAAGCAACAGTGTTTTACACTTGTAGGGCCATATTTAGATATTCTATTATCTGAATCCTGAACCTGGAGCTCCATAGCAATGCATAGTTTCATGCGTTCTCTGCCTCAATCCACTAGATCCAGGTCATTAAATTATTTTTTTAATCTTCATGAGCTGGATCATGTGTGTTGAGTTAGAGAGCGGTGAAACTAGACCCTAGGAGAAGAAATAAGAATCACTGCTCTACTAGTTCTATCTAACTATTTACTATTGTTATAAACTATATGTTGCACTTACAATAACAATTTAAGTTAACAGAACAATTTAAGTTTATAAAAGGTCAAAAGAGTAATTGTCACTGTAGTAAAAAAAACTTTTTCATAGTTCCTATGAAATGCTATGAATACTTTGAAAATGTATGTAACAGGACATTTTTAATTCATGGGTAAATATTAAAACTGATGTAAAAACCTAAGGAAATTATCAACAGCAGTTTCAATTAATTTCCATTCTTCTTTTACCACACAAGCTATGACACTTTACAGAAAGGCTAGTATCTCTGGGGCTGGATGACATGTACTTAAACCTTTCATGACAACTAACATAAACATCTACAAAGACGTATTATAAAAAGCATCAGGTGATTTTGAGGCAAAATGACCTCAAAATACATAAAGCAGCCTTTGACAACTGACGCTAGTTAAAACAAGGCTTAGAAGTGTTTACATAAGTTTATGTTACTTGTCCTGAAAGGTTTATGCAAGTGTCACAAAGCCTTACAAATACTAGGCTTAAGTGAAGTGGTACCAAATTTCTACATCTGTTCTCAATGCTGCAGACTTGACTCAAATCAATTAAACCTTTTATAACAATTTATATTTCAATGTGATCGTTACTTTAAATGAACTATTAAATTATATGAGAAGTAAACACATTCACACTTACCTCATACCTACCTGATAACATTTCATTCACACTCAACCACATTAAGGCCTTACAGAGAAAGCTGCGGGCAAAGACGAAGCACAGCACCAAAGCACAACACCAGCAACCCTCGTATCACGAAGATGCAAGGGGAAGCAAGGAAGCCAGCGTGTTCACTGACAGAAACAGCAACAAAAGAAGGCCGGCGAATAGCCGGTGGACAGACCTGGAGTACAGAGCCTGTGGGCGCGCGCACCTGAGCGTGGGCATCTTGTGGATCTTGTTGAACATGCGATCAAGTCTCTTGAGGATGAGGATGAGGGCAGGCCGCACAGCCTCCGATGACCAGTCGGTAATAGGCAGCATTTCAGTGATGTAGCGGCGCAGGCCACGACTCTCCATGGTTAGAGTGTCGTATGGGGCCAGTTTGAGGAGTGAGTGGGCAATCTCGGCCAATCTGGAAAAAGCAAGACCTCTGAATGACAGTAATTCCCTTTTTGATTGCATTCACACTACAACACTATGCACTTTTTTGACTCTGGTCCCATTACACCCTGTTCAACTCAACAACTACAGTCAATAATAAACCACTTGTGTGTTATATGGCACAGCTCAGTGTCAGCATCAGGAACATGGCAATCATTATGGTTTTCTTCTTTTATG
The DNA here is from genome assembly GCA_037974365.1 of Hydrocynus forskahlii. NCBI lineage: Eukaryota > Metazoa > Chordata > Actinopteri > Characiformes > Alestidae > Hydrocynus > Hydrocynus forskahlii. The sequence goes on from JBBPCX010000114.1 coordinate 5,286,908, forward strand.
TACCCTGTATTCACTCATTTTGTTGTTTTCAGCTTTTTTTCATTAACTAAACCAATCCCTGTATCTCCAAAGAGTTCTCTACCATAAATGACCAATGAAAACAATGCAGAACTTGAATAAGTTCAGAATACCTGGAGCAAAATAAACTGAGCATAAGTGACATCCACAATAGTTATATTACCAGACTAAAACAAAACATGTATACATGTTTGCATTCATTTAGTGATAAAACATTAGATGGATAAAACATTATCCAATGACCTCTTTATGGTTTGTGTCGACAAATGAAAGTTCTTTTGTTGCTTTTTTTCTTTCCTCACTCCCATACCTCATATGTGACTTGATATCCAGAAGTTCCAGAGCAGTGACTCTGGGTTCTCCTGCTACATTCTGTAGGATTTTCAGCCGTGGGCCACAGTGTTTGTAGAACTCCGTGCAGATGTTGAGCAGAGACTCGCGGGGGCGACGGAACTCTTCTCGGGCAATGCGTTCGTCCAATTCTTCACGTGGCATGCCCTGTCCTTCCTCTAGCAGGTGCAAGTTATCTCTGTGCAGGTAAAGTAGTTTAGTTGCTTAGATGATATAAATATGTTAAGCATCTTTCTTGGGGCAACAAAGTAAATATGTGGTTGATCCTGATTTCCTATGAAGACAACCAAGAAAAAGTTGTTTTGTGAAGAGGTCAGACCCTGACCTGGTATTTGGGCCCCCAGACATGGTGTGGTTGGCAGCAGTTCCTCCTTTATGGCCTTGATCACAGCGACTCATTTGAGGAGCAGTCATAGGCCTGGTGCAGTAATCAAAATATATAGTATATAATTGGACATTCATCATTTTTTCAAACAAAACCCCATAGTGGCATTCACGAAGAGATTGATGGGGAACTCTGTGTGTGTGTGTGTGTGTGTGTGTGTGTGTGTGTGCGTGTGTGTGTGCGTGTGTGTATGTGTGTGTGTGTGTATGGGTACTTTCTAAAAAGAGTCTAACCGTGTCAGAGCCTCCACACTATAGAGCAGAGCCTGCAGGGAGGTAGCCAAAGCAGCTATGGCAGCAATCTCATCTCTGGCTACAGATGCTGACTCCAGGGCCTGACTGTTACTTTTTAGTTTCTGCAGGTAACATGGAACTAGTGCTTCCAGAACCATCAGCATCTGTAAACTGAAGCAGGAGACAAAAAACGTATTTCTCCATATAAAGACATAAAACGGGTCTTACCAGACAATACAGTATTGGAGAACAAAAAAGGGGAGGATAACTGGCTTTAAAAGAAATTAAAAGAGCCTAAAAGTATACTGAATTCCATATAAGGGTCTGCAAACCTTCGGTAGGACTCAGGAGCATAAGCGACCACTGTCACACACAACTTGATGGACTCACTGATGGAAAAGGCTAGGTCCTCATTGCCATAACAAAAATCTGAAGGAAAGAAAACTCAGTACTATTACCAGATGTAAAGCAAAACAGATATGGTACGAAAAAGGAATAAAAGGTCATGGAGCACCACTTACCCAGAGAGCGAAGTGGTTTCTCAGCCTTGACTAGCTCCAGAGCATCTAGTCCATCAGCTGTCTCTCCCTCCAGAGACACCAGCAAGTCAAACAGGCACTGTGCAGAGACGCCTTTAGACAATCCAGTACTGGTGCAGGTCTGAATAAAGAGATGTGATGTGTAATGTGACTCTACAGTGTTCCATATTTTTTAGATTGTGTCTGTATACACAGGGCAACTTATTAAAAAAAACACCACATCAGAGTGGCTTATGGTATAACAAGAGGCATGGGCTCTCACAGTGAATTCTAGCAGTGGGGCCACACTGGCAAACAACTGCAAAATGAAGGGCTTGCGGTGGAGGATGTAAAACTGTCGGCAGCAGAACTCAATGCCTCGACGCAGCAGAGGGTTACTCTCATAATCGGCATAGGTCTTGCATGAAGAACAGTACAAAAGAAGAAAATGCATTGTCTTGAGTCTTGTGTTATTATTTTTATCATATACATAACTTTGCCAACTAACATTTTTACATAAATTGGGCACAAAAATGCAAAATTGCTAATCTTCCGAGTGTTACACATTATGCATACCTGGAGCATGGTTGGGAGAATCCACTGGTAGCCGCTGAGGGAGAAGAGGTGATTGAAGTGCACAGCTGTGTTGATGGCAGTTGCAGTGTACTGCCTGAGGAGGGCGCTGTCTTCAGGGTGAAGCAGAAGGGCTCCATTGAAGACATTCAGAAACAGCATGATCTCGTCACCCCAGGGGTACTCACTGGGCATGCCCAGAAACATCTCTTCTAGCAGCTTGATCCACAATACCTTATGCAAGGTGTCCATTCCAAATAGCTCTTTTCCTGTGACATACCCAGTACCCAGCAAACAAGTAACAGCAAAAGGAGTATTATTAAAATTCGGGCCTGCTGATAACTAACAGGCTAATAAATGTTGGATAGGACCTACCTAGAGGCTCATTGAAGAGAGTGAACTCAGCATCAATGGCTGTGCGGGGGAAAGATGGCAGGCGCAGGAGATCTTCCTGAAGTAGGGAGACATGGGACTGCTTGTGCATGGCTGGCATGCGCTGGGTGAGCGAAATGAGGAACAGAACTCGCCCCACCTCCTCCAGCTTCCTGGAGAACACCTTGAACAGGAAATCACATTAGTCAGCCCAGCTCCAATTTACAAACAACTAAATGCCTGCAAAGACCAAGTGAAATACACTTTATGTCCTTGCCATAAGGGCCCAAAACATTGCTGATATGTTATCACTCTAAAGACAAAAAATGGTCTGAAAATGGTCAGAAAAAAGAAACACCTGTTTCAGAATAAGCTCCTGGCCCTTCTCTGGAGCCATGTGGACCAAGTTAAGCTGAGGCGACACAGAACGCCTGAAGGGGTAGATGTCTCGCACATAGGTCTGAGTTGAACAAGCAAAACAGAAATTCTGGTTGCTAATCCATTGTATGGATAAGTCCAAAACTGTTTCAAAATTACACTGAAAACTGACCTTGGCATAGTGAATGAGATTCCAACGCTTGTCCATGAGAAAGTAGTTGGATGACCGAGCCTCTGGTATATTGAAGAACTCAAGACACTCCTGGCAATAAAAGTGGTCATAAAAAAATGGTTAGAAATCTGGTATATATTTCTATTACATACCACTTCAGCAAACTTTTTAGTCTACAATCACCAGGCACATATAAAAGAGTAATTTTTCCATTTTGTTTTTGGCTCTGATCTGAAACTTTTCTGAACACGTGAATCCGATTTCTGAACACTCTGAATATCGTCTGAAACAGTAATACCTTTAGCAGGGCCTCAAACTGTGTATCCTCATGCACTGGTAACTGGGTGGGGATATCACACTCATTCTGCCCATGGACCACTAAGGTTTTAGTTCCTAAGCACAAAGAAAAGTACATATTCAACATCATGCCAGTATAAGCCAGAAATATACTACATGACGAAAAGTATGTGGAATATCATACACATATGTGTTTATTGAATATCTTATATGGGCTGCTGCAAGAGCCTGCACTCTCCTCTAGATGTTAAACAAAGGTGAGAGGATTCACATCTGTTCATCCACTGTAAATGTTTACTTGCACATTGTTTTTTTTACGATGCTTGTTTTTTGAACAAGGATACTGTTATGCTGAAACAGCAAACTGTTACTATCAAGACGGAAAAACATAAATCAAGGGAACATTACTGTATCCTGCAACATTAGATTTCCCTTTAGGGGAATGGAGAGGCCCTAGTACAAAGTGCGAAAAACAGTCCCAGACCATTACCGAATTAAGCTGCCACCGCTTGGACTTGCACATTGTTATCTTATGCTTGTGTGGGGCTTCTGAGCCATGGAAATCCCATTCATAAAGCTAAGGGTGAACAGTTCTTGAGCTGGCTTTGCCTAGTAGGGCTGATAATTGATAAATAGTCTGATAATTTAATTAAGTACCAGTATTATGCAAATTATCTTTGTTTCTTCTTCATGTGCAATGCAATTTTGTAATGTAATGTTGTTTCATTTTTAGTTAACCATTGTAATGGACAATTATTGCCAAATATGTTTTATGCTTCTTGACCTTTGTATGATCCCATGCTTGCTTATGTGATTTGTGCTGTTCTACAAATTATGGTAAGGGCAGCAGTACTTAAGGTGACTTCGAGAATGGAAGGTGCTGACGGATGTTTGTGGAACATATATCCCCAGATAAGAAGATGTTTTTTTACTGCATGCTAGAGTGGCGACTACAAACTAGCCAACTTTGTTTCATGCTGCAAACTGCATGCACTCTGTGTGATGGCAAGCTTCTTTGCAAAGAGAATAAACCATGAGCTGGCAACAAACAGAGAGTTTTCAGTGTTTCCTTTCCTAATTTTAATTTGAGTCAAGATTCTTTCTACAACACTATTCAATTTATACAATCATTCTCTTCATTCAGTTAATTATACCCTCTTGTCCGATACGAGATGTACCCTGAAATGTCCTTGCTAATATCCAGGATTTTTCCAAACCAACATATTTTAAAATGGTGTCTTGTGAATTACATTCATCATAAAAAATATTTATTAAAATATTAATATTAAATGAATACCAGAACCTGACCCAGAAAATAATTACATTATCATGAGGAGATGCACTGTATAGGATAAGGTTCGGAAACACTCACGTGGTACTTCATGACTAATTTTGGAACACAGGTTTTATAATGTGATCATTCTGTACATTATAATTTGTCAACATCTGAACTTACTTCCAGAGGTTTGACGGCTGTAGTGAGAGCTGCAGTTAAAGACAGATTATCGTTATGTGCTAATGCACTTCAGCACTCCACAGTGAACTTGTGTTAACAGCTTTAAATATTCATCCAAACCTAACCAATGTCTTCCACTTTTTAATGTTAGATTTTAGATTTATGATAGTGTTATCCTAACAGTTACTCAATACGACTCATTAGCAATGGCCGTGTCTGAAATTAGAATCCACTAATTAGAACTCATGACCACATACTTATGCGGTGTATATGCACACATGCAAAGGACGGTATTTATTTTTAGTGATGATCCTAAAGGCATCTGCTTATCTATATCGTCTGCCTAAAATATCCTACCTGGCATAGAGGCAGTGACCAGCAGTTTGACTTCACACTGCTCTTTCTTCATGGTCTGTTTGAGATCCTTAAAGAAGAGGCCTTCCACATAGCCCACCACCTCCCACAGAAAGGTCAAAGTAGCTGAGATAGCGTCCATGCCCCATTCGCACGGCGTCCGCACAAAATACATGATCAAACCCACCTGAGCAAAAACATAAATAGCGAATTCATCTATGGGGCTATGTCTGGTTAACTTTTGCAAGCTGCAAGATCTGTGAATCAAAAATAACATGTTGAAGCAATCGGATCTTACGAGATAATTGAAGAGAATGTGTGAAGTCTGTGCTGGTAGATCTCCAATGTTGAGGAGCAGCTTTCTCAGCATATACATAAGCTCATCCTAAAAAAATATTGAACCAACTTAGACACTGCAAGACTCCATATATACTTATGCATTGATGTACGTCGCTCTGGATAAGAGCGTCTGCTAAATGCCGTAAACATAAACGTATATGCTGTATTTATCATGACTTACAACTCAGAGCTGAAATCAGAGCTGGCTATATTTCCACTGCCTTACCTGTCTGTTACTGACTGTGAGTTTCTCCAGGAAGTGGCGGAGCACAAGTGCAGGGTCTTCAATCAGACAGTTCCACAGCACCTGCTGAGCCACAGCACTCACTGTGGGAAGCACATAATGATGTGAAACATGAGGGAAGTTCATCTGTTTTGTAAAAGCATCACAGGTGTCACTCAGTACTAAAGATAGAACCAAATTACTAGAAGTTGATTTTCAGGTATAGTTGGTAGCCTTAATCATTTTGACAGAGGTTTAAAAAGTAGACACTAATAAATACAAATTAAAATTAACACTAATCAAAAAATAACTCCTCGTTCACTACATAGTGTTTACTATATAGGGGGCTAACTAGTGAACAAGGGGAGGCGACGTTTAGTTCATTTCGGACACTCGGGACGTTAGTTTTTTACTAACTGTTGCTTAAATAGTGCGCCGGATCTTGACAATTTATCTCTGTCGCATAAATATCTCTCTAGTTCAGACACAGTCCGCACATGAGGCGGGGTCTGGTGGACACGGTGACAGATTTGCACATTTCTGTGCACATTTCGAACACAGCTTAAATGTACTTAGCCTACAGTAACTTGTTTGAATAGCGGATGTCAATTTAAGCATAGCTTTACAGGTTTAAAGAACAGACATGTGCTGCTTGAGCACCGGTGTACGTCACTCTGGATAAGAGCATCAGCTAAATGCCGTAAATGTAAATGCAAGCACTGATGTACATCGCTCTAGATAAGAGCGTCTGCTAAATGCCATAAACATAAACGTTCACATCATGTAAACAAAATCAGGTGATAGTGAGCTAATCATACCTGCAACACCATCCTCCCGAACATCTCCATCCTCCATTAGGTGCACTATTGGCAAGACAGCAGCACAGATGCATGCTGGGAAAACAGACTGGGGTGGCTGCAACATGTGATGTGTTGGTGTGAGCTCTGTGGTGTTTTCATCATCTAAAACAGGACAGCACAACATTTTCTTTACAAGTGACATTCAATTATATTATTCAGAAATGGTTCAATTTGATATTTTTCTCCATGTGCTTATTGATTCACCACACACTGGAAAAGTGGAAATGACTAAATCTCTTACCTTCAGCACTGACCACTGAGCGCACAGACCAAACTGAGCCACGACGAAACGAGTAATTCCTGTGGGAGTTACTGGAGGCGCAGGAGGGGCTGACTGACAGACGACGAGAAGCCAAATTTACCACATCTTCTGCTGACAGAGCACAAAACATGACATACAAGACTAAATCATTGTCTTTAAAAATTCCCTGTTCACAAAGTCCCTGTTCACAGTGGGACAGAAACTGTAACCAGGGACTGACCCTCTTCCTCCTGCTCAGGCGGGGGGCTGCAGGTAGGCTCATAGCAGGCCTCCTGAGCAATGGGTATAGCTGTGATGATGCTGGCCTCGCGACCCAGCCGCCTCTTTTCCTCTTCCTGTTGCATGTTCTTTAGGATGTGCTCCGCACGCTGATGAGAACGGGATACTGCACGAGCCGAGAATGATTTCTGAAAAATGGACCGTTAAGGACACATGTGTGAGTAGTGAACACGACGATGAAAAAAGTGCTATAACTCGTACTGTTTATTTGCTAATCGTATGATCCAATGCGTGGGCCAGTGGGCAGGACTTACAGACTGATCTTCGCTAATTGCATCTGGAACAGTGCCAGCATTAATTGGCACCCATGGTGGGTCAAACATGGGCACACAGGGCATTCCCAGGATAGGGGACGGCAGAGTGAAATTAATGCTGGGTGGAGGAATCTATAAAGAACCCCACCCAAACACATACTATCAGAAACCAGTATATTCCTGTATGAAGTGTCCAAAAATGTAGATTGTGTTAAAAAAAGACTGGATAACGTAAGATTAACAATGTATAACTTAGTGGTTGTACCTTAAAGATCTGCTGAGCGCCCTCTTCCATGCGCGGCCACACCTGGTAGCGAAACCTCCAGATGGTGTAGAACTTGAGCACCGAGTTGATCCTCTGACAAGCCTCATGGTGCTGAAACTCAGCCATCATCATCTCAGTGACAGCATCAGGCACCTTTACAGCACACAGCAGGAACATGGCCGCTGCATGTAACAGTAAGTGTGTGTTTGTGTGTGACACAGAGAAAAACAAAGTGAGAAAGAGAGATACAAATATTAAAAGAGAAAGGTTAGAGTAACCTTTACAGTAAAGATACTTTTGAAGATACAGTTATTGCTGTAAACAAAGTGTAATGATACACAATATGATCTTAAGTCAAAAAGCAAACAACTACTGTTGCACATTTCTAAAAAAATGTTTGTAATTAACCCATAGTAGTTATAGTATCAATAAAAGAATACACTATTTTACAGGGGAACAGTCAGACCTGCAGCAGCAGCAATATGCTCATCGACACTGAGCAGCAGCTCCCAGGCAGCTGGCTGGATGTCTCCATACATGTCGTCTGTTAGGATGGGGGCTGCTTTTATGAGTAAGGATAGAGGTGCTGGAGATAGACTCATGACCTGTGCATGCAAGGCACAACATACCTTTGTCACACCGGAAATTCCAAAAAATCAATGGCTTGGACTGGTGCATTTCATTACAAATGTTCTTCAGCAACTGGAATAAACCATGAGGTTTGCTGATAAGAGAGGTGAATGTTGTGAAAAGCACCTGCGTGCGGATGTATTTCAGCATTCCAGAGTCCTTTTTCCCCTCTGCACTGCTGTCGGTGGGACGTCTCTTCATTGACGGTGTCCGCAGACATGACTTGTCTGAGCACTGTAAGACAACCATCAGGCAATGGTTATTAAAGATTATAATATAAATGAACTTAGTTTTGCTTTGTATTGTCTTGGGATTGGTGTATGTGGTTAGCGGCTGGTGGCCAGTCAGTGCGTAGGCACCTCTTTGCTCTTCTTGACCCGTGTGCTGATGCTAGTGCTAGAGCTGTTCTCTCTCAGACTATCCACAGTCTCTCCGTACAACAGTTTAATGGCCCGGACCAGGCGGGTGCAGGAGCGGCTGTGGCGCTGGTAGCAGCGTGGGTGGCAAAAATCGACATGGGTGCAGATAAAACTTTGCTGGTTGCAAAGTAGGATCATGATCTGGCAGGGGACAGATGATAGTATATGATTATAAAACAACACAGAAGGTTCCATAGATTTCTGTAAACATGGCCATGTACACGAGCACCCACACATATTCAAACACTATATTTTTGAAGACTTATACTGACTTAACCCTAGCCTTGACCTCAAGACATAATCAGCAAAATGTCTCCACCATAGCCAAGGCCACACAAACACAAACAGACAGAGCAGGGTGAAGGCACTAACATGGAGCCATGACATATTACGGTGGTAGTTGTCTTCTACCCCCCCGGTGCTTCCAGGACCTTCGGGCTCAATGCTAGGTTCACTGGCACTCCAAGGGCTCCCTGAAATCAAATAAACAGACCCACACACACTTTACACTTACTAAAATCTTTGACTTTCCTTATGCAGAGAGATATAACCTGGGGCTTTCATACCTATGTCAGTAACAGTGTCCCTGCTTTGAGACAGCAGACGGTCAGACTCAGCATCATTTTCTGACTCTGAGTCCTGCCTAGACATCTTAGTGCTCTTGAGACTGCCAGCCCTGCGGATGGAGGACAGAGAGCCTCCTTTCTTCACCTTAAAACTCCTTGCTCCTTTAATTTGCAGCAGGCGAGAGCCTCCGATGCGAATCTTTCTGATGGGAGCTGTGGAGTACAGAGCAGAATAGTCAAATACACAACTTTACAAATGAGACAACTTTATTTAAACAAAATCAACATACCCAGGGGCTCTTGTGAAGATTTCTTCTCATCGCATGTAGTATCAGATTTTAGAGTGTGACTACTGCTGTTCAGGGAATCATGACCATCTTCATCATCCAAAATTCCAGCAAAGCTGATCTTCCTCTCATAGCGATGCCGACCCAGCTCTGGGTCAAGACGCAGCCTGCAGCTCTCTAAATCCTGAAATATTTCAAGAGATTACTCACATTTGTGTACCTACTATATTTCATTAAATAAAACCAAGAACAAAGATTAATTCTCCAGTTTATTGGTGTCTCAGATGTTACAAGTTAGCTCCTGCCATATGAAAACGTCTTTGCCAGTCACATCTCTAGAGCTGCATATAGTAATATCTGATTAATTAGTGCCTATGGGACGTGGTCCTGGGAAACCACCACTATTCAACCCTCATGCACACCTGATCCAGATCAGGTAATTCTGAAGCTCTTTATGAGCTGGATTAAATGTGGTGGAGGTAGGGAATACCTGGAATTGTGCAGGTAAGTGGGTCTTCAGGACCGAAACTGAAAAACACTGTACTGTGGAACTAATAAGTAAGTTCTGAGAGGGAGGAATCACCCACAGGTAGGAATAAGTAACGATACTGACCACAAGAGGCTCTGTGCGAGGACGAGGGAGGCAGGGGAAGGTCTCTCTCAAGAAGGTTGTGATCTCCAAAAGCAGCTGACAAGCAGACATTTTCAGAGCAAATGGGCAGCCACATTTCGTGGGGTTGACAGTATCTGTGGAAATACAAACACTCATTATTAAGCTTCTCAGGGAGAGAAGCATCATGCTGAGGAAAGACACTAAAGAGAGACTAAAATCACAGCTTTCCCTTACTGTCATCCAGAAAGTCTTCTTCTTCATCTTCCTTCCTCGCCCTTCTCTTGCTCTCATCGTCATACATAAAGCCCAGGATGTTAGCTGGGCTCTCACTGTCTGAATGGCACAACTCACTCAGACGAGTGCCAATGGCCTTGCAGAGAAAATATAGAGAACGCAAGATTTAAATTTTGAGATGTTCAAGTAAATCACATTGCATTATCACAACTTTTATGCTATTATAGAAAATATATATTAGAAATATAGACAGGCTTCTTTAGACAGCCCATTATCTCCTGAAGAGGTTGCAACGGCTATTTCTGCTTTACAGAGCAACAAAAACCCTGGCCCTGACGGGTTCCCAGTGGAATTTTATAAAGCATTTTCTGCTGAGTTGGTACCACTCTTAGTAAATATGTACAATGAATCATTTGAATCAGGAAGTATGCCCAAAACATTGTATGAGGCTTCTATCACATTGCTACAGAAGAAAAATAAAGACCCCCAATCCTGTGGCTCATACCGCTCTGTGTCTCTTCTGCCAGTAGATTTTAAGATTTTAGCAAAGGTCCTGGCCACACGTCTGGAATCCATACTCCCACATATAATTTCCCCAGACCAAACTGGATTTGTTAAGAACAGATTCTCCTTTTTTAACATACGTCGACTTTTCAACATCATCTACCATTCCTCACAGTCTACTACACCTGCAGTGGTAGTTTCATTGGATGCTGAAAAGGCGTTCGACAGGGTGGAGTGGAGGTATTTGTTTTTTACATTTGAAAAGCTTGGCTTTGGCCAAAACTTCATATCATGGGTCAAGTTGTTGTATGTAGCCCCTATGTCTTCAGTAAAGACAAACAATGTTTAATCTGAACTTTTCGCAGTCTCCCGTGGCACACGACAGGGGTGTCCTTTGTCACCCCTGCTGTTTGCTATTGCAATTGAGCCATTAGCATTGTCTTTACACCAGACAACACAACTGACAGGGATTTTTAGAGAAGGTCAAGAACATAGGGTCTCCTTATATGCAGATGATCTCATATTAT
>JBBPCX010000114.1:5298376-5316623 GCA_037974365.1 Hydrocynus forskahlii
AATCTGGACAGTATTTTCTCATCATTCATTTGGAATCATAAGCCTGCCAGAGTTAGAAAAAGCCTTTTGACACAGCCCAAGTGTTCTGGCGGCATGGCTCTTCCCGATTTCCAGACCTACTATTGGGCATGTAACATCCGACCCATGTTGCATTGGCTATATGAAGACCCTAGTGCTGATGCGCTTTCTTGGCATTCTATTGAGTCTAAGTCATGTAAACAATCATCATTGGCAGCTCTTGTATATGCACCTCTCTCATTATCGTACAACAAATTTGCTAGTGAAATCATCTCTGAAAATATGGATTCAGATAAGGAGACATTTTGGTTGGCAGTCTATTTCATTTAAATCCCCTGTCTATGCCAATCATTGTTTTAAACCATCTGTAATGGATAAAGCTTTCCTTATATGGCACAACACAGGCATTACACAATTTCAAGATTTATATTACAATGGCACTTTTGTCTCCTTCCAATATCTTTGTGATACCTTTAATATCCCTAGGACTCATTTCTTTCGCTTTCTTCAAATCCGTAACTTTATAAGGAATATCTCCCCAATATTTCCAAGACAACCTTCTAGTACTTCCTAAGATCATATATTATATAAGCCTATGTCATTCAAGGGTATTATATCAGCCTCTTATGGCATGTTGATGGCATTTTCACCTTCCAACACTTCTGACTTAAAATCTCAATGGGAAGGTGAATTTGGGGAGCCAATTTGTGAAGAATCATGGGATGCTGCGTTGGGCAGAGTTCATAGCTCATCAGTCTGTGCCAGACATGGGTTCCTACAATTCAAGGTTTTGCACCGTGCCCACTGGACTAAACTCAGACTTTCTAGACGGTTTCCTGATGTAGACCCATCATATGATCGTTGTAAGTGCAATCCAGCATCACATACCCACATGTTCTGGTCGTGTACAAAGCTAACTCAGTATTGGGCATCCATCTTTGACATAATATCAGTCTTCTTGGGACGACCTATTTCACCAACTCCTTTGGTTGGGATATTTGGGGTAGTACCGGATCATTTGGGTCTAACCAGGGCGCAATCAAATATTGTGGCTTTCTTAACGCTCCTGGCCAGGCGGCTGATTCTGATCAAAGGGAAAAACTGTAAACCTCCAACATTTACACATTGGGTCAAAGATGTTCTTTACTTCCTTAAACTTGAAAGAGTAAGATATTCTTTGAAAGGATCAACAAAACAGACCTACAATAAAACATGGGGACCTTTTCTGGACTATGTCAAGACGCACATCACTCTCACCTTAGAATAAGTAGGCTTGAGAATAAGTACATTCCACGACATTGAGTTGCAATTGGTCATAATAATAACAGTTTTTAATAAGTGGTCACCCCCTCCCCTAATTTTGTTTTCTTTAGTGATACTTGTTATTATTATTATTTATTATGTTGGTTGTTATGGGGGTTGTTATGTCTCTATTTACTTTGATATGTTTGTTTTGTGTGTGTGTCTCATACTTCTTGTGGGTTTTTTTTTTTTTTTTCAATTGTATGTCGATAACTACATTTAATGTAAAAAATGTTTCAGATATGTTCAAGTTGTAATGTCCAAACTGAACAGAAATAATAAAAAGAAAAAAAAGAAATATAGACAGGCAAGCAGAGTACCTAAACAGCTGACTAACAATTTCCTCCTAAGTTAAAGTAGGTGTGTTAGAGCAAAGAAAAAAAAACACCAAAATATGCAGGGCAGGCATGGTACAAGCTACTATGCATCTGAGAGCTTGTCATTACTCACATCACCCCACTGGTAGAAGTGCTTGGCTGCATTCCACTGGAGCTTGTTATTCCTCTTGTTCCCAGCCACAGGTGAGCGTCCTCTCGAGAGGCCTCGTTTGGTGATGTTGACATGGTGACCTTTCATCCACTCCGGCCAGTTACCACGATTACAGCGATGCACAAAACGGGCACACTCCAGGAAGAGGGATGCCCTTGCCACCACTGGTGCTTCCTGGTAAGAATATTTTAGATAAATACAATCCAGCATTCTCTGCAATGTTAGTAAACCACAGCATGCTCCAAATCAATTGCTTATTTAACCTATACATAACAGACAGGTGATACAAAAAGGCTATTAAGTTGTTTTTTATCAGTTCTGTCACTGAAGTAAAATGTCTTTGCTGTGAGTGGATAATTAGAACCAACCAGGTCTAGCGCAGCAGCTAGTATGGATGCATCTGGGATGGTGCCTGGCTCACAGCAATTCAAGAGGAACTGGAACCTTTTCATGCCCTGTCTGATCGCACCCAGGTTCACTATGTTCTTATTTTTCATGGCCTCCTGGCTAGCAACTAAGCGCTCCTGGAATCCATGGCAACCTGGTATGGATGAAACCACAGTACAATGTCAACAAATGGGAAAAGCTGCATGATAAAACTGTTTAGATCTAGTGCCCAACAACACCCCAAAAAATATATGGATATCATACCAAAAATATTTTTATAGATTTTTATAGGTTGAAAAGATTTTATTCTTTCTTCACATTTAATGTTTAGGGTTTATTTAATAAAAGTGTGGAAACATGATAAAATACAGCTGTAAAATGTGATGCTTGTGCAATCCCCCACATAAACATCCAATACTTCACATTAAGGCATCTCTTGTGGAGAGCTGGAAGCGTCTGCTTCAAGCCATGGCAAGTCAGGACGGGCAGCATAATAATGTGGTAAGACACTGTCCACTGTCACTGCCAGCGGGCAACTTTCCACAGAGACGCACAAACACAAACACACAGAGCTGGCATGGAAGATGGTAAAGAACAGTGAGTTCACCAAAAGCACAGGACAGGACACGGACACGCACAGAGACAGTAGCGGAGGTGGGGGGAGGGGGGAGGGGAACACCCCAGGGTTCTACCATCTTTCTCCTCTGTGTGGTGAAGCTTGGATGGGTTCCGCCGACCAGACCGCCATTTACCGAGCCGCTTGAAGAAATTCTCCTCCTCCTCACGGCCATACTCCATAGCACTTCCTTCAGACAGCTTCACGGCACTAGTGAACTTCACCTGTTGAGGCAAAGGTCTTCCTGAGTAAAAACAAAGTATTTCCAAACATTTCCAAAAGCGAATACTGTATGTGATGTGGTAAAAAAAAAAATGTCTAAAATACCTATTTTTACAGTGTGAACCCTAAATATGCCCCAAATATTTTTTAAGTCAGCTTAATACTTTACCCTTCAAGAAAATGCAAAGATAAACCTGTATCCGTACTGTACAGTTTACAAAGAACTGCTGTCGCAGTGCTAGAATGTAATGTGACCCCTTATAGACTGCACGTGCGTTTTCTTTGGCATGCGCTGTCGTTTTCTTTGGTATAAGCAGGTAAATACAGTACTAAATGAATTTGATTTACAGTAATAAAAATACAGGGCTTTAAGAAGAAAAAAACGAGAACACTCAAAGTAGGAAATTCTGGACTGCAGCTGCGTCAAAGGGCAACAGCCAATCAGCAGCAAAGAGAAATAAATAACATTCTCAGATTGGCTACTTTCAAACCTCCCGCCTCTAAGCACAGGTGACTGTGACATCCTGGACTCATCTGTCATGCCCCCTCATCCTCGTGCTGGTTGCCCAAACATAAACAACCCAGCACGAGGGGTTGTGGCGGACGAAGCCAGGACGTATATACACTCTGTCGTCTCAACAGACTGCATATACAGTAAATCCCCGCTTATACATGGTTACATTGTAACACTGCGGGAGACAGCAGTTCAGTGAACACTGTACATATTTGAGGGAATATATAGGGTTTACACTTCAAAAATAGTCATTTTTAGGCTTTTGTTTCACCACATCACAAATTCATGGTTTCTGCCATTCGCGGGTGCTCTTGGAACGTAACCACCGCAAATGGTGGGTGGTTACTGTATGTATATATATATATATATATATATATGATTACTAGCTAATAATGGTATTAGAAATAGCCATTAAATTTGAATTACAAACAATTCTAAATATTTTACTAATTCTCTTTTAGGGTTGCCTTCATAATAGAAACACAATATGTGTCATATTGTTTTGTCCATAAAACATAGTTTGAGTCTGAAAGGAGTAAATGCTAGGAAGATTAATGTTTGAGAGTGGAATCTGATGCTGAACACAGCAAAAAAAATTGTCATCTCATGTGAGGACATTATTTCCTTCAGAAAATTCAAATTTTATTCAAAGTAACAGCACTGGATCTCCCAAGTTCAAGTTGGTCTCTCTTGCGGTGAGGTCTCTTTTCTCAGGGAGTCTGGGACGCCCCTCTCAATTCCCTCTCATTTTGAACGATGTACAATTTGTTTGTGAAGTAACAATGCCCACATTTGTTATGACAAAGATCAGATTACATTTAAAAAATGTTGATATTTCTAATAAACTTTTGTCCAACACTTGTTGTGTCTAACTTGGGAAGGTCTCTAATTAACTGATTAGTTGTGTGATGGGAGTAGCGAAAACAATCAGTTGTGCATGACAGTGGGTGTAAGGATCATAATTTAGAACATGTGGTCAAACAGATTCACAAAATTATATTTCAATTTAGTTTATTTGGGTGATCAGAGAATGTTCCGTCCTATTCGGGACAGACCAGAGGCAACGGTTGACTTTGTCTCACCTTGGAACTCTGCCTGATGAAGGACAGCCTGTCCACTGAGCTGATGTCCAGCAGGTCCTCTACTCCGTCAGCCAGCCCCGACAGGGAGGATCGCTTCAGCCAGTTTCCTGACAAAATACAGTCACAGAAGGGAGTGAACAACAGGACACACACCTGCTCCAACTAAAACAGGCCACCCATTCATTCAGTCAATTAGAGTGGAACTACAACTAGGTCATGTTTCTTAGGTAAAAGCACTACCTATATACTGAGGCCTGGCAATGTGTCGTCATGATGATGCTTGATTCAGTTGGAGCAGTAACACTGTCATACATGACTGAGAAATCAAACCAGCAAAATGGGATGAAAGTGAACAGAAGGAGATCTGGGGCAGGATAAAATATACAAAACGCACACACACACACAAGCATGGACAAAGACCAGACAGCACTTTCCACCTAAAAAGAGCATTCCATTTCCACTGAACTTAAAAACAATCAAGCTGTGTTCAAAAGCTTCCATATATTCTTCATTCAAAAAGCTCTGTAACAAACAGTGATCACAAAATAACACACACACACACACACACACACACACATACGTAAGACGGAGAGAGTGAATGGAAGGTGGACAGTCCGACGGCATGCTGGTGACAAAAGAACACACACATAAAAAGAGAGATATGAATGGCCTTGCTTCCCAGATTTTCAGTACACCGATAACCCATAAGCAATGTGCACAGCAAGGATTTTCTTGGCCTATAAATTCCAAATGAATCATATTAAAATAGATAGCTAGCAGATTCACAAACAGGTTGCCAGATAGAGCAATGCCATGTTAATCTCGCAAATGTGCACATGGCCTAAACATTATGTAATGAGACATGACATATGTCAGAGATTCGCACAGTGACGGTGAGCCAAAATACTCAATAACATCAAAATATCAAATAACAGAGAGGCAACAGACTCAACTGAATGCATGCTCAAGTCCAGACACGACATCACCTTCTATTCTATTCAAAACATTTCAGATCTGGATGATCCATAGCCAGTGTGTGAATTTTCAAAACAAGAAGATCCGGATGCACATAAGGATAAACAGACAAGCACGCGCACGCGCACACACACACACACACACACACACACACACCTATGGGCAGTTTGAGTTTTTTGCGCAGTGAGATGCGACGAGAGCGGGAGCGGGAGCGGCGGTCTGTGGTGGTGCCTGAATGGGCGGTGGTACACTCCGATGTATCTTGCTCTGACTGGCTGCTGGTGTCGCTAGCGGCACTCTGGGATTTGAACATCTTCCTCCAGAAGTCCTTCCTTCCTAACAGAGCCCCAGGGATCTGCTCATCACTGATACACACACATAGCAGTTGATTTCAGTCAATACACATGAAAGGTTTAGTAAATAGCAGTGCATCTGTTAACAGATGCAAAGTGAAAAAGTGAAGGGTCAGATGATCAATGATATTTTTTTGCTGTTAAATACATCTAAATATGTATTAATCAGGTATCTTAATCTTTTAAACCAATGATGTAAATGTTGAAACCTCTCAGGGTGTTATGCTCGACAGCTGTGGGCTCATCTAAGCATCTGAGGTTCCGAAACTAAAGACTCTTACTCTTACAAAAGCAAGAGAAAAGAGAAGAAGACTGTACAAGATATCTTAACATTTTCTGGAAGTAATTTTCACTCTCCAAAGCTTGACCACCAAAACCACAAAAAAATCAGAACCCACAAGTTGAAGTACCAATTAAAATCTCCACTACCTCAGCTCACAAAAAAAATTAACTTTTACCCTGCAATGAGATCATATCTATGGACTCATATTTATGGTTAAATTTTGTGACCACACAGTGTTACATTTACTGAATGTCAATTACTGCTAGCTTGCTAAATTAGAATGTGAGATAATAAAGGTAGCTGTGTAAGTGGAGCCCAGTGAAGCACACAGTGTCAAACAAAGAACCCTGACACTGCTCATTAAAATATTTACTGGTACATTATTGTCAAGAAAGTGTTTTGTCAGTCAACTGTTTTTCCTCTAACCTGTCATCCACTAAGTTTTTTAAATAATAAAGTTTGCCCCACCAGGTAGTTGTGGTGCTATCCCTGATCTTTAAGAGTCTTTGTGAAATGGAATTGAAGAACCGAAGTCAACACATGGTCTTGAATTGAAATCTCTGAAAAAAACTCTTCAAAGAATGGTTAGGTATGCCAAGTTCAACCCCTACATCCCTGCCAAAGAAACAGAGGAAGTTTGTTAGCTGGCTACAAAAATGTTTGGAAGCTGTGATTTCAGCCAGAGGGCAGCTTATCAATTACAGACTGAAAGAACATGCACATGTCACAGTTTATTTCCAAAATGTTACATTCAGTAAAAAAATCAGTTATATTTAAGTTAGTTTCACAGGAAACACTGCATACAACCCTATGTCAGATGTCATTGGGCTGGACTCCTAACAGTAAGTTCTCCCAGCAGTATACTGTAAGTCGCTCTGAATAAGAAGCATTTGTTAAATACATAAACGTAAATCTTCAATTTACCATAAGCAGCAGTGAAATGGTCAAATTCATCCAGTGTGGATGCCAGTTACAGTGTGTGGTGTGTGACAGGACTAACCTTTTTTGTGCGGTGGGCTTGGCCTCATCTTTCTCCTCAGGTTTCTTCGCGGCATTGAGTTTTTCCGCACTGTCCAATAGAGCGCTCAGGGCCACGCGCCGGAAAACGTTGCCATGTGACTCTTTGATAAACTGAACCAACTGCCGAATGTCACAGTACAGACCCTTTTCATGGTGAGCAAGGCGTGTGAGAGGGAGGGGGGAGAAGCACAGAGGGAAAGAGAAACTACTTAACCAAGTTAATCATGCTGACAGAGCTTTACCTGAGAGCATTCAAGCGTAACGCACATTCAGTGAATATCTCACATGAATGAGTACACAGCAGCTGTAAGACCACTCGTAAAAGTAATGAACAGCCAAAACTGAACTGGCCTAGATGCTTGGCCCTCACCAGATTCTCTGGACTGTGCAGCTCATGTGTGGTGGAGGCACATCTGGTTATAAGGGATTTGAACATACAGCCCACCACCACTGCTTCCATGTTCTGGGCCAGAGACTTATCACCTCCTGTTGCGAAATTGTTTCCGAAGCCAGCCTTGTCTGAAAACACATAGAAGCCACCTTAAATGCTGGTTGCAAGGCTGGAAGGGAAGATGGAGCAGCTGAAGTGAGGCTCAGGCATGAATTGAAAAACAAACAGGGGAAGCTGGAAGCTGTCAGCGCATACAAGATGGAAAAGGAGCACAAAAACTCATAAAGCACATATGACACCAAAGGGATTGCAGGTTTGAAGGGTTGTACACATGCAAATGTCTGCGGCCTGATAGTTTTGGACCTAACAATCAGGTCATGCTTCCATTTTACAGCATTGCTTTTTCCCCTCCTAGATCTGGTGCTTAGAGAAGAACCCTTTGGATTTTTGGTGGTGCCTACACTATTCATCCAAATCTAGAGGCGAGAATGTCACCTTAAGACACAGGGAGGGGTGCAGGAATGGGAGTAATGCCTACTTTTTGGCAGTAAACTTAGATATTGTGTATCTACCGAAGTTTCGTTTATTCGCCCTCCTGGACCTCTCACCTGCACTGCCGTATTCTGCAAGAGAAGAAATGTGGGGCAACATTGGAGTCAGGCCAGTACAGACATGTAGCTCTCAGGAAACACCAACCCACCCCAAACACACACACACACACACTCACTCACTCACTCACTCTCATATGCACAAAACTCACACTCCAAGGGACCTTCATGGTTTCATTATCATTCCACTCATATGTTCACTAACTTGCCAACAGCTGGACGTACTGTAAGTGAATTCAAATTTAATTCATTATTTTCTCAAAATTGGGCACAAGAAATCACAAAACCTATTGTCCTGAACATGAATTATTCACTGTTATCAATAAATATTAAGATTGGCAAGTCTGCTGAAAGGATGAGTGACTGAGTAATGGAAAAGTTAATCAGTGCTTTATGGGATGAGAGTAGATCTGAGGGCAGACTGGTAAAAAAACATCAAACTTTAATACACTTCAAGCCAGACTGTCCTTAGAGCCCACGTCAGTCCCTAAAACACGGTTTATACGGGAGTAGGGAGACAGAAGGAGATGTGGAGGAAAAATGAAGGGACAATACAACAAAAAGACATGATGAGCATTTGCAACACAATAATTCAATTCACATCTTAGTATTTTGGGGTAAAGTGTAGTTGGTATCATTTTGTTACAATGTGGGAATAACAATGTGCCTGTGTAATGTTAAACAAGGGTGTGGAAAGTTGAAATTTATAGGCAATGAGAGCATAACGTTATAATATTATTTCTGAAACAATCTACATATTTTTACATAGAGTCTACATGTTTAAACCATGTCAAAATCAGGGCTGCACAATATATAATCTGTTAATCATTATCACAGTATTGGTCTCTGAAATCACAGAAGGGTGCAATTTGCAAATGAGCCTCTACCCAATCATAGTGTTTTTGACAGAGTAACCAATCACAGCTCCAGGTGAGTTACTGGGTGTTTTGATGAACAGACAAAAGCAGAATTACTTTGGCTTTTTTAACAATTAAAGATAGTTCACCAATTCACAGACTCACCAATGTGTTCTTAAAGGTACCACAAATATAATTAATAACTCATTCTTATATTACCATTTTCCAAACTGTATTTATCCAGTAGAATTAATACTTAAAGTTATTTTAATCAGAGAAAAGTGATGATATGGGCCCTTTAAAATATTGGAAGATGTTGCAATCACTATATGTAAGAGTATAATCACAATACTAATTTTTCTTCCATATTGTGCTGCCCTAGTCAAAATCCTGTTGTTTCAATGAAACTTAAGATTCAATCTTGTTCCATTTCCTCCTAGGGATGGGAACTGTTCCAAATGATTTAATTACCAAAAACCTCAACTGCACTACTTAATCCTAAATAATACTTTATTCGGTATCTACTTTTTGCAAAGCTCCTTCAGACTTTACCGGAGTAACAACAGATGAGCACTGTTGTTCAGGTACATGTTATAATTGAACTGCTTGCTTGAGACATGGAAAAATGCTTTAACAGGGGTGAAGCTATTTATAATGCTCATGTTTTTTCCCTGTTTTTTGGCTTTTGTAATGTTCTCTTCCCCGTTTTATTGTCCTTTGTTGTTTATGTTCAACATGTACCTGATCGATGTGAGTCTGTTGCTTTTGTCTTAGTCCCGCCTTAGCCGCACCCCCTCATTGTCCTGTTCATCAGTGTCTTGTTCCCGTCTCCTCCCTGACCCAGTTTTTGGTTCTTAATGTTTTGCTCAGTTATTCTTGCTCTGTGTTTTTTGTCTAATAGTTTCCCCTGTGTTTTGCCTGGTGCTTCTTGCTTTGTGTTGTTTGACCCCCTTCTGTTCATGTTTATGTATGTTCCACCCCAGTCTCCTTTTGCTTTATTTTGTTTCACTTTGTTAGACCCTGTGTTAGTTCAGTGTCCTATTAGTTTTTCTATTTCAGTTTTTCAATACGAACAATCATTGGCTTGAGGAGGCTGATAAAACTACTATTTAAATTGACAAATGAATTTGATGAATTTTTGATGCTCTGTAGTGCTAGGTTATGGGACTGTCATACTATATTGAACAACATTTTCTACTAAAGATCGGACAGAGGCTGAAAAGACACTGGTAAACACAGAAAGCTTTGACACACATACAGAGAGAAATGCAGTCCAAAAGAGACAGAGAAGATTTCATGTGTTATGATCTTATTTTATCATTTATGGTATTATGGACGTACCCTTATTGTGCTACTGGAAAATGTATTATGGCACAAAAATCTTCAGACTTTGGTGGATAGTTACAACTAATAAATACCAAAGTGGGCATTGCCTCATCTAATATTTCACCTTCTGCTGCTCAGTAAACCAACAATTCACTCAGTTTTATTCTTTATGTGACCTGAGACAAGCTGAGACAACTACTGTTTTAAAACCATACTTTTGTTTTACCCCAGCTCAAAACTCTAACCTGGACACTACCATGTAAACTGCGCCAAAGTGAGTTACAGTTGTTAATACGTAACTATAAGTATGGCATGTTTAAAACGTGTGGCAAGCATGGGATGTGGCTTTGTCTCCTTACTGTCTGTGATGGGCTCCATACAGAAGCCAAGGAGAGCATGCAGGAAGTCCACTATGTTGTTGAGCGAGTCCTTGTTGACGTACTCTTTCATTGTCTGCCGGAACTGCACTTTATCCAGCTTGTACAGACTGGTCAGGCAGTTCTGGGCCTACACATGGTGAAAGCCGCACAGTTTAACAGCACACAGTCCAACCACAAATACTCAATAGTATTACAGAGAAAAAACTTCAACCCAGGCTTCTGTTTTCAGTGAATATATGATCTATACAGTCTACACTGGGATTCTGCATCACTTGCTATGTTTCCCCTGAATTTCTTCGCAAACTGCACAAGAAAATGTTTTCTGCAACAGAAAATGTTAAAGAACATGTTTTCTGTGTGTAACAACAAGGGTTGCAAAATTCCAGGAATTTTCAAAGTTGGAAACTTTCCATGGGAATTAACAGGAATTCATGGGAATTAACAGGAATTAACAGGAACAAACTGGAAGTTTGGGAACATAAAATACAGTTGGTAAAAAATATACTTTACCCCCTACATGCATTGCACATTCCTCCATCACATGAACAGTGATTTCCAGAATCTACTTTTTTGAGCTCACAGCACAGATACAGACTGTTGAAGCCACACATTTGAGCCCAAGGACTACATAAAGTCAAATAAGTTTGATGATATAATGAGGTAGGCAATATTTGATCTATGGTGTTAAAGTTTAATTAGCAACTATTAAATCAAAATGTTTTCATACAGTCACTAGGTCACTGGTAACCAGATATGCTAAATGTAAACAAGCTAGCACAATTTCATTAAAGAGGCTAGCTTATCATGATGCTAGCAAACGTAAACGTGATGGTGTTTCTTCTGCCTCCTGCTAGATGATTTTATGTAACCGAACAAGATTTTATACATCAGTTGTAAAATATTTTGAAGACCATTCCATTTGTTCAGCTAACTACCTACATATTGGCATTGCATTGCATTAGTGTTTTTTGTCATCTTATTCAACAGAAAAATGCCACGTACCCCATCCAGTGTGTGGAGGCATTTCACACCAGCTAATGTTGATCATTCCAAAATTCCCGAACTAAAGTTCCCATGGAAAATTTCTGGAAATTTACTGGAAATTTACCAGGAATTTTCCTCCCCTTTGCAACCCTAGTCACAACTGACTTCCCTGTAACCTATTCATAAAGGCATTTACTTTGTTTTTATTTTATTTTCTAGCTTGTTTTATTATCTTAACTGTTACTTGAGAGATCATGTTTATTTGCCATAAAGAGCTGCCATGTTTTCTGGAGTAAGTATTGAAAGAGGCAGTGTTCCTTTACAAAACACTCTTGCTTCCGTCTCAGTCCAACTATATGTCACTCTACCATGATGTTTATGTTTGTTGTTAGAGGCACAGGAGGGAAATGTGTCACGTGACACTAAATTTATTAGTAAAAAAATGTACAACGCAGGTTCTCACTGTTTCAGGTATCAACAAACAAATATTTATCTAATATGAACGTAAATAATTTAGCTAAAGTTGAAAAAAGAAAAATTAATGCCAATTTCAGTATTTATAGCTTACACCAGGGGTGCCCAAACCTGTCCACAGCGGCCCTTTCTGGACAGGTTTGGGCACCCCGGCTTACACCAACAAACTTTCTGAAGCGCTTAAATGATCTTCTGTCACACTTTCCCTTCCTGCTGATCAGCAGCTGGACCAGTCCATCCTTAGTCTTCTTTAATCCATGCTCCACCCTGGAACCTCTTTCAATCACTTTTCTCATCTGCTGCATGTTCGACTGAGTGTAATTCACTTCCTTACATTTGAAATCTTACAATCCCATGTGTCTGCTGTGTCAGTTACTTTTATAATTATCTTCTTGTTGTAGCTCAGCCTAGTCTTACCTGTCGTAGTTTCATAGTTCCTCTTTTCTTGTTTGCTATCATCACTTCTTTTCTTCTTACTGTTTCATTGTATACCTTTGTTATTGATGAAACCCTACCACACTAGCATCCATAACTTTCCCAGACTGGTTTCGTACAGTCCACCCAATTGAAATCGTACAGTAATGTACATTTACATTTACCAGACGCTTTTATCCAAATACGACTTCCACTCCCTAACTACAGGGGACAGTCTCCCTGGAGCAACTTGAGGTTAAGGGTCTTGCTCAGGAACCCAGTGGTGGTGTGCTGAAGGTAGGATTCAAACCCATTACCTCTTGGTCCAGAGGCAAGTATCCTACCCACTGAGCTACCACCACCCCACTAATGTAATGGCAGTGTCTTTAAGCATACGCTACTGTTGTGATATTAAGCACTGCAAAAACTTCAAAACATCAATTCGTGCCTTAGTTGCCCACAAGATATACTAAATATGGTGTAACTAAATGAAAACTATGCTAAAACTAAAACAATTAATTCACTCTTACAACTAAACTGAAACAATATAATTTGGGGACGTAACAACATCACATTATATCGCAGCATTTCGCATATATACATACATATAATACTGTATTACGAATAGTAAGTTAACCTGTGGCTATTGCGTTAAAGCTCTATGAAACCGGAATGGAAACATTTAACATATTAACATAAGGCACATTTTCAGCCTGCCATTTTTACTGTATTGAAAAAGTTAAGAAATTTGAGTAATACTTGTGTAAATCTTTACAACTCTAATTAAAACACTGGCTTAAATATCTTCCTTTAAAGACTGTCTTGACAGAGTTTTATGCATTCTTTTTAAAGTCATAAATATAAGTTACAAATCCGTAAGACTATTGAAAAGCAGACATAGTGACCTGCATTCGCAGACGATCTCCGGAGAGTCCACGATGGCCTTCTCCGCAGCCATAAGCACAGCCAAGAGACTTTACAATCTTAATGAGCATAGTAAGAGCCAGTCTGTGGGTGCTGAGGGAAGAGTCCTCCTCCTGGGGAAATGACATGGGTGATAACTCGGGTACATGCAGTATAGCTAAAGATACATTTGCTCATTTCATTTTACCGTCAGTACTGAAACAGAACACATTGAAAACTGCTGCAAGAATTTTATTTAAAATACTTTACTGTCATCTGTTCAAAATATCTAAGTTACACACCTTACTGTCTTTGTTGTATTTAATATCATTTCTGCTTCCTCCTCCACTTCCTCCTCCTCCATCACCTCCATCACCATCTCCGCACCCTCCACAAGGCGCTGACCCTGTGCCTCCACTCACGCCACCATGAGCCCCACCCACACTTTGACCAGTTCCATCCTTAGAATGCTCTGCCTCCTTTGGCTTCTCTTCACTTTTAGACATGTTCTTGGACATGCTGGGTACCACACCCAGCTGAAGGAGACACTCAATGATGTTGAGAGCCACATCACAGATGCGAGAGCTGATTTCATGGGTGAGGACAGCGTACAGAGCCCGCAGGACAGCCTGGAGAAATAAAAAGAGAGACATCAGAAAAGCTGCATATATGGTTTTCCAAACATTCTCTGTAAGCATCAGTATACTTAGTCTATTACAGTGATACACAACAATAAAAAAAAATTAAGACACACTGGGTCCCACTTACAAAACTGACAATAAATAAAAGTTGTGTACATAAAATAAACACATCTCTAAGCATATCTATGTCTCATGTTAATTCAAATGATTAAAGTAAAGTGGTAGATTGTGATAGCAATCTGATTTGGTCAAAATTGCCAGGGGAGTACATTTTAACACCACCTACAGCTAAATAACCTTCTGGTTATCCCAGCCAAACATTCGATCCATCAAAAAATCAATATAAAAATGTCCTTCTCACTCCTCACCCAGTTAATGCACTCAGTTACCTTTACCCTATCATTCAGCCACATGTTCCTAATTGCTCTCTCAGGTCCTCCAAGAAACATCGTCTGGCTCTGGCATCCGCTGGTGGAAAGAGCTGCCTAAGCCGACAATGGCCACAGAGTCTCCCTCTAGCTTCAAAAAGCTCCTGAAGACTCATCTGTTCAGAGAGCATCTCCTCTCCTCTCCTACAGCATCTCATAATCTTCTTGCATTACTCTTATATAAAGATTTAGCAGTTATATATACCGTAACCCCCTGAAATTCGCAGCGGTTACGTTCCAAGAGCAACCGCGAATATAATAAACAAACGCCTAAAAATTTTACCCCTGTATAGACTGTACTACAATGTACAGTGCGTTTTCTTTGGTATGCACTGTTGTTTTCTTTGGTATGAGCAGGGTAAATACAGTAATAATTAAATTCAATTTAATAAATTGTAATAAAAATACAAGAAGAAAAAAAACACGAGAACACTCAGCGAAACTACTATATTACTATATATATATATGAATTAATATATAAAAGAAAAGACTCCCACTCACAGTAAGATCCAGCATGCCATTCTTCAGGATGAAGTTGTTGGTGCCTTCAATGGTGTCTTTTTCTTCCAGACAGGAGTAGTTGATGCATGAATCTGTCAAACTGCGGGGCAAGTTGGAACATGCCAGCGGCTCACATGGCATCTCCGGGATGGGGTTGGGATTGCACAGCTTCTTGATGTGCTCCGTGAAGAAATCAGTGTAGCCCACATTAAAGGAAGCAACGGTTGTGTTGAAGGTAGCCATGGTAATGGTAGAGATCTGGGAACGGACTGAGAGAAGGGAAAGACGGAGAAAGAATAGTTACAGTATATGAGGCTACAAAGAAAAACAGGAAGCAAATGACAAAGAAGCAGTAACAGACAACTTCTTGATCACTCTCACAAACTGTAGTGTTGTACTGCTGTAAAAAGTACATTTGATATTAGAATATTTGTCCAATTCAATTTCAAAATGTAGAAAATGTCTACTTGAAAGTTAAATACAGTAATAGACAGAAATAGGACATCTGCTTCTCTGACAGACTTTCTTCATATGACAGACTTTTGAGATCCTTAAGTGAGTGTCCACTTGTGAATCTAGGGAACATAGCACTGTCTTTGAAAATGGCTTTTACTGATAAAAATAATGTACTTCACATTTCAATATATGTACACATTTGACAAATAAAATCTGTGTAGAGTTCAATTTTAAAATCCCCTTGAGGCAGTTTGCTTTACAGACAGTAGTTCAACACAACACTAACAATAGACATCACAGACATGAATACAACACAAACAATACCAGAAATGGCATTTCAGGATTAAAGTTTGCTTAGGAATATTATCACAGGTGGAACAAAAGACAGTCTATTAGCAGCACCTATCCAGAGACTGAACTTCCATCCTGACGGAAACCTCTGAAACTCAGCAAGTTAAGCTAAGCCTCATTTCACCAAGGGGAGCACCAGTTATATTGCCCTTTTTAGGCAAGATTAGGCAAGCCCTGATTCTATTCTTAAGACTAAGATTGCCAAACCAGTACATCATAAAAAAGAAAGGACAGCCTCAATAAAAGAAGAAAAAACTATTTTCATCAGTGCCATGTTCACATTTAATCTTAAAAAGAACAGCTGTTGATTTACCTTTTAACATATGGCATCAACATTCTGTAATCTGAGATGTTGAGATGTCTTACTGTTAGTGGAATTTTTATTCTTATTAAAGTTTCACTTGTATTAATCTAGTATTTGCACGTATTATCCTCATGTAACCTTCTGTTCTCACAATGTATCCTTTTTTTTATACAATGTGTGATTATCTATGCAACCTGACTATCTCTGCTGAAATTAGTATTCCCTTATTTAGGCTGTCATCCGCAGACGGGACAGCCAAGGGAGCATGTAGTTTGGGGGAATTCAGTCACCTTTGTTTTCAGACGCCTCTTGGGGAGGCCAGATGGAGGAAGGACAGGGTGACCTTGCTCGAAGCGTCCGAGAACGAAAAGAACGGAATCCTCCCTTTTGGTAGCATAGGCTTTCTGATTGAATACAGGCTTTGCTTTGACAGTCAACTGAGGATGTCACATACTCACTGCCCACCGTCTATATATGTTGTTGTGTTTCACTTTTGAATTTGAACAACTCCTCTGTAAGACATAGGTCTGACTGCTGTGACTTGTTCCCTTGCTGCAAGAATAAATATTTACTACTAATTTTGACTCCGTATCATGGTGAACTTCTTTTATTTTGAGATTATTTTGAAATTTATCTAACACTTTTTCTTTAAAGACACTGCCCTTTGCTCCGCCATTAGCCGGTTGTTTGGCATTTTGGGATCCCTTTTAAATGGCAGCGGCATCAAGTTTTGCAGAGGTGTTCATTATTTCCAGAAATCTCAGATCTTCTTGAGACATTTCCACCTTTTCATATGTACTCTCAGGGAAGTCATGATTAAACTGTTGAACCAGAAGCTCACTCACTCTCTCTACAGAAATCCTGTGGCTGTAGACATATGGTTTGCCTTGCTTATTGAGACAAGTGTGCCCGTCGTGGAGGGGACCACTAACCACCCAGCCCAACAGGGTTTTTTGCCCTTGCTATTTACCACGCTTCATAGCTCCATAAGTTTGGGCACATTTATTCCAATTAACAGATCAATATCAGCATCAATACTTGACAACAATACATCTTTCAAATGAGGCCATTTCTCCAAATTCTTTTGTTTTGGGATATGGTCTTTGCTGACTGGGATTTCTTCCTGTGTGTTAACATCTGGAAGTCCAAAGAAGTCTCCTCCTTCCAAACTGCTTACTTCTAAGCCTCTGATGACGATGCAGTCATTGGGTTTCTCCTGACCCATAGTGCGCAAAAGGAGCCTGTGATGCCTTCCCTTCGCGTTCAGCTGCCTTCGGAGACTCTCCGTACAAAATTTGGCAGAACTACCAGGATCAAGGAATGCGTAAGTCTGGATAGTCTGATCTGAATTACTTAGCTTTACCTAAACAGGTACAATGGCCAATGTACAACTCTTCACATGATTCTAAAGTGTGTGTTCCATTACAGACTAGACAAGAATTTAAAGTATCAGACTTGTCATTAATAGATAGTTTCTTTAACCCTTCTTGCTTGGAAACTTCATTCTTGGGAGGAGTAGGAGCATCTGTCACAGCAGTAAGAAAGCTGCCTTTGTTTTTAAAGGAAAGCTTAGAGTCTGACACAGGTTTGGGCTACGGAACCTTTTTCATGGGAAGTGGCTATTGTATATCACCAAAGAGCGGGTCTTGTATGATTATAGCTTCCTTCTCGATGAAGTTAACAAGATCAGAGAAAGTAGCCTTTGTTTGCCTATGCTCCAGGATGTCAAATGCAACCGACCGCCACTTTTCCCTCAACTTAAAAGGAAGCTTTGAAACAAGAAGTCTCAGATTAGAAGGTAGACTAAGTTTGTGACAGATTACAGCATGCTCGAAGAAAGAGTGTATAATTGGACAATGCCTTTCCATCTTCTGGTTTAATGTTACTCCAGCTCAAGGCTTTCTCCATGTATGCATTAGTGAGTTTTATCTTGTCACCAAAATGACGCTCCAACAATCTTTTGGCCTC
>JBBPCX010000114.1:5345497-5403130 GCA_037974365.1 Hydrocynus forskahlii
AGAGTAAAGTGTTATTGAATGACTGGTAAGCTATCACCTTCTAACACTATAACAGACAAAGTACTCAGCATTAAGGGCGGGAAAGTGATGCAGAGAGAGCACCATTCACCAACAGCTGAAACAACAGAAATTACCGTTATTACACTGCATTGTGTCTTTACTTTCTATCTAACCAAGGCCGTTCATCCATGGGTTTGGTCTGACAACAGGCTAGCCACTTTTGCAGCAGAAGCTGTGACATGCTGTCTCTTGCAAAGGCAATAGGACTGAAGACATCAGCACTGGCATACTAACATGGTGGGCTTCAAAGCAACTGCTTGTCTGGAACAAAACAGCAGAGGGCAAAAAGGCCAGGAGATGTCCTTAGAGATGAACGTCATTTACAACTTTCTGACCACCCGTTATCTGGTGGGCTACTGTCCATTAGACTCTAACTGATGTGAAAACGAGTCATAATTTAAATTGCAGTCTATGAGGTGGAACAAATTAGATTTTAAAGACAGTATCATTAGTGGAAATGGACTGTCTGAAATGGTTTGTCCACTGTTTTAAGCAAGAGGTCACAGTAACCCTGTCTTATCATAAGGTCAAGGCTTGTTGTGAGTTCACACACTGTATGTGGCATAACCCTTTCCACATGCCAGTAATGGGTTAATGTGCATATGAAAAATGTAGATGTTTTGGGGGGTTTTATGTTGGCAACACTTTACTTTCATGTCATCTGATGTGTCAACTGATCATATTAATCATATTAATCATATTAATTGCTGTTCTGAATTTTCTGCACATGTAACCTCTGTTATGCATCTTTACACACAACTCTGCTGCTAGAATCCAGTACCTGTCAAAATACTGTATTTATCCTCACTGTTGTTGTTTTTTTTCTAGCTCTTTGTCCTGTCTGCACTTGTGGTCTTGTGTTCTGTTCTGTTCTGCTCTTGTGTTGCACCATGGTCCTGGAGGCAAGTTGTTTGTGCTGTGTGTATATAATAAAACACTACGTGACTTGAAAACCCTACTTGACTAGTTGCTACCTACTAACACATTCTGTAAGTATAAAGAATGGAAGTAATGGCATATCTAACATTTCTGGTCAGCCAGGTTAGCCATGTTAACTAGCTATCTGTGAAGACAGCAGTTGAAGGGACACAGCAAGCAGAATTCAGCTTATGGACCTGAGAGTTAACATTAACACACCGGGCTGCATATAACTAGTTCTAACTTACAAACAATCATACATTTCTCAGAGCTCTTAGGGCTTCATGGGTATTTTTAAAACATGCGTTTTCCCTCTTTGTTCAAAAAAAATATTTTTTAAAGCACTGTCTGAAAAAAAACATCTCTGTCCACTATGAAGCTAACTGTACAGCGATGTTGGCCAATCAGAAACCTGAAAAAAGGTAATTAGCAGTTCTAGAAGCGTCTCATCCAAAATCAGCGACGTTGGTGGTGGGGTCTGTGGCAGTGTCTGAATAGTTGAATAAAACTTTTTTTGACTAATCTGGTAGTCAAGTTGAATCAGTAAAATGCCAGTCATGTGACGTGTACGGAGTCCTGGAAGTGATGCGTGTCACGGGATATAATAACAGGAAGCTGGTAGGATCCAGTGCTCAGTCATTGAGTCTCATGCCAGCCTCGACTCTACCCTCGTCCAACTGGTACCATGAGTACTCCGGTTTATCTCTACTCTATACTATGTGTGTGTGTTCGAGAACACGGATTCCTGGAGGGAATCTCTACTCACTAGTGGAGCGTTCTCAGAGCAAGGTGCATTGTCTACCAACTCTCTCGTGCTACATCCTACCAACTCTCTCGTGAACTGGGTTCATTCGCCACGCTACACTGGGCTAACTGTTAGAGAGAGACTTCCCCAATCGCGTAAGTTGCCGCTCTGTGCGACACGGTGAATCGGCAGGTTGTGGAGATCGCAAACCTGAAACAAGAAGTCGCTGGGCTACGTCATCAGCTCGCAACTCTTGAACAGGTTCATCGTAATCTCTCTGCCGAGACACAGGTGCCACAGGCGGCAGTCTGATCTAGAGCTGTAACTGGACCTTAAAAGTTAGGCCTGACAAGGCCTGAACCCGAGAGTACATTTTGACTGGCAGCTTTTTAAAAGCCCGAACCCGTTAACAGCCCGACATTACTCAAATGTGTGCACGCATACAGCTCTTTTGCCTTTTGTCAAGAATGAGTCATTGATACATTTTTAACATCATTTATTCATGACTAACACAGGCTATAGGTCACTTAGAAGTTGGAACAAAGAAATAAAATAGGTCCTCTGTTAACATCGTAACATCTCAGCGCTCTAAATAGGCCTAGGAATACACTCAGCCAAATAGGTTGTCACAATACCAGTCAGCAACCGCCAGAGTTCACTGCAGGACTAGGGACTTTCCACCAGCCACAGCTGGGGATTGTTAATCTGAGGGCTGATTAGCCCTAGTATGGGGTATATTAAGGGGCTCTGTCCTCAGTTGTGGTGTGGTGCATTAACGTTATGTCATATTGTTTCTCTCACCAGTTCTTCCCGGTCTGTGTCCTTCTCCTCTACCCTACTCTACTCTAGCCATCTCCTAGTTTTCTCATCTGGCCACCGTGCCTGGTTTTCATTTGTGTAGCTCTGTATATATATAGTATCCTTAATAAACTCACATTATGGACGTCCGCGCCTGTGCCGTATTTCCGTTCCAGGACCACTCCGTGACATAGGTCAGCGCAGCCATAAAAATGAGTCTTTCTTAACAAATTAAATTAAGATAAATTCTAAATTAAGATGGATATTTGGCAATAACGAAATTAAGATAAAGGCTCCACGGGATTTGCTTCACCACTTCTTTCCATAATCCGGCCTCAATGAGACGGTAAACAGCAGCTGAAATTTAATCAAAGAATAATGCCAACATTAGCCTACATACTCTGTCAACATTATGCATTTAAGACTCAATTAATATTTAGTCATAATTTAGTTAAAACCTTCACTCACCAAGATTAGGCTACATGTCTTTGTGGAGGAAAATGATTGAATCCACGGTAGATGGCTTCAGCGCGGTCCTGCACTCACTGATGGTGCGTCCAGCAGCCCTGAACACCTTTTCATTACTGGTGCTAGTGGTCGGGCTGCAACCAAAACGTAATCGCCAGAGTCTAACCTTCATTTCACCTCCTCAGCATCCATTTTTGCATCTTTCTCGCGCTAATCCAAATGCATCACCTGACCGCTCATTTACTGAGCAAGCCCGAGCTCGTGTAAAATGATAGAAATTAAGCCCGAACCTGACCAAACCCGTCGGGTCCCGTCGGGTTCGGGCAAAGATCTTCAGCTCTAGTCCGATCCCCTTCACCTTCCCGTAACCTACCTAAGATCTCACTTCCAGAAAAATGGAATGGTCTACCAACCCTCTCGTGCTACATCCGCAATTGGGTTTATCGCAACACTGGGCTAACTGTTTGGCCAGGTAAGTCCCTCTCGCTCTCTGTGACAGATTCACATGCTCTACCACCATATTTAGTGAGATCATAGGCTACAGGTCAGGCAACATCCGGGCAAGCAGATCTGAACGGAAGCTCCCTGCAAGTAGTCAGATGTAGCTAGAGTCACTGGATGTAGACTAGCCTTTTTTGATACATTTTGATGTCCCTCTTCCTCACTATAGCTGGAGCGTAACTGTACATTTATGTGTAAACAGCCCTGTTAGTAAGGTTAAAACCAGCCCTATTGTGACCATGTCCACCACTGCACAAATATCGCCTCATGTAAACAATGGAGAAAACAGCACACACAACGATTATGGCGCAAACTCGGATTACCCGAAAACGCCGGCTGTGGAAAACAGAGTTTCTGTAAATCTCTGTTCTTTAATGCTGCTTGTCCGGGGATAAAAGGTCAAAAGCTACAATTAAATAAATACAAGTGGACAAGAATTCACTGGCAGAGAGCAAACTACTGATAGCTGACACTGGAATCTAGCTAAAAAAAAAAAAATACTGCCTTTACTTTACATGCTCTGGAGTTGTCCACAAATATAGTTATTTTGAAGGAAATTTCATGTTTACATTTTCGATGTAAGAGGGATAGGTTTCGATTTTTGTCCAGCACTGTATGTCTTTGGGTATCCGAAGGTCATGGTGAGATTACCTAAAGCCCTGAAGGACTGAACATAGACTGCTGTACTTATTGCAAGACAAATTCTGTTCAGAAATTGGAAGTCATCAGGAACCCCGTCCTTTGAGTTGGGAATAGTTGCTGCATACAAAAGAATGTCAAACAGGATTGTTAATAAAGGCCAAAAGTATGTACAAAATGGGGCAAATACATTTCAACTATAAATAATCAGAATACAGGAGTGAGGTGGAAATACACTGTCTATACTTGTTTTATGTTGAATGTCTGTAGTTTTGTCACAAAGCCACATAATTTGCTGCTTTTGTCCTCCTCTGTATCTCTGTCCATGTGGGGGTGGGAGGAGTGGTCCGATTTTTTTTTTATTTCATTTGTCTGTAATATTATATTTGGTTATTGCAAAGGGAAAAACAACTGCAAGTCAAAGAACGAATGCTGCCTTTTTGACAGTACTCAGCAATTTTGTAACGTCAGAGCATGCAGGAGAAGCAGAGAGTATTCTTTTTGGCATTCTGTTGCTTCTAGAACCCTATATAAAGGATCATGCATGTCTCTGTACAAAATTATTCTTGGAAATATCTTAAACAAGTGCCATAATACAGGAGACATCTACATGCATAGAATTTACACAGGTCAACCACTTTGAACTGTGCTGCAGTTTTTCAACAGAAATGTTTGAACACATAGAAACCTATTTCACAGTTCTAAACCCATAAACTGTGATAGTTTTCATGCATCATGTAATCGCAGATTTGACTTTTTATCATAGCCACACAAGGTCGCATTATCATTACCTGACTTTTTGTCCAAATTGAGACATGCTGACTGGAACAGCATTACAGTAGTGCTCTGTCTGTTGATTATAGTTGTAATCAAGTAATCTAGCCATTTTTTTTAAATGCCAATTGACTGTGAACAAGATTCTCTTGCCCAATATCAGTGCCTGACCTTTCAAGGCCCTTTCTGTTGTCTTTATTGTGGATATAGTGGAATGCAATGGGGCCAGTTCTGTATTAATGCCCATTGTGACTGAATAGGATGTTCATGCCGATGTCTGGCCACTGCCAAAAGCTCCTACCATGGGTATCCGAACTGGACAGTGGAGCAGTGGAAGAAGGTGGTCTGGTCTGGTGAATCTAGCGGTGTCACGCAATTACAGGAATTAATCTAATTAATTACAAACTCTCTGATTAATTTATCTAAATTAATCATACACATTTTTGCTGTAAATATATTTAAAATGAATGAATAATCAACATTACAGACTTTCAATGTCTCTTTTATTTAATAACTGTTTTGCACTCTTCATGTAAAGTAATGTTCACAACAATCAAAAATACGACCTAATATGCTGAGGGAAAAATGCTTTAGCAAGAACAATGACAGAACTAAGTCCATCTATAAAGTGCAGTTGAAGACAATGTACATACAAGTACGGGTGTTCTGATAAATCATGCTGCCTTGTTGAAAAATGCTACCTTGAAGCTCATACAGTTTATACAGTCAGTTTAGCACTCATAATGACGAGAAATAGGCAAATAATATGCATAATCCGAGAAATCTGCTGCTAACGTCTAAGTGCCAGATACCACAGGACAGCTTTAGAGGTCTTGTGGACTTCATTCCTTGATTGGTCAGAGCTGTTTTGCAGGGGAAGTGAGACATACACAATGTTAGGCAAAAGGTTTTAATGTTATTGCTGATCGGTGTATAGTGGATTTAGATGGCGTATTGTCAGGTGTAAGCAGGACAGCCTTGCAGTAACAAACCATCACTATTTTACTAGGAAATCACATGAATGTAGGCATCATACACATTCTAGATACAACATGAACTTGTAGTCAGATGTCTGTTTGGTGCCTGAGGGCTGAGGGTCTTCCAAAGACATGTGTGGGGTTAAAATGTCAGCTTTGAGGGAGGAACAAAGAATTCTGTGGTGAGATTCTGCCTTTATTCATTTTGAATATTCATTTATTACAGAACAGAATTAGTTCATCACTGATTCGAAAACCTGTGCAGATTTTTTTAAATAATTGTTCTCATGAAGTTAAGAGAAAGGGTTGGAAATGTGATTATCATTGTAATGTTTTTTTTTTTAACATGGCCCCTAAGCAGAATGCAGTAAAGTGAACGGTGGATGTGTACAGAACTTCAGAAGTTCACTTGGGCTCTTCGGTGACTTCCCAGATGAGTTATCGCTGGGCTTTAGAGTCACTAAAGATGAATTGCTCCGCTTAAAGTTTTTGTTGATAATATCACTCACTGGGGTTCTCTCGAGTCACAGGAGCCTAGAACTGGCTTGAAAACCCATTTCATTAACTTTATTTTTCATCTCTCCTAATCAGCACAGTTTACTGATTACTGGAGAGGTTTTACTTAAGTGATTTGGCTCTCGGAGATCAAACCTGGGTGTGTCTAGTCTAATTGATGTGAAATGTCAGCTAAATTTGTTTGTCTGGTTAATTACATTTTCACACAGTTTTGTGTGAAGAACAAGTTACAACATATAAGATAACAGTTAAGAATACAAATAGCATAGCTCAGCAGGCCTGTTGCCTAGTTTCCAAACAGTACTACCAAACAAATCCATTGGTTGTTTTCAAATGTATTCATTGTCAAAGCTACCACAAATGAGCTCCATAAATACACTGTGCCTACCAGCTATGTTACACTGAAAATGCCTCGACCATTTAATTACACTGATCATTGTTAGCTCAGCTGTGCGCAGCAGTAACTCTCCGCAGAACCTAAATGATGAATTCTCTATGAATGTATTATATACATTTGTGTATGCAGAGATCACACACAGGGTTCAACAATTACCATTCATTCTCTCTAAGGACTGATCCCCTACCTTCTGAGTGAGGGGAAAAATCATCATGTGGTCATTAACCAACCAGGGTCTTTTTTTAATGACCTGTTGTGGCCAGAGCTAATGCTTAGCTTTCAGGGTCTTGTTACTATGGCAGACCTCAGCTTATTGTTGTCCTCATTTTTTTTTTTTTTTTTTGCAGGAACTGAAACGGATAAGTGAAGGAAATAGCTTAAAGCATGTTTAGTGTGGAATGGAATTTTATGACTCACAGACAATTATTTATGATTCCTATTTGAGCACTCCCCACCCCACTCAAACCAATATCTCAATGTGAAGTTATTACAAAGTGAAAGCATGTTTATGCTCTCTGAAGATCTGAATGAATCTGAACGAACAATTAAAAATTTCAGTTTTCTCTATCTTTCTTATCTTTCTAAAGGGATGTGATCTTCAAAGCCATGGCCTTATGGTATGGGACTGTGACAGGTGTGGTGAGGTGTGGTGGCTTCATGTGTCTTGGAGCAAGCACATACTAGCCTTGAATTTCATGCAAAGTCCAAGAAAGGTTTCTTTGTGCAATGCCATAGAAGAGCCATTCTTGGTTCCCCCAAGAACCTTTCTAGAGTGCCGTGAAAGTAAAAGTCGCAGGTGCATAGCCACTAATAGGTCTCATACAACCTTCTTAATGTTCATTGTCTCCATCGACAAAAGATCAAGCAAAGATTGTCCTTGTCATGACAATGGGAGGCCATTTATCATAACTAGTAATGAAGTGTCAGGCCCGCTTATGACATTAGCTCATATGCAGGGGAAAAGTGCTTTCATTGGTCACACTGGGTGCACAATTCAGCTAAATTCAATGTCTCAAGAAGGGATGGCCTTTTCAGGCTCCCTCAGAGCACAGATTCTACAACCTGAATTCTGCTCAATTCCATTAAACTTCACAGGCATCAGATAGTTGGTTGGGAATGGATACAGATGCTTGTGCAATCAGAGCAATGAGAGAGCTACACAAATCCATTGCGACACACAACGAAAGGGAACATGGTTCTTCTTGTTATTGTGTGTCTCAGACCAGCACAGCGCACTCATCCTCTTTTAATATATTATATTCCCTGTGGTTACTGCCTGAGATAGAATTGTTTTTGCTCTCAAGTGGAAGTGGAGAGGACAGAGGGAGACTGACTGAGACAGAGGACGAGAGATCAGACTGAGGAAGATAAATAAATAATCCGCTGACTATGATTCATCACTTGATATGATTGCAAAGCCTGGCATATGGGTGTTTGTTTCCCTCAGCAAAAGTAGCCCATAATATCATGCTATTATTTAGACACTGTAATATTTTTCACAATTTTGTCATTAATTCACAGTGTATTTATAACTTGGCTTATTCCATTCCAACCATGCAAAATAAAAAAGTTATATTTTATTCCAATTATTTTATTCATATATACTTAGTTATCAAAGTTAAATCTCCAAAATGTTAGGTTGTTTTAGGAATGTATTAACCTGAAAAAAAAAAATCATGTTTGTGCCCAGATTCAGTCAGCAAACAGTTAAACTCTATTTAAGATGCACCTCAGAGTCCCGGAACTAGTTGTGATAAAGCACAGAAAGTTATAAAGGAGTGGCAAACGGTGACTATACTTAGAGCTAGGCCTTCAGTTTAGGCCATTTAGGCCAAAAATGTGGTAACAATTGAAAAATCCTGTCATATCCCGTCAGTGGCTGCTAGGGGCCACCCTTTTCTGTTTTGTTCTGTTTGGGAACTTTTATAATGAAGTGGTGGTGGGTTTTGTGTAGTATTAGTCACCGCTGTGTTTGGTTTAGAGTAAAGGGTTTTGAATTTGTTAATTGGTTTTTGGGTTTTTGGGTGTATCTATTTAAGTTCGTTTGTGCTGGACCTTAGTGTCAGTCCACCGTCATCCTGAGTTTACATGTATGTTTCCCTTTCTCCTTTTGTTTAGAGTTTTGGCCCTCATGCCTTTTGTTTTGAGTCTTAAGTAAAGAATACCAAGAATGGCTGTCTGCCTAAGTGCCTGCCCTCATTTGAGGATGAAGGGGATTCCTGACAAATCCCTTATTTTAACAATGGTACAAAGGGTACAAATTCCATTTTTGTAACTTATAACAGACAGCAACATATTTTACAATAAAGTAGCAGTTTACAGTGACTTTCCATTTCTAACAACTAACAGAAACTTGGTAAGATCACTGCTTGTATTCGCAGCCTGTGACATCAGGACAGTTTCTAGCAGTTGTTCAAAAGTATCTCCGAAACATCATTACAAAAACAAAAGTTACCGAAATGTACAAAATCTACTTGGAAGAGAAAAAGACAAGGAAACAGGATGATGTACTAAAACACTGAATAAAAACAAAAAAAACACTAATTAGTTGGATTTTATTACATAATTAAGCTTGAAATTAAAGTGAGAATGTTACTGTAGCAGCTGTGGGTAGGCATTGTACCCTTTAATACTGTTCAGTCATTTTTAATAGTAATATTCAGAAATCCCAGGGTGAAACTATTTTTTCATGTAAACTATCATGTCACGTGAGGTTGTGGCAGCAAGGTGCAGACACAGGGTTCCATTTGTTGGATTTTATTAAACATGAACTCAAAAGACACAAAAAAAACATATCAAACATGTGAAACATGAAGGATGGGTAGAGTGAGGGTGTGTGTGAAGGATAGTGTGATGGTGGACCGACACAAAGGCATGTACCATTACAGCTTAAGTACTAACAATACTAGAACACGAAGCAATGAACAAACACAATCACTTTAACTGAAACCCAAGACAGCACTTCGCTCTGGCTCCTGGCTGTCTTCCTTGGGTTGAAGCCGTCTTCCTTGGCCGTCTTCCTTGGGTTCCGAGCTTGGGAGTTTGTGGGGGAACCTGCTGCACCTCTGGGGAAGGTCAGTCCATCTGTCACGTGCAGTTGTGGCAGACGCAGGGTTCCATCTATTGGATTTTATTATCAAACATGGACTCAAAAGACACAAAGAACATAAAGAAGGCACGAGTTTCAATAAATAATTAGATTCTTACAGCAATCCTGGCCAACGTTGTCAGTCGGCACATGTATGACGCAACGTTAGCGTGCTTCAGTTCTCAGGCTTTGCATCCACATTAGCAAGTCCGCTAAGGCTAAAGGGCATTCAAGTGCAGTCCTGTGAGCACGAGTGAGCGAAATACCTGCGTCATTATAAGAGTCACTGGAGACGGAGGTGTTATGTCCCATCACCACTTTATTTGTTGAGGCATAAACGTAATTAAGTTAATCAAGGTTATTGTTACATTTTTTTCATAAAACTACACTTTACTGTCAAAAGTGAGAGTGGTTTAGGTTCACAAGCAAACAATCAGAGGCAAACAGCGCCATTTCTTTTGATTGTATGTTGTAAGCAAATTTCATGAAAGGGATTTGCTTATCACTTGTCGTCCTGGGCCTTTGACCTTAAGTTTTAGACCTTTACCATTTACTCCCCAGGCTATACAGGCCATATATGGATTTGG
Organism: Hydrocynus forskahlii; assembly: GCA_037974365.1. NCBI lineage: Eukaryota > Metazoa > Chordata > Actinopteri > Characiformes > Alestidae > Hydrocynus > Hydrocynus forskahlii. The sequence continues at coordinate 5,355,966 of JBBPCX010000114.1, forward strand.
AAAATGTGAATTGTGAAAAGTGAATTGTGACTGTTTTTTGGTACATAAAACTACAAATATGTTACGCATGGACTGAAAAATATATATAAAAATGTGAGATATAGGTATTTTAAACAGAATATCAAGATGATATTGTAAACCAGGATAAAAGGTTCTGTAATTCTCATCATCTCAAGTTTTCATATCAGCATATGCCTACCCAGAAATACAGTTTGACAAAGGCAACATGCTTTTCCTCTGTGGTTATGTCACAACCGAACAACATGGTGTTCCTCAGTTCCATTGGGACTTTAGGAGTTCAGTGTAACGCTGACCCAGTTACTAGACTCAGGGGATATATAATGAATTGTTTGGGTGACTTTTATTTTAGTCTTGCACCGTTTTTAGAAGTGGTTCGCGTTTTAGATATAGGTAGTCAGGAGCTCAGCTTCTGAATCAAAATCATATACATCTCTTGTATACATGCATATATAAGAGATGATCAAAATAATCTGTATCAAATACAGCTACACATGTGGTTTTTGCAGCAGTGTGTTCCATGTTTCTTGATGCATTCCCTTTTTAGCTTGGCTGATGTATTGATTTTCCCCATGCCCCCCCACCCCACCCACTGCCCCATCTTAATCTAGCTGCTGCCTAGCAGTAATATTCCCTCAGCGCTAATGGTGGACCATTCTTCACCAGTGGTCTCAAATAAAGAAGGCAAGATGACCTCTGATGAATAGGGTCAATTTATAATAATGTCTAATTAATTAATGTGCTGCCATCATTCTTCACCGCTTTCCTAGGGCTAATTTGGTGAGTGAAGCTATAATACATAGCAATTACAAAAGGCATGGAATTTTGTCTTGACACTGTTCTTGACCTTATTACATACAGATCTGCATGTTCCAGACACAGTTTCTTTGGTACTGATGATTACTTCTGGATAATTTCTTATATCCACACTGGCTACATTACCAGAAATTACTACCCTCCAGGTCCATCTTGCTATCTACATTTAGAGAATGTAGCCCACCTGTCGTCATGTTCAGTTTGCGTCTCTTAACCCAGCAGTGACACTAAAAGCATTTAAATGCTGCTCTGCCAATACACACTACTATATCAGTGTCACTGCTGTGTTGAGAATGCTCCACCACTCTCAACACAGAACGTAGCCTTATCAAAACGTGACCAATGATGAATGAGATAAAGGGTGACTGGGAAGTATATGACAAGATGGGCTCAAGTGGGTGATGTTCCCAGCAATTTTAAAAAGCATTTTCTTTTTACAAAATGTTTTAAATATTGCATTTAATTGGAATCGCTGACTTCATGGATTTTTTCTGTTAGATTTTACTGCCATATCTTTCGGGTGTTTTTTCTTTTTTATTCCATCCTGTAATTTGTATGGCTGTAATTACTGACACTCAAACAACATAAGGCAATTTCAAACTAAAGCAATTTGTTCATCCAACATAATTGACCAGAATTGGCTATACTTAACCTGCTATCACTTCAGAGTCAACTCAAAAAGATTCACTGAACTTATCTGAATAGACATTAAAAGTTAAAAAGTGGTCACTGTAATGCCCAGGCAGCTTATAACCACACTCAGCAATAGAGAATATTGCAACTCACCCTTGTATGCTGCATTAGTGAAAATAGGTAATATAGAATATAACTTATAAGCACACACCAGAGGGAAAATACAAGACAGGTATGATGTGTAAAGCAAGAGGAAAAGCATTTCCAATATGCAAATAAATAGAGCCATGAATGAATGGGAAAGATCAATCAAGTAAATGTCATGGTATTTATTTGAAATTACTCATCAGTTGGTGTGAAATGATTTAAAGCAACAACACTACAACTTCTCCCTCCTTTTTTATTGTGATGGTTTTTTAAACCTGTCCACTAAACCTGTCCACTTTCTGCCATACCAAGCAAATTTCCCACTTGTGGGACTAATAAAGGCTTATCTTATCTTATCTCTTGTCTCCTGTGCTAATTTCATCAACTGCTGAAGGTAGCAGACTAAACTAAACGTTGATACTCTGATTCAATTCAATTCAATTAATTTCAGTTATATTTATATATAGCACTTTTTATAGCCAGTGTTATCACAAAGCAGCTTTACAAAATCCAGGCCAGAGGCCCTAGTGAGCCGGAGGTGACAGAGACGAGGAAAAACTCCCTAACGCTGGAGGAAGAAACCTTGGGAGAAACCAAGACTCAAAAAACGGGCCCATCAAAGACAGTCTCTATGGAGATAAATAACAATAGAAGGCCTTCATTTACAGATTTATCCCTGAACAGTTGGCAGTCTATGGCTAACAGAGGAGGTACAGTTGTAGTGGTTTTTGTTGTAGTCTGAGAGAGGGGACTGCTTAAACATCATGTTTGAATTCATCAGATCATTAAGAAGTTCCCCTAAATGTGGGATAGAACCTATTTAAATACCTCAAACTTAATTTATTTGGGTATACCAAGTGAAACATGGAAAAATGCTTTTATTTAACGTGATTACTTGGGCGGCTGAAGGTCCATTCTGTGTAGAGTTTGTATGTTCTACCCATGTCTCCGTGTTTTCCTTACAGGTGCTACGGTTTCCTTCCACAGCCCAAAGGCATGTAGACTGGAAATATGAAATTGCCCCTAAGTATGTGCATAAGTGTGAGTGTCTGGTTGTCAGCCCTGTGATGGACTGGCGACCTGTCCAGGGTGTTTCTCCCACTTTCACTCTAATATCGCTGCTCCCTCTGTGGGCCTGGTTAAGAATAATGGACATAAGGATAATGCAAGTGGTTCAGATATTGGACATTTGGCTCATTTAATGCTTGCAGTTATACTTCAAAAAGTATACTTCAAAAAGTATAGTTTGAAAAATGTAGATTTTGAGATCCAGTTCTGTGTTTTTGGAGTGCATTAAATGCACCTATAATCTAGGTGGTGCTCATGAGGGGCCGGTGAATGGATGATCAGTTGGTTCAGGTTGGTTCAGAATGACTGAACAAATTGTCCTTGATTTGGCCTGCTCTGTAGCCCTGGGAGTCATTAAGTATACTGGCAGAGATGACCAGCACGAATCCAAAGATAAAATCCATTAGCTGAGCTAAAACCATAGCATTTGCTAAAAGGCTTAGCATTTGCTGTGGTGTGTTCATATACAACAGATGGACACTTTACACTTTGTACATTGTTTAAACCTTACTATGAGTATCCTTAGTTATTATGTCTTGCCCATGTCTATGTTTTGTCCCGGAGGATTATCTTGTGTTTTCTGTTTGACCCCGGATACTTTGCTAGTGCTTATTTTGTTTTGTGTGTGTTTATCAAACTTGTGGATTTTCACACATGCATCCTGCCTCAAACTCAATCATGGCAGCTATAAACAGAGCTTGACAGCTATAATGAGATCAAATGAAAATTAAAGTTAAAGAGCTATAAACGAACAGCTAACTAAATTGCAACTAATAATTTCTGCCCAGTTTTTGATCATACCATATTACAGCACAGTCTTGCATTCTTCTCACATCCTTCTCACTTTTTTCCCGGCTGTCCAACTTCCATGCAAGTCATGTATGAAAATGACCTTAAACAGAACAAACCACCAAATTCATGGTACAGCAACCTGAAGAAGTTAAACTCTCATGGTTAGATGAAGTTAAATAGATTAAAACAAAATCATTACAATCAGGAAACCGGTGACACAGTTTTACCCCCTAAAATGCATGTTATAATGTTTGCAGTTTGTTATTGTGTTACAGTGTTCGTATATATGCATTTATATATGGTTTAAATATATTAGCCCGCAATAACAGGACTATAATGTTTGCTGGCCCACTGTTGGTCATTCTTCTATACATCAACACATTTTATTCCTTTACTACCTTCTGCAATTTCATGATCATTGTCATAATTATTTGCATTTTTGCACACTTTATTTCTCTGCTACAATTTCTCTGCTTTCAGCTGCCGGTGTACTCAGGACTAAGTGCATGTGTTTTGTGATTGGGTTTTGGGGTCAGAGGTTTTGTATTTAGTTTGGGTTAGGACCGACAGGTATTGTCGGTCAACAATTACGAATAGGGGTTCCTTTGTTGTTCTGTTTAAGTGAGACTTGTATTGAGGAAGACCATCGTGTCTGTTTTTGTTGAATGAGAATAAAGAAGGACAATGCCGCACATTGACTTCGAGTGGTGTGTGTGCGCCTGCCATGCGTGCTTGGAGAACGGAGACAACCGTGACAATGCTTGTATTCACAAACTATTATTCTTTGCTATTCCAAAAGTTGAAATACACAGCTCAGTTTATCCATCTTCCTGATATCATCATTAGGAATCTTTCATTTTTCTGTCCTAAGTAATATTTCTGTTAGTCATTGGGTATATAATTGTGTCAGTGTTTATATCAGGGGTCCAATAAATATATCAAGATTTTTGGAGGCCTGGCTGCCATCAGTGTGACTGCCCTCCCTGCCCCCTAGTAGCTATACCGCTGCATTATGGGTCATTTTTCCTGGACAGAGATTAGGCAAAGTCCTGGACTACACATTCTGCAAGGAAAATGTAACCAGCAATAAATGTAATCCAATCCAACATACTTAAATGTTCTGCATTTGGGTCCATATCTGTGAACGTTACACCCACTGGGCAAGGCAAGGCAAGAGAGTAATCCAAAAAATCCAGAAAAAGGTCAGAAAACATGAGGAGGCGACATATACAAGAAATCAGGGAAACACTAAGTAACTAGGCAGGGCTCTGTGTACTTCGCACTGATACAATGTCTCTTAGGTGTATATATATACTCCTCAGTCTAGTACTCAGGTGATTCTGATCTGCTTGTTAAGAGGTTGTGTGAAACTCTGGGGTGGTTGTCCGGAGAGGATCCTCTGGAAGCACCAGTGTCTGGCTCCGGTCCAGGTCTAGACCTCACAGTGGGGGAAATAATTATGTGATCTCCTGCTGAATTTGTAAGTTTGCTGACTTACAAAAATAAAGAACAGACTCTAATTTATGAGGTAGTTTCATTTTTATGGAAAGAGATAGAAAATCAAACAAAAATCATAAGTATTTGATCCCCAAGCACAGATTCTCTATAGAATTGATGCCTGGAGACTGGCTTGGCCACTCCAGGACCTTAATGTGCTTCTTCTTTAGCCACTCCTTTGCTACCTAGCCAGTATGTTTTGGGTCATTGTCATTCTGGAAGACCCACAACCCATCGTCACTGTTCTGGCTGAGGGAAGGAGGTTCTCGTCCAAGACATTGGCTCTTCAATGCGGTGAAGTCATCCTGTACCCTTAGAAGAAAAACATCCCCAAGCATAATGTTTCCACCTCCAGGCTTGACTGTGGAGATGGTGTTCTTCAGGTCAGACTCGGCATTTCTCTTCCTCCTAACACGGCGGGTCGAGTTGATGCGAAAGAGCTCGATTTTGGTCTCATCTGACCACAGCACTTTCTCCCAAGCCTTCTCTGAATCATTTAGATGTTCACTGGCAAACTTTAGACTGGCTGTACATGTGCTCTCTTGAACAAAGGGACCTTGCAGGCACTGCTAAATTTCAATCTACTATGATGTAAAATGTTACATCATAGTGATCTTAGTGATTGTTGTCCCAACTACCTTCAGATTATTAACAAGTTCCTCCTGTGTAGTTCTGGACTGATCCCTCACCTTTCTCATGATCATCCTCACCCCATGAGGCAAGATACCGCATGGAGCTCCAGACTGAGGGCAATTGATGGTCATTTTATATTTATTCCATTTTTCTAATAATTGCAACAACAGTTGTCACCTTCACACCAAGATTCTTGCTGATGGTCCTGTAACCCATTTCAGCCTTGTGCAGATCTACAGTCTTGTCCCTGACGTCCTTTGACAGCTCTTTGGTCTTGATTGTAATCTGTGCGCAACATGGGCACACAGACAGTTAGTGGGAGCCAGAAGGGGCTGGGTTGTAGGGGATCAAATACTTATTTCACTAAGTGACATGCAAATCAGTTTAGACTTTTATGTAACATTTTTTTTGCTTCATTTACTCTCTCTCCATAAAAATGAAACTACCTCATGACATAGAGACTGTTCATTTATTTGTAAGTCAGCAAACAAATAATTATTTTCCACACTGTATACACACAATATACTAGAGTTTAGATTCTCTGCCCGAACCCGACCCCCGCCTGAGCCAATATTTCCTGTCACTGTCCTCGGGCCGGGCCGGGCCGGGCCGTGATCAAGCGCTCGGAGTGTCAGTTTACGAACGCACCCACAGCTGAGAACGTGTGTTATAACGGCCCACGTATTAAAAAATTGTCGGGTTTAAATCGGGCTCGGGCCGATAATTACCGATAATAAAATTACCGATAATAGTTTTCGCATCATACGTTCATATTGTTGCATTTTAGTTCTGAAATTATTCAAGTAATTAAATTTTGTTTTGTATTTGTTTTTGTATTTTGGATGAGGTGGGCAGGCTCTCATCTAGCCCCTTTAAGACTGATAATTGATTATTTCTTTGTTTTGCTCTGATGCTAGCTGCAAGAAATAATCAAATGCAAATTTGATTTATACGGACTGAGAGCAGAAATGTAGCTCTCTGTAGCATGTTGCTCCATCTGAATCTTAATTAAATCAACATGCCAATTTAACCATAAAATTAAAAGAACCCGCCTAATGTTGTGTATGTCCCCACCAAAGCAGCTCTGACCCATCTAGGCATGGACTCTTCAAGACCTCTGAAGGTTTGCTGTAGTATCTTACACCAAGACCTTAGAACCAGATTCTTTAAGTCCTGTAAGTTGTGAAATGGGGCTTCCATGAATTGATCTAATTTGTCCAGCACATCCCACAGATGCTCGATTGTATTGAGATCTGGGAAATTTGGAGGCTAAGTCAATACCTTTGTCATGTCCTTCAAACCATTTCTGGAATAACATTAGTACGGTAGTATATGGTCTCTAGCCATGTTTAGGCAGGACCCAAGGTTTCCCAGCAGTGTAATGGAATCATCAGTGCTACTCACTTCACTTCAGTGGTTTTATTGTTATGGCTGGTCAGTGTAATAGCAAGGAAAAACACCTCTCAGATGTTTCCTACGGTGGAAACAGTTGTTTTTGTCCATAACCATCTGCTGACACTGTATGAGAATAATGCCACTTTGTTTAATTAGACTGGTAAAAATATTTCAGTTGCTGTCTGCCTTTGAAGGGTTAATGTGATTCATATGTCATTTTGAATACAAGGATTGTGCCCCAGGAAATCATGTTAAAATGTATTCCTTCAGTGTTGGCAGACACATTAACACTAAATTCAAGGTCATCTGAATTGCCCCCTTTCCCAAAGTGTCTGACTGAAGGAATGGGGTAATATTATTTGAATTTAGCTGAACATTTTAGTCCATCTAGCTAAGGGGCAGATTTAATCTGAAAGGAAGTCGTGACAGTTCCAGAAGTATTCATCTCTTTTCCTCTCTGTCACTCAAAACCACACCTGAGGGAAATCAAGGGAATTAACACTTGGCATGCGCTGTCAGTAAGTGTTTAACATGGGACTTTGGATTTTTCTACTTTTTCCCCATGCTTTTTTTCTCATTTTACTTAGTATTAATAGAAAATATTTGAATTTCATACAAATTTTAATTGACTTTGCCACAGAATTGTAGAGGATGTCATTGTATGTGTGAGTTGTTGGGCAGCCACGATTTAAAAATCTAATCAGAGACTCATTAGCCTCCTACTGGGCCCCTGAAAGGTCAAGAAACACATCAGTGTGTAGCACGCCAACTCTTATAGAGAGAGTCCAGATGTAGCAAAACATTGGTTTGGAATGGGAGGTGTGGGGGGAGGGGTTGGCAAGAAAAGACAAATGCCATTCTACATCCCGTCTTATAGAATGAGGACCTGTAATTGGAAAATAACAGCTTTTCGACAAATGGCTGGAAAAGGCCTGGAGCCAGCATGACTGATTGTACAGAGGTTTAAATCTGGGTCAAGTCCCAAGCACTTTATACTAATAAGAGAATGCATGAGAAGAGCCATAAATCATATTAATGGAAGGTGTGACTTGGAGAAAAGCTGGGTTTGCAGGTTAGGTGAAACAGAGGACAGACTGACTGAGTTTATTTTAAGGGTTATTCAGCCACGAGGTCTAACAGTTTCATTGACAGGCAAACATTGGTTGGTATATGAGTGAAAAATTAAATCCACTCAACTGCACAGTGTACTTACATTTAGTACATTCAGACAACATGCTTTATTTATAATGAAGTGTAGTGTGACTCTTTTTGTTGAATAATTTCATGCACATGTCAGGGAACCAATGGCTGAGAGAGTGAATAAAACAGACAAAGTGCCTTGCTCAAAGAATCAGGAAAAGGATTTATTTTCAGACCACAAATACACAGGGCAGTCCTGAGTTGGGTCCCAAACTCCGTCTGACGGTTTAACAATTGATTCCAGGCTTTATACCCCCCAAGAGTATAGCCTTCCACATGTAATCTCGGTGGGTCCAACAGTCTAGAGCCCCAAAGTCCACTTGGAGGACACCATAAAGGTCTTATCAACATGGAGATGCACAAAGGACGTCAACGACCCTTGTACGATCCTGCATTTCCATGGTAACCTAAGGAATCTCCATAGCAACGCCCTTCCAAGATGACACGTGGTTACATACAGCAGGTAATTTAAAGATAACTTGGAACATCTTAACTCCTTAAAAAGCCTTAAAGGATAAAAACAGAATCATATAACTTCTATGACCTTGCCCTACTTGGTCAACAAGACCCTCTAACACCCTATTCAGCAGATTACACAGAAAAGTAGAGAGAATCATTAACGCATAGTTTTACCCTTTGACTATACTCATTGACCATGTCTAAGATTTTAAGGAATATATTGTGTGATCAGGAAAATAGAAGTGAATCAATGACTCAAACAAGGAATCAATGAATAAAATTAATAAAACATGAATTTTCCCCCGACACACAACATGGCCAAATGTGTGTTGGACATCCCAGTTCAAAACCATGCCCATTAATATGGAGTTGTTCACCAATTTGTTGTTACAGTGGGGGAAATAATTATTTGATCCCCTGCTGAATTTGTAAGTTTGCTGACTTACAAAAAAATGAACAGTCTCTAATTTATGAGGTAGTTTATGGAGAGAGACAGAATATCAACCAAAAATCAAGAAAAAACATGTTACATAAAACTGATAAATTGATTTGAATTTCACTGAGTGAAATAAGTATTTGATCCCAAGCTAAACATGACTTAGTACTGGGTGGAGAAAGCCTTGTTGGCGAGCAAAACAGTAAGTCATTCTAAACTCTCTAAATCCTTTAGGGTTCTTAGCTGCTGCTTGGCAACTCGAAGCTTTAGCTGCCTCCAGAGATCTTCTATAGGATTGAGGTCTGGAGACTGGCTAGGCCACTCCAGGATCTTAATGTGCTTCTTCTTGAGCCACTCCATGACCCCATCCATTGGCTCTTCAATGCGGTGAAGTCATCCTGTACCCTTAGAAGAAAAACATCCCCAAGCATAATGTTTCCACCTCCATGCTTGATTGTGGGGATGGTGTTCTTCGGGTCATACTCACCATTTCTCTTCCTCCTAACACGGCGGGTCGAACTGATGCCAAAGAGCTCGATTTTGGTCTCATCTGACCACAGCACTTTCTCCCAAGCCTTCTCTGAATCATTTAGATGTTCAGCTCTTTGGTCTTTCCCATGGTGCTGGAGAGGTTGTAATGGAAGAAACTGATTCTGTGGGCAGATGTGGTTTATTTACATAATGAGTTAAGATAAGGAGCATCTGTAATTGATAGACTGATCAGGAGTATCTGTAATTAATAGATTGAAATCTGTGTGCAACATGGGCACCAGCCAATATGTGGGAGCCAGAAGTCTGGCTGCGTTGTAGGGAATCAAATACTTATTTCACTCAATCAAATATTTACTTCACTCAAACGCAAATCAATTTATAACTTTTATGTAACATGTTTTTTTCTTGATTTTTGGTTGATATTCTACAAATACAAATGAAACTACCTCATTAAGTAGAGACTGTTTATTTTTTTGTAAGTCAGCAAACTTACAAATTCAGCAGGGGATCAAATAATTATTTCCCCCACCGTATAACAGCCTCTACTCATCTAGGAAGGCTTTCCACAATAGTGTATCTGTGGAAATTTGTGCCTGTTCACTCAGAGGATTTGTGAGATTAGGCACTGTTGGACTAGAAGGCCTGGCTTTGAATGTGCCCATCCTAATGATGTTCACCTGGGTTTAGGTCAGGGCTCTGTGCAGGCCACTGGAGTTCCTTCACAGCAAATGCATTAAACCATGTCTTTTGAAACTCACTTTGTGGGCAGGAACAGAACAGGACCTCAAAATGTTTCCTAAATATAATTGTTAAAATATCTCTGTATGCTTGTCTGCAGCATTACCCTTATACTTCACTGCAACTCAGCCCAGCTCCAGCCCATTATCCTTCCTCCACCAAACCTTACTGTTGGCACTATGCATTCTGGTACATAGGGTTGTCCTGGCACCTAAATGAACAGATGTATCCATCAGACATTCAGATACTGAAATGTTATTCATCACTCCACAGAACAAGTTTCCAATGCGTTCAGTGGCATGACTTTTCCTGAATTGACTTTTGGCAAAGCTGGCATGCTATGAAATTACCACACTTTAAGTCACTGAGCTCTTGAGCATGACCCATTCTACTGCCAATATTTGCCAATGTTTGCATGTAGCCTATGTCTACATCCTTGATTTTATACACGTTAGCAATGGGTGTAGTGGAAACAACTGAACTCGATAATTAGTGGCATCCACTTATTTTTGGCCATACTGTGTATCTCTAAAAATATAAAGACGGTAAAACAAATTAAAAAATGTCAGCATTCTTAACTTTAAAGGTATTATTGCATGTAATTTTAAATCAGTTCTATCGGTTCATCAGTAATAAACTGATACAATGTGAAGGGTGTTTTCAAATCATGCTTTGATATGACAGAAACAATATATTAATTTAATGTGATAATGATATTCAGCATTTCTATGATTGTCAGTGTTGTTTTTTTATTGTTAGTTTACTGGAGTTTTTGGTCAGAATTTGTGTTATTCTAAATTATAGCACCAGGATTTTTGCTCCAAATGTATGTTGGTTCCAAATATTGGTTATTGGTCTCTTTTATTAATAATTGGTATCGGCATTGGCCTTGAACTAAAACATATCAGGCAAATCCTAATGATCACAGATAACCTTAGGGAACAATGCATTAGCATAACAAGCCAAGGGCTCCAAGCTACACTGAAAAAAGAAAAGGGTGATTAGGGGCAAAGCCACAGAAGAACATATTAAGCATCATTTGGGGAGTTGACTCCAGTACGTCTGAAAGTCATGTTGAATCAGTGACTCTGAGTATATCAGTTGTGTCTAGACCAGTCCGAATCCATAATTTCTCCAACTAATACTGCATCCCTTCAACAATAGCTCTAACATGGGTATATCTTAGTCAAATAGAGCTGACACCATTGATTCCAGCAGCAATTTTTGGGGCAGCTGGTAGTCTAGTGGTTAGGGTGTGGGTTCAGTTCCCAAGACTGCTAAGCACCTCTAAGGTACCCTGAGTAAGGTACCGTCCCCACCCACTGCTCCACGCGTGCCATGTTTCTAGCTGCCTGCTGCTTCAGTTGGTGAATAGGTTAAATACAGTGGAAGAATTTCGTGCTGTTCACACTGTGTGCTGTGGTGTGTTCACGCTTGACAGAATGGTCACTTTCAATGAGTTGAGATACATTGGTGACTCCAGAAAAATCAAAGAACTGTATCAGTACATATGTTTTAAAGGGCCAATGTCTTTTCTTTCTTAATGCTCTATCAAAATACAGTATTGTGCAAAAGTATTAGGCCACCCTTTATTTCTTTATGTTTTGCCTTGAATCACCTTGTTAGTGCAACAAATCTATTTTCTGTCAGTCAAACTGTCTTATCTTTGGCATATTGAGTAGATAAAAGAAAGGGTAAATGTTTTACTGTGACAGGCTACAAAGTGCTTAAAAATACAAGGTGCCTTGATAATGGTGTTCCAACTGCTCAGCATTCAGCACTACCAGGGCAGCTGGTGGCCTAGTAGTTAGGGAGTTGCCCCTGCAATCAGGCGGTTGTGGTTTAGAATCCCAACACTGCTCGTGTCATCCCTGAGGTACCCTTGAGCAAAAAAACGTCCCCACACACTGCTCCCCAGACACCCCTCGTTGGTGACAGTCTGCTGCTTCACTTGATGAATGCAGAGAAAGAACTTCACAGTGTTCACACTGTGTGCTGTGCTGTAGTGTGTTCACATGTGACTATAAGGGGCCACTTTACTTTATATTAATCACTGGCCTGATCATCTGGAATCTTCTGCACCTGTTTCCTCACTGGTTCAGGACTTAGGTTAGATGTTTTGTTCTGCTTGAATGATTCACACATAGGCCACTTAACAAAAAACTTTCTGTCACTGTCATACATAGGTCACTCAACAAAAAACTTTTTCATGCATTTCAGTAACCTACCAGCATTTCCCCAAAAAGTAAAAGAAGTGTTTTATGCTTTCCATTTTCTTTCTCTCTTTTCATTCTATGGGTGTGAAACCCAACAGGTTGACATTCATTCTCACCTTCTGATTAAAAGTCCCTGCATATAACCCAACAGGCTCGTTTAGTTTCAGAAATAGCATAAGTGCCTGACAACAACACATTTATATGTATGGACTAGATATAGGGCTGATGATTGTAATATAAAGAGATCGAAACTTTTTTAGCAAGATTTTACTAAGCTCAGCAGCTTACAAGTTCAAAGTCTGGATCCAAAGTCTGAATTAAAGAGTAACCTTGAAGAGTAACAGCACTGTTACTTTGATGCTGACAGATGATTACTTAAGCTGGTAATTTAAACTTGGCAAAATACAGAATTTTTTTTTCCTAGAGCCATATACCCAATGCAAGACGTATTTAGGAACCTTTATTTGTACGACTGCATACATATTGCTTTAACTAAATGTCTCTGAGACTTCAGCAAGGCCTTTAACCCCATTTGCCCTTGGAATGAAGCTGGGGTACACAGTGCCAGGATATGTAAACGTTATAATTGAGAGTATAAATATAATGTAATAATGTAATTCAGTCGATATTGTTATTTGTGGCAGCTAATCAACCCTGTTAATTTCACATTAAATTTAGAAATGTCATCCTCACGTTCAAAGCGAGGAGAGCAGATGAAGGAGTGTCATGTTAAACCAGAATCACACAGAGCAGAAAGATCCCATGTTGCAGCAAATCTAGTTCCACAATTAAGAATAAACTAAATAATATCTGCCTTTCTGATTGGTAGCTTATTCCAGGGCTTCAAGCAAGCAAACAAATGGATTCATTATGTGTCCAAAAAGCCTGTTCCACCAGCTGAGTGTCTTCTTCAGACAACATGATGAAAGCTTTCATACACACAAACATAACTGCACACACACACTCAAACACACACACAGGTCCATAACCAGAATCGAAATTTTTGTGAGATCTAAATTTGATGTTTTTTTAAAGCTAGAAACTTTACATAGATAATTTCCTTTTTTAAAATCTCCTGAACAGCTACCTGAACCGGTTATAGAAAGGTGATTTAGCAAACATATGTTCTGAGTAGCCTCAATTATGGGGTTTCTGATTTACAACAGTAATCGCGTAATTCCCCTAAAAAAAGCACATTTATTTCATATCAAAGTCAAATCAAAGTCAGAGTGAGCTTTGTCATATCAGCTATATACACAGTGAGACGATACAGCATGGCTCCAGATTTTACAGAGTACAAAAACACAGAGTAAACATATGTAAATAAATGTTATAAACTCTAAACTAGAAGTGAAAACGTGCAATTTGGTACAAGGTCATTTTTAACATCCAAAAACATTGTGCAAATGTTGCATCAGCAGTCAGGTGGAAAACACCAATACTGGAATGTAATTGTGTGCTTTACACATGCAAAAGATCACCAGTGGTTTAATAATCAGTTTAAGTAAAATGTGATTTGTATCGCACTGTCACGTAACTCATGGGGGAGGAGGCGCAGGCGTGGATTTCCATTTTACTTCTTTACTTTTATTTACAAGAACACAAAGAAGGCACGAGGGACAAAACAAAAAAGCGAAAGCTAGAATTTAAGGACGGAGTAAACCCTAGACATGAAGTCGACTGCACACTCAAGACCCTGAGTGGCAACCCAGTGGAACTTATACATACATGTCACAGACATGAACCAATAAAGACATACAATCACTTAACAGAAACTGACAAATAATACAACCTTTGACTTTTTTGTTTTATTTTGTGACAAGTCATTACATTACAGAACATATAACATATTGGGGAGAGGTAATGTACTGCTGAAATATTTTTATTCATTGTTCAGCATCAAAAACAAAATTTCCTAAATGTAGTCCAGGATAAAATTTGGCGCCCAAGAATAGATTCTTTCATTTAGTGCAGGAGCTATGAGATTAACGTAACTAAAAAACATCAGAAGTTAATAGCAACCCAGATCTTTTCTATTAATATATCCTCCCCAAACATCTCTAAACCACTCAAATCACACCCAGCTCTTCATTAAGACTTGTCTGGTGTGGTTTTGTGGTTTAGGACACAATACGACTTACTTTTGAGCTATAAAAGTGAAGGAAATATCACTATTATGGATAGCTCTTTAAGACAAGGGACGGCGATGACTGACCTTGGATCAGATTACTCCATATTTAGTACCGTTGTCTCAAAACCTGATCAACACTTCTACTCCTGAGATCCTAAGGTGGTGTGTTCAAGCAGACCCTGACATCTGAAAGGGCTGCCTGCAGAATTTAGCTACCTGATGAGGCTTTATTCATTTTTAGAGATCAAAGTAAGTCCTACTGTCTAAGCAGGAATTTCCCACTTTTGCTCTTACTGGTTCTGGTTCTTTCGCTGAATCTGGCTAGAGAATAAATTAGGGCAACTTTGAGACTGCCACACCATACATCACAACACAGCTTGCTGACATAAGACTCTAGGCAAGGGAAATAGGGTCAGTATCCTGGGAGCCTGCAGCACACATAACAATGTGCAGCTTGAAGAAAAATCCATCTCTTCCTTTGGTATTTCCACATTGGTTAACTGAAAGTCACTCTTGTGTGGAACAAGACAACAAATACATCTAATAACGCTATCTTCATCTCTTCATCTCAGCTTTCTATTAGTTTTAAATACTCTCTTGTGAGTTACCAGGGTGTGATATTTTCTTTTGCAGTCCAACACATATCAGATCTAGTTCAAACCATTGATTTGCACTGCTTTGCTAAATATTAAGTAAAAAAAAAAAAACTTTAGGCACTTCAGGATTTGTCAGCAACAACCAAAAATACAGTGGGTATAGAAAATAATTACTCCCTTCAAAATATTCACAACTTGTTGCTTTGCAGCCTGAAATGAAGACACACAGAAAATACTATTTCCCACCTCTATTTACTCAATGCAATTTATAAAATCCACGTGGAGGATATGATAGCAAAAACTTAATCACTAAGATGGGATCACCCGCCTGTGTCAGTACTTTGTGGAAACACCTTTTACTTTAATTACTGCACTGAGTCTGTTGGAATACTTCTCTACCAACTTTTAGACTGTGCAATATTTGGCCTCTCTTCTTTCCAGAACTGTTCGAGTTCACTCAGACTGGATGGTGACCACTGGTGGACTGCAATCTTCAAGTAATTCCAGAGATTTTCAATATGATTTATGTCTGGCCTCTGACAGTATTTTGCCCCTGTCCCTTCTGCAGAGAAACACCCCACAACAGGATTCTGCCACCTCCATGCTTTACTAAAGGAATTATGATCTTTGGATGGTAAACTGTATTGGCTTACTGCCAAATGTCTTGTTTGGTGCTGAGGCCAAATAGCATGATTTTGGTCACATTTGACCATAACACCTTTTTCTACTTCCACATGTTTTTGGCAAAGCTTAATCAAGACTTTATGTGGCCTTTCTTAAAGAGTGGCCTTTTTGCAATCCTCCCTTACAAGCTACAATTGTGGAGTACTTGTCACAAGCAAATAAAGGCTACTCTTGCAATAAAGACTTTCTTGGTAGTTCCTCTGACCAGTTTCCTTCTCACTCTTCCATCCATTCCATCCATGGAGGGACGGTCTGACTTGTGACCACAACATTATCCTGGTGATCTTTGACAGTGCCTTGCCACCCAGAGTTGATTGTATGCTTTCAGTTGCTCTATCAAGCATTGGAATTCAAGAATAGCTGTTTTTATGTTGAACTAATAAAAACGATTACAATTGATTTTTTCAGGCTACAAAGCAATAAAATTTGAATATTTTCTGTATATAAGGTCCTGTGTCTGCTGGAAGTGTATAAATGCTGTGCTAAATTGGAAAATTGAAAGAAAAAAAGAGAAAAAGATAAAAGGTGATTTGTTATGAAGGACTAAGGAATTTTCAAAACTGATGCATAATACAACGGTTGAGATCTGTTTATGTCCATTCACAGTGGTTCAAATGAATCACATTGTGGAGAAACTTACTGAGTGAGATGTCTGGGTCATATATGGCCATACAAATTGTGACCAGTCAATTTACTTGTCCCCTAAAGGGTTCTGTACATGATTTATGTCAGAATGAAGTCGAAGAAGTATATGCAATGTTAATCGTGGTAAAATTATTATAAATGTTAGCTTTTTTTTGTTTGGAGTATATTTTGCCTTACAAAGCCCTTGTTTGATGTAGTCTCAGGCAGAAATGGACAGCATTTCAATATAATGTATTGAAAATACATATCAAATTATTATACATATTTACTTTTGAGTATCAGAAGGTTGTGGGTTTGAATCCCAGGAGTGCTAGTGGCACCACTGAGGTACCCTTGAGCAAGGTATCATCCCCACACACTGCTCCCTGGGCGCCCCGCATTGGTGGCAGCCCACTGCTTCACTTGGTGAATGGGTTAAATGCAGAGAAAGAATTTCACTTTGTTCACACTGTGTGCTGTGCTGTGGTGTGTTCACACGTGACTATAAGGGGCCACTTTACCTTACTTTTCTTGGGACTACTATATATCACAGCCTATCACAGCTGCAGACTATGCAAGTAAATCATGTGACACACCCTGTTGGTAATGAATGTTTAAGGGATAAAATATATTGTTTAAAATAGTTTAAAATAGTATGTTTTGGGTCCAGTGCACTTGTTCTGAACCATTTGTTTTCCTCATGACCTGTAACAGAAAAACAGAAATTGCTTTGGTACTTGGTGTAAACTGGACTGTATTGGTAGAGACTGTATGAAGGAGGTTACATTGTATCTTGTGACTGTAACTTTGAGAACCAGTATCTTGTATATTTGATACATTTGTTGATCAATTAATTGTAATATGAAACAAGATTTTGTATGTTTTGTGCCCATCTCTTTTCTCAGGCATAGTATTCATATTCATAATAGACATTAATAATCATTTCATATAATAGCTTTCAGTCAGGTGGCTTTTACAAGCGTTCGACTTTTTGGACATCTGGTTCCTGGCACCACTGCTGTGAACAATTCTGACTTGGTAAATGTCTCTAAAATGGCACATTTCACATATAACCACTCTGAATGGCTTTGACAACAATGATTTAACTGTGCAAAATGTTTTTGAAATAGTTAAAAATCATTAGAAATCTGAGAGGCCACTGGTAGAATAGAGTACAGGGTTATAGCACTGTACTGATTGTGTCTGAATCGTTGCTCTCCCTAGGGCTGTTGGGCAGGGCCTTGAGGTACTCCAGCTGTCTGCGGGCATCCTCCCGGTTGTGCCTCACATAGTAAACAATGTAGGCTATTACCATGGTGAACCAGCCAAACATGGTGATAAACATGGCCACGTCTGTGGTCTTGCGCTGAAAGCTGCAGAAGTTGACCCCAGAGTCTAGCACCTGGATGACTGGCTTGCCTGCAAATTCCTCCCGCACGGCCGTTTGGCAGTTCACTTGGTTCACTGTGTCGGGGTCCAGCTGAAGCTCCCTCAGCACCTCTTGGAGAGCACATTCACAGTGCCAAGGGTTTCCGGCCAGGCTGATTTTTGCATGCAGCCGGGCAAAGGTCTCCCTTGGAACCCCTTGCAACAGATTGTTTGACAAATCCAGGACACGGAGGGCTTCAGAGATACCCTGGAAAGCACCTTCTTCCACCACTTCAATGGCATTGTTAGAGATATCTAACTCCTGGAGTTGATGCAAACCCTTGAAGGCTTGGCTGGGGATATGGGTGATACGGTTGGAAGCCAGCTGAAGAGAGACGGTGTCCTCCGGAATGTTCGCCGGGATCTTCTCAAGGTCACGGGACACACATTGTACCATTTTAAACCCGTTCCGTTCCGTACAATGGCAGTTCTTGGGACAAGTGGACACAGTACCCACTGAGACAGCCAAAAGCATAGCCCCTGTTAAGCGGTTTAGGAATTTCGTACCCATTTTGCAAACATCTGTAGAACTTCTCAGGTGGTCAGCTATATCATTGCTGAGCACCCCAGGTCACACATTCCCAACAGATGACTATTAATCAAAGGCGGCCAGAGACTGGGGCGCTGGTTCCCACAGTGTTCTCCAAACTGTGATCTCACAAACCATCTTCAGTAAAACTCAGTTTAGCAGTGTCTGTCTGCACAAAGGTCTTACTATGAGAGTAGTTCACCACCCAGTTCTAGGATGTAGGGATTATTTCATTCAGCTGGAGGTGAATATAAATCCAAATATCCAAAAGCCAGCGGCAAAGAATTTTAGAGGGCAAACTGTTATTAACTCTCGTTTAGTCAATAGAGAAATCCTCTGTCCAGAGATATGGAGTCGGGAGTCTTTAGTGTAATGTAGCTGATATCATTCCATTTAGAACTGACCATGGTTTATCCCCCGATGAGCTGTAAATTAATAACAATATGAGAGATTCAGGAACAATCTCATTTTTAAGGTGAAACAAAACATTGCTTTCTTTAAAATGTGTCTGTCAAACCTAGTATGTTTTTAACTACTACTGGACACTGAAAAAACAATATACTGTCCTGTTAAGTAAAATGTGCTAAAAACATAGAAAACTTCAGATATACACTGATTGTGAAAAAGTTTGGAGACACCTAGCTTTCGATGTGTTTTGCAATTATTTACTATGGAAAACAATATTTGTGACCATATTTCTGATATTACTGCTAATAATTCCATAACACTGTGATGATGTCAGCCCTCATGTTTAAACCACTGTTGTGCCAGAAGAGTTTGTGTTTTTATGAATAGAGAACCTCATTAATTAGTTAAAATACATACATATTGTTGCTGCCAGAACAAAACCTTGTTTCCTCAGTTTTGTCACTTTTTACATATTACATCATTTCAAAATGCCAGCTTATCTTTACATCGTGTTAAAATTTCCTGATAAATAGACTAAAATACTTGAACTTACTTGAACACTACACTAAAACATCTATATACATGAATGTGAATTGTATAAATTACATAAATTCACATTATAACTGCAAAAACTTCACCCTTTCATGGTGATTCACAGATTAGACCTGGAACCTGCAGGCTGTATTAGCACGCCTGTCAACTTCTGTCTTTCACTTTCCTCTTGAATAAACCAGGCACTGAAAAGGGTGTTTTTGTCAAGTGACACAATTAGGCACATGAGATTTCAGAGGCACTCATTCTTTCACAGATTGCAGATACTCAGAGCCAGCTTACTCTATACAATCTAGTCCAACAAGACTAGCCATGTGTTCAAACTGTGAACCATCGTTAACATTCCTTTTTGGCAATACTGAGCAGCATTATGGAGCCTTTGTGTTGTGGTGAAGACTAAACTGTGAGAATAATTGTACAAATGAGACAAGCCAGCATTGTTCCTTCTCTGGCTTTTGACATGAATATAAAACGTTAAATACCAGCAAATGACCTTTAGAAATTTTTTTAATGGCTCAATTATAAGCCATGGTCTTGTGAAGGTGCTCATTTTTTCTACAAAATTATAATATAAAAAAAGATTTACAGCGCTCCAGATGTGAAAGGGTGTGTGTGTGCATATATATATATATATATATGTATATATATATATATGTGTGTGTGTGTGTGTGTGTGTGTCACTTACACAAACACACCCCCTGATCTGAGCATCAACTATGAGCTTTACTAATAAATATTAATGAGCTAAATTTCCCCCCCATTTAATAACTGACATGATGAAAGAAGATAGCTTAACTCTAAGAGCAACTTAACCATGCCGCACACATGTACATGTGAACACCACAGATAAATGATGACACCTATACACTTAAACCTTACCGTGTAATACTTACCGTGTATTGCCACACAAACCTTCATAAGTCTATTATCACAACTGACATAAACCTGTATAAACATATATAAAGGCTTTTTCCAAGAAACGTCAGTTGAAAAAGGTTAAGCGTTAATTAAAGTTTGTGCAAGTTTATGTCAGCTGTCAGGACAGGCTTATGTAGGTCTCATGTCGCCTGAATTTTAGAATCCCCAATCACCCCTAAACCCGACCTTAACGTCAGTACATAGATTACAGTTATATAGATAAAAGACATGACCTAACACACACAGACAGACAGACACACACACACACACACACACACACACACCTGTAGGTTTTGTCTTTTATGTGTATTAAAGGTGTCACGCAGCATCATGCCTCGAGAACCCTAATGATTTCTGTCTTTCAGCTTCACGTTGCCACACTACAGCACGTGCTCGCGAACGCGGTCAGCTGTGCAGGTCTGTGATCGCGTGTTTTTGCTCATAAAGCAGATGGGAAAATTACACTGCGTTTAACTATTTTTTAATTTAAAAATGCTAAAAATGCTGAGGTAGCGTGTAAAACTAAATTTCAATACATATCAACAGTGTTAGTACGTTTACATAAAGAAAGTGTAAAAAAATAAGTCACAAACACCTTCGAGAAAAGGGAAAATTCTTACCTGTCAGTGATGTCTGTATAAGATGTATTTTGGGGAATCTTAACGGGAACTCAAAACTCAGCCCACTTACATCATATCTCCTGAGGACGTGCACTGGACGAGCGCGCGCTGTCCTCCAGTTATTTTCTCCACACCTGTATTGCGACAAGCCCCGCCCCCGGCGCGAGGATTGGCTAGTGGTGTTTTATAAACTACTAGCAGATCCTAGAACGGGAGACAGGATACTACTAGCCAATTATGTCTCAGGACATGGCGTACTATTAACCAATCATAGAGCACATGTTGGAATTCTAAAGAAGGGGCGGGGTTTGTCCAAAAACAGGTGGAACCACAGAACCAAGCAGTCATTGGGGAAAACGTTCTGTGTAGTTGATTGGGAGTGAATGGATCTGGAATCTTTAACATGTATCTTTAACATAAAAGGTAAACACCAGTCTGTTTCAAAACCCGTCTGTCAGATGTATAGAGAAACTAAACCTGACTGGACGTCAGTGTCTCTTTTTCAGAGTGAAAAACGTTCTCCTCTGTACTTGCGTTCTCATGGTCGTCTAATGGATCATCAGTCAAGGCCCAAGTACGGTTCCAATCCAAAGTTCGCATCTGGCCAGGAACAGATGAAATACCCGAAGGTGTCCTCGACTGGTGAGTTTATCAAGGATGCATCAGGAGGGGGTTGTGTGGACTTCGGTAGTAAAGTCATTCACACAAAGTAGAGGCAAAGTATACAAAGTATATACTAATCTTCATAGTTTAACTAGTTTGGAAAGGTAATACACTAAAATATTAACCTACTAAACAAGTGATGCAGTGTGCTTTGGCAACGTACATCATACCAACAGCTCTGAAAGCTAGAAGACATTTTTTGACAAAAAGGACCTACAAAGATGTTTAGCACTCACCATACTGCTTAAAGATGGCATCTCTCCCACCTTCCAATTAAAAAGCAAATTCCGGCCATGTGTAGTTCTTTCTCCTTCAGCACTATGAGACAATAGTGTTCATCAGCACTGTACTCCAAAATTGAGTGGTTTTAAGTGTGCATTACAGATATGCATACTATGTATCCTGTATGTTTTAAGCAACCTATTCTACACGTTTTAATTGATGTTTTTGTAGTCCTCAGTCAGCAGAAAAAACTACATCCACCATAAATACAAACTCCCAATTACTTCCCACCATTTTCTCTTTTATAAACAGATTGTGAATTTCTTTTGAAAATTTTGAATAATATACTTCAAAATGAAAACAAACACAGACAATTTGGTGTAATTACTGCTATTTTATTGTAAATATCAGTTAGGTGAAAATGCAGCTTCTGAAGCCTTGAGTCAAGAGTATCGAACGAAACCGAGTTGCGATGTCAGCAAGAACGTTATTGTTCCAAATGCATCCAGAGTTTGGACTCCCAAGAACAGGAGTTTGTACTTGACACACTCCTTATTGACAAACGCCCTAATTTTGATTTGCACAATTACCTGAGCAAATCACCAGGCTAAGTTAGTCAACAGTGTCATCTAGATGGTTAACAATAATCATTATCCTCTTTGTTCTGTGTAAATTGGAATCAAAGACGTATGAACTTGTCATGTTGGTATCGTGCCATCTAAGATCAAAATGCTCAAGTTCAGCTGTGCTATTACATATCATTGACATTATTATTTGTTCTGTATCAGTCTGAATCAATCTTGTATGATTTTTCCATATTGTCATATACTGTCAAATGCTGAAGCTATAGGCCTAATAAGCTTGTACTACTATTAGCATCATTGTCATTGTCATTGCATGCTGTCTGGTTAGCTTTACAGGAGCACTGAATGTTTGTTAGGGATTTATACAACTATGGCTTCTTTTGGGCTCTGTTTTACATCTCGGAATTCTGTAATAGCTTAAGTGAAGGTCAGATATCCTATTTGTTGTGCAGTCCACCATACAACAGCTTTTCACATGGATGCAGTTTTAGACAATGAAAAGAAGTGTAAATGCATGAGCATGAGCATGGCCTAAAATAGTGGGGTGTCATCGTGGACCTGTTGCTGTGCAGTGATCTATAGACTGAAACTGTTGTGAAGAACAGGGCTCTTTCTAAGTGGAGTAAGTGCATTGTATGACCAAATATATAACATCTGAGAGTAGAACATCTTTTAAAAATAGGACCAAATCTGGAGAGTGGCCACTGTTTACTTTAGTAAAAATGATGACCGGTAGTCCAGACATGCAGCTTGTTTCTACCTCTTTTCAGGCTGTCCGAGCTATATTTTATTCTATATTGCTTCGCTTAGGACAGACTGACTCACTGACCACTGCTGAAATGCTGATGTGTGACAGTTTCAAGGGACATCATGCAGTGTAAGCAGCAGCACCAGTTTCGGGGACTGCAGTAACATTCCCAATGCACAGTGAGTGCATATTTTTATATGCCATGATTTTCTGTCACAACTGCAGACCACTTTCCTCCATGAAAGATATTTATATACATACATAAACAAAAATATATTAGGTACATATTATTAGGGATCTACACTCATTTACCATATAGGTGCACTTTGTAGTTTACAATTGTCAGTGTCACTGCTGTGCTGAGAATGTTCCACCAGCCAAATAATACCTGCTCACTGGTGGTCCTGCGGGGGTCCAGGCCATTAATGAACAGCGTGTAGGGGCTAACCTAATGGCTTGTCAGTGTCTGTGTCTGTGTGAGTCATTGCCAGTTCAACAAGCGAAGTTACTCTATCGCACCTTCCCCCATCACACAATGAAGACGAGTGGTAGCACTCCTTCAAGACACCTAAAGTTTCCTAAGAAGTTTTTGGCCTGGACATATGGTTCTTGAAAACCTTGATTAGACCCATTACATTTTGTTGAGGTTTGACATACTTTAAAAAGGGTTATTCACACTCACAAAGAGCACCTGCTCACAATTATTATGAGGTGTTTCCAAAAAGTTCCATTTTAGTCTAATTTGACCAAAACACATGGTTCCAGTTAAAGTCCCAGTAGCGTTTAGGAAACTCCACACATTTACGTTGACTGTAGGACAGAAAAGGCTTTTTCCTGGCATGCCTCCTAAACAACCTGTTACCATGTAGATGACATCTAATGGATGTTATGGAGACTTGGTAACCCCAAGATGCCACTCTTTGCTGCAGTTCTCGAACAGTGAACTTTGGAGAATTTTTTGCCTTACCGTCCGCCTCACTGTACGTGGTGGCAAGATAAACTTGGGTTCTCATCCAGCCTTGTTTGTCACAGTTCCAGTTGTTTTAACATTTTAATCATTGCTCTGACTGTGGAAATGGGCAAATTTAGGTGAGTAGCTACTTTCTTGTAGCCATTTACTGACTTATGAAGATCAACACACATCTGCCACACACCTCTTCAGTTACATTTATTTTATAGGAATTGTTAGGCGTGCCAATAATTGTAGCGCAGGTGATTTTGTTAAACAATTTGGATTTTTTTAAATTATAAATTTGCTTTTTACTTTCTTTTGTTAAAATGTTTGACATATTTTCTAACATTTTTTACAAGAATTTACCTTGTCTTTTTGCAGTAAACAAGCATTGGGCAGAAGGATGCTATCATTCTGGCAACTGAGTGCTGATTGGTTGGAGATCTTATTATCTGTATATTATTTAAAATTACAAATTATTTACAAATGACAGTTTCATATAAAACCACTACTGAAACACACTTTATACTGCTTTTATAGAATGCCTTCTAGTGTCTGATCCACCCAGAATCTATTATTAAGAGGCAATTCTCTTCATACATTGACTGATAAACAAATGCTACAGCCAGATCGCACAAATCAGAATTGGTCACTTGTAACTGAAGCCTAAAAATGTAAGAAATTGTTCTAAGAAACTAATATGATTTGCACTGCAGTGTGACCAAAGCCTAAACATTTAAGACTGTGTGCAGGGTATTGAGTAGATGCTCCCTGCCCCAAAAAATAGTTAGCTTTTCTCCGGTCATCTTTCAATGGTCATGATTTTAAATGTCATAAACAAATACCAAAATTTGTACTTTCAGAATTAGCTAACATCTTCCCACATGTCTTTTGCTCTCCAGAAGCCAAGTGGAACCTTTCTGGATGTATGGTCCACAGAGAAATGCTATTAGTGTCTTTATGTAAGAATTGTTGAGTGGACTGCACACTGCCATAACTCAGTGTCTGAACTACTCTCATTACCCTAGCTAAACTAGGTTC
Organism: Hydrocynus forskahlii; assembly: GCA_037974365.1. Lineage (NCBI taxonomy): Eukaryota > Metazoa > Chordata > Actinopteri > Characiformes > Alestidae > Hydrocynus > Hydrocynus forskahlii. Next base: position 5,381,206 of record JBBPCX010000114.1, read on the forward strand.
TGTTTGACTTGGTTGTCATTCCAGACTGCTGCTGTGGAATAAAGGTGACCTAAATGTAATTACATTTGAGGGAAATGTCTTCTGCAGTGGTGCTCAGATGTTTCATGGAAATGGTGATAGCAAATATCAGAACCAAACTGAGGAATGAAAAGGATGCTGCTAGAGATTCTAGAGATAGTCTAAATGTCACACGCTGCTATTTATCAAATAGCTTGTTTCTTAGAAATATTATAACATAACACAATATCTACCTGAATCCCATTGTCTTCTTTTTGTACATGAAAGCCAAACTTGTCAACTTCTAAATAGTTCTGTGGTGGCTGGGTGCTTTTAAAACAGATTGTTCCAGGTTCTCAGGAACAATACAAGCTATACAAGTGAAGCAATGACGGTCAGCCTGTGGACCTCCAACATAAAAGAATCAATTAGGGGGTTTCCTTATGTTTCATACCATAACAAAAGAAGTAACCACTATACCCGCGGAGCATAAATCATTCATCATTAATTACATTATTGCAATTAAAAAGTCTCCTATGAAGCCATGCATTTTATTGAGTTCCATTCGCTTGCAGTGGATTGTACAGTGGAAGTAATTTACAATTGTAAGATACTTCAAATGCCCAGGCATTTGGTTGCACTATAAAACCTCAACAAAAGTGATTTAGACTAATTAAAATCCCAGTACACAAATAGAGTTTTGAGGAAAAGAGATTTAGTGCTTATTCAGTGTTTCAAACATGATCCATAAGATGAACCCAAGAGCAAGATTTAATCGTGTGACATAAGAAGTGATCCTTACTTCATATAGTTGTAACGACACAGGCTGAATGTGTTACCAGTTTTTTCTTTGCATTCATGAAGGTTATTTGCTTCTCATCCAAATCACACTGAATTGCACTGATTTTTTTTTTTCAAGCTTTCTGCATAATTTAATAATTGTAAACAAAGTCATCTAGGTTTGATGTGAAAGGTTAATTGTAGAGAAACTTTTAAACTATCCCAGCAGGAAGAGGTTGAAAGGAAGAGAAACCCTGGAATGGTTGCCAATCTCTTGCAGGGCAGACACTGATAAACACATTCACATTTTACCTGACATGCATGTATTTGGACTGAAATCAAAAGGCCTTCTTGCTGAGAGCCAACACCACTACCGCTCTATGTGACACAGATAATGGTAAAATCAGGTTTTTGGTGCTATTTACCTCACATTGTCTTGCATGTACCTATCCACAATGCACGTATTTAAAAAAATATATTGTAAAAAATATATTTATATATTTATAATATATCTGAAATATATTTCACCCTAAAACCTTTTCTCAAAGCTGTCATACAGTGCATTCAGCATCAGGTAGCATATTCCTACATGTAAATGCTTCAGGTGTCCAGTTGTTATCACCCCTTTTAATTACGATCTTGACTCTGCGCATTTCTCTAGAATGGTACATTTCACGTCAAACCACTCTGAATAACTTTGTTTATATCTTAGCTCTTTAATTATGCAGGATTTTGACAACTGTAAAATCCACTTCAACTCAAACGGAAAATAGACCATTTGTGTTTACCATCATAGTATTTAAACGTATTTAAAAGTATTTAAAAGTATTTTTCTTTGTCTGTTGCCTGAAGTCCACTGTTGAAATGTACAATATACTGTATGCAATGTTGGGATATCTTTCTATATCGCTGCAAAATCTTCACAAAAATTTGATTCACTTAACCAGTTCAATGTAGTTAAGGCAGTCGGACGTGTCTGATGAAGGTTAAGTGAAATGGCAATGCCAGCAGTTTTGTTTCTTAAATGCCATTAGAGCAAATTTACAGACGCTGATCGCTTATTATAAAGTCTTTCACATCGGAATACAGAATACAGTAGCTTCTGCAATGACCTCACGTCATATGTTTGGCACTTCTCTTAACTTTACTGCACTGGCATGTGATGTGGGAAATAAAAGTCTAGTAATTTCTTCCCTTTTCATGCCATGGTTTTTGCATTTTTCACCTTTGAGGTTTATGCATTTAGTCTTGATTACCACTACTATATGAGGAAGGAGAGGCAAAGATGTACTGGCAAAGACTTTGTACCTGTGCTCATTAAGCTCTCTCCGAGTCCTTCAGATCTCTGCCACTATCTTTGGGAGAGGGGCTTTGAAGACATGCCTCCCCAAAGCTCCTTCTCATCAGGCACAGCTTGATGCAAGCCCCTTATCTGCACAGCTTGATAAAACCCACTGTGCCTTAACCATACCTACATCTATGCAAGTGATTGTTGTTGAAAAGCTGGACAACATCACCAAGTAAAATTGTACATATCTCTCTCATTGCTCCCTTGTCCCTGATACTGTAAGTGAGCCGATGTTCCTGATGCTGAGTTCCCAGCCTGCTGATGAGACTAGAACTGGAAGTTCTAGCTGAGACTATGATATATGACATGACAATGAATAATTAAACTTGCCAGATTTCTCAAAAAAAAAAAAGTTACGATGAGGTATAGACACTATATTCCATTTACCTTGGAAGTGAGAAGTAGGAGTTCCATGAAATCATAGCTGACACCATACTGAACATATCCTATAAAAGAAGTATGTTTGATTTAATAGCTAGGTCCCGGTAGACTAGCTTAGCTCCTAGCTCAGCTCTGAGTTTTGACTTAGCTCCTAGGTTAGCTCCCACACAGCTCCAAGTTAGGCTTTAAGTTGATATATTTCTTGAATGACTCAAAACTGCAATAGTGCAAAAGTGGCGAATTTAGAAAACTCAGTTTCTACGTTTACGTGTGGAAGAGAAAAACAAAAGATTTTGAAAAACGTACTGTTTCGCGTCATACTGTGCGCCACTCATATGATGTATGCAAAGTACTACTGCTCTCAACCTTGTTAGAAGTTTTGGCATGTTTATACTCATGCGTGGATGAAGGACATAGACGTCAGAATCAGTTTTGGATGCACAACAGTTTTGTGTTGTGTAGTTGAGCCTCTTCTCATCCTTCAGCATCCTCCGGAGTGTTATCTGCCGAGGGTAGTGAGGGAAGAGAAAGCTGAGAAATTGTTGAAGTTGAGACTGACTAATGCCAATTGGGGGCACAGTACACCCAGTCAAAGTCTGTGTTTTGAGGCTGTGAAACCTGAAAATAATAAGACTGCAGTTTGAAGATCAGCATGGTTTGCTCTTCTCTCTCTTACGTTGCCACATTGGTGTCAGAAATGGGATGGCGCAGCTAATGAGGGAGATCATTTAACCCATTCAATATGATGTTGCTGACTCTAAAAGATAGAACTCTACGTAGAAAGCACAGAATATTTTGACCACTCTTGTATGTGTCCATAGAGTTTTGTAATGAAACAAACTTTTCAAGGCAAGTGCTTCAGAAGTCATTTATAAAGCTGACATGACTTTTGGGACATCAGAATGACATTTCTGACATGATACGAGTTTAAAATAGTTGTTTGTCATGTAAGAACATTCTTTTAGGAAGAACAGAGTTAACAGGTGCCTTTTGAAAGAATGATCACTTCATTTGACAAACAACAGTGATTCAGTGTCTCGATTCCGTGCATAGAGACTTGATTTGATGACTGGTGTTTGACGCCACCTTGTGGCATTTTTCCACAAGGTTTTTCCATAACTTCGTATTTTATGTTCTCACTGAAGAAATGGTGCTTGTAAACAAACAGTTATTTCACATTTGGACTTCTGTGAGTGACATTTACAAAGGAATGGGTTATGGAGCTTACTCAGATACAAACTAATATACCTGAATTTTTAATGCAAATAAATTTTATTTTCACCTTGATATGATCTCCATATGAAGGTGATGCAGTGGTTCCCCAGAGCTAGACAAAAGACTGACACACACTCAGTGCAGTAATTTCAACTTAACTTCTGTGGGTGTAGCCTCTGTTCAAGGTAATTTAATTCTCAAACATTCCTACTAATATGGACAGATTATGTAAAAGAGCACACCTTTGTTCCTTTTGTCTGCACCACACGGACAAGGGACAAGAATGTAGAACTCACTAATAAGCCTAATTTTTAGAAACGTAGGTAAAATGTAGCTTAGACTTTTGATTGTCAGAGCAAGCCATCAATGTCAAGCTTGCAAAAGTGCATTTCTGTGGCCTCTGTAAAATGATGTAACGGCAGAAAAATTTATTCAGAAGATTCCCAGATCAGATAAAATCTCCTTTCTGATGAGCTCCTTTCCTCCAAACTTCCAAAGGCATACTGGAGGATGGCATACTGGCCTTTTGAAATTTGTAAAAATATCTAATCATGTAAAGTTCACTCTTTACAGCTGGGCATAGCATAGCACAGACTAATTTCAGAACTGCTGTAAAAGATCATGTGAAACAGTACTGGTAGCTGCCCATATCTATATCAAAGATTTGAATTGTCCAAATTTATTGCAGAACTACATGCTAAACTATAAAATGTGAATACAAACGACATCCTATTTAAAATATCATGTCAGGATCCAGCATCTAAATAGCATAGAAAAGCTTTATATGGAAATAACTTATGAAAAAGAAAATACAAAAATTAGCAAAACCTGGAGTACAATGACAGTGACTGCTCTTTGCAATGCAGCATTAGAATAAAAGAACAATGGATTAGAGAGAGTAATATGTAGACAAATAAAATATATAATAATATAAAATAATATTCTGCATATTGTATATCATGTAACATTTAAGGTTGACAATTAAAGTACAAGGTAGAAAATTACTGAAGTATATGACCTTGAGGGCATACTCCTCAAGGCTCATCCTGCTTATCATGAATTGTTAAGATGTTCAAAATCCAATTTCAACAGGATCATGACTGAGCCTTACACCCTTTTTTCCACCTCAGCTCACTCACTTTTCTTAGCATATAAGTGCAGCAAGTTCTTTTTGAGCTTTGTTCTATTCTGTAAGACTGCCCTGCATTCTGAGAATTGGAACCTTTCTTGCAAGAAATAAAAGCGCTTGCAAAGGTTGAGAGGTCCACTGAAGATTGAGCTGCCAAACACTGGGGAGTGACATCTTATTTAAGCTCAGAGGAGCACATGGAATACTGTTTCCCCTGCCTTTTAACCAAGGCATAGACAGACATAAACATGTACACCGATGAGAGTCTAGTGTAAAGGAAGCAAAGAATATGTGGATGAGGAACTCTTCTGGCAAGGCACCCAACGGTGAGACATCTTATTTTAACTCGACTATGTATGAGTATATGGAGGAGTATGGCTCAGAGGGTATGGACAGAGGCGTAATAGTAGAGGAAACAGAATGTAGGGTAAGAAAAGGGAAGTCAAAGCAATTGCCTGCTGAAGCAGCAAAGAATACAAACAGGGCAGATGCAGAAGAGAAAATAATGGTTAATTCTACTCAGAAATTGTTCTTTGTATCCTGCAGTGCCCCCACAGGAGCAAAGCCCAAGCTCATCTGGACCAACTCGATACCGGAGCACACCCTCTGCCACTCCACTCCTCCCCCCAACCAGATGGATCGTTGAAACAACCATATTCTTCTACAGCTTAACTGGCAGTGACTTTCACCTCTGAAGATGAAAAGGAGGAAAGAGAGGAGGAGCCACGAAAGGAGACCCCTATTTCCAATCGAAGAAGAAGGAGCGAAGACAAAGGGACAGAAGGGTCGAGCAAATGACTGAGATTGAGGAAGCAGGAACTCAGAGTACCCACCTCTTTTATCATCCCTGGTCTGATGCCGAAATTAAAAGTGCATGGTCCATCTTTCAAATCTCAAAGACTCTGACATTAAGTTTGCAGATGGTCCCCTGGTGTTTTGTCAGAAATTCGGTCCTAGCCATGTGCACTGGGAGATGAGGTGGAACATTGGGAAGCGCATACTAGGAACAGTAGGATGAACGGCCTGAGAACTGAAATTAGCATGATTGTAAAACAACAATGAGTTGCATGGGAAGAAGCCAGACTGTCAGATGTGCATTGTTACACCTGCATGCAGAGGCTAACAGCAAAGCCTGAGAGAAGAAACAAAGGGACAAAACCGAGAAGGAACTGCATATGACTGTTATGATGATGTATTAGGCCTTTCAGGGGGAGGCAATTTTGAACGGCAAATAGACGAGGCATAGGCATGAGGACGAGAACAAGCAGGAGGACCCTCAGACCCAAATTATGACCCAGAGGAATGTTTTAACTGCCATGAGAAAGACTATTTGGCAGTAGAATGTCCGAAACAGAGAAACCCTGACCAGAGGAGAAATGGGTGGGGAGAGGCTGAGACGGCTCTGGTGCATCTGACGCCTGAGATTAGTTTTAGAAACAATGTCGCCTCTGTACACCCCTGATCAATTGCTGTATGCAGCCTGGTGATATAAGTGCTGCGCTTTTGCAGGAGGAAATTTTGTCCAATTCTGTTTTTGAGACACAGTTCATGTTGCCTGATTCCCAGCACTGTACCTCACATGTTAATTTAGGACCAGATAGTGATTGAGTGTAGATGGTATAGAGAAGTTCAACAGGAAAGTTATTTATTTCTCATTATTTTGGTCAACACAGATGTGTGCTGCCCTGGTTCAACTGACACCTGAGCAAAACATGTTATTTGATGTTTCTTATTTGATTCCACATGTGTCAGTGTCCAAGGGCAGTGGGAATAGATGGCAAGATTTGGGCCCATTTATCAAGTAGCTTATAATTGGCAACCAACTCAGGATACATCTGTCATGTTTTGTGAAACAATAAATCCATATTGCTGACATTATTCTGTTGCAGTACATTCAGCATACAGTCCAATCAGTATCCCCTCCCAGTTTGGTCCTTCTCACTTATCTTTTGAGGAGGCTGCAGCTATCCCTGCCCTACTGTCAGGAACTGACTGAACTGTTAACCCAGTGTAGCGTAGCGGATGTATGTGTGAGAGTTGGTAGGCCATGGAGTTATGTGAACATTCTCAAGCAATAGTAAAGTTTCCCACCAGGAATCTGCGGTCTCACTCACACATACAGTGAAGAGGTAAGGTGAAGAAAGACCAGAGTACTCACGGTACCAGCTGGAGTCGAGTTGAGATGGGTCAGGCTGAAGACTCGATGACTGAGCACCGACTACCTAACACTTCCTCATTTATATACCATGTGACGGGCATCACTTCCAGTTCACCCTGCACGTCACGTGACTGGTGTGTGTGCCAGCACGTTCTCTCCAGGACCATCACCAGATGGACCTGGGAGGATACCCTACGATGGTAGTCCTGAATCAAGGAGGGATCCACGATGAACCAACTGGGGACCCACGACTGTTGGGTCACCGCCACCCTGGAGCCATTGATGCCATTCTTCCAGTGGCCACTTGATGACCAGTAACTCACAGTCCCCTACACCGTAAGTCCGTACTTTGTAGAGCCACCTTTTGCGGCAATTACAGCTGCAGGTTGCTTTGGATAAGTCTCTATGAGCTTGCCACATCTTGCCACTGGAATTTTTGCCCATTCCTCAAGTCAAAATGGCTCCGGCTCCATCATGTTGGATGGTTTTCGCTTGTGAACAGCAATCTTCAAGTCTGACCACAGATTCTCAATTGGATTGAGGTCTGGACTTTGACTAGGCCATTCCAACACATTTAAATGTTTCCCCTCAAACCACTTGAGTGTTGCTTTAGCAGTATGCTTCAGGTCATTGTCCTGCTAGAATGTGATCCTCTGTCCCAGTCTCAAATCACAAGCAGACTTATATAGGTTTTGCTCAAGAATATCCGCTTTTAGCACCATCCATCTTTCCCTCGGCTCGGACCAGTTTCCCAGTCCCTTCTGCTGAAAAACATCCCCACAGCATAATGCTGCCACCACGTTTTATTGTGGCAATGGGGTTCTTGAGATGATGGGATGTGTTGGGTTTGCGCCAGACATAGCATTTTCCATAGTGGCCGAAAAGTTCAATTTTAGTTTCATCTGCCCAGAGCACCTTCCTCCATACATTTGGGGAGTTCCCCACATGCGTTTTGGCAAACTCAAAACGTGCCTTCTTATTTTTAACACTAAGTAATGTCTTTTTTTCTGGCCTCTCTTCCATAAAGCCCAGCTCTGTGCAGTGTACGGCTTATTGTGGTTCTATGGACAGATACTCCAGTCTCTGCTGTGGAACTCTGCAACTCCTTCAGGGTTACCTTTGGTCTCTGTGCTGCCTCTCTGATTAATGCCCTCCGTGCCGAGTCTGTGAGTTTTGGTGGTCGGCCCTCTCTTGTCAAGTTTGCTGTGGTATCATGTTCTTTCCATTTGAAGATGATTGATTCAATGGTGCTGTTGGGAATCATTATAACCCAACCCTGACTTGTAATTCTCAACAACTTTGTCCCTGACTTGTTTGGAGAGCTCCTTGGTCTTCATGGTGGGATGCCTCTTGCTTATTTGTGTTGCAGCCTCTGGGGCTTTTCAGAAAAGGTGTGTTTATACTGACAGGTCATGTGACACTTAGATTGCACACAGGTGGACTTCATTTCGCTAAATATGTGACTTTTGAAGGTAAATGGTTGCACCAGAACTTTTCAAGGGCTTCATGGCAAAAGGGGTGAATACACATGCACATGCCAATTTTCATTTTTTTATTACATTTATATAAATATATATATATTTCTCATTTCACTTCACCAATTTAGACTGTAGCAAAATAGGTAAAAAGCCAAGGAGGGCGAATACTTTTGCAAGGCACTGTAGCTTTCAAAGGGTTTGGTGCTCTTACTCTTACTTAATGTTGGTGATTTGATGATATGCAGCCCCACTAGACAACAATGCAAAGCTGATTCCATCAAACTTCTTAAGCATCTGGCTGACGATGGTCATGTGCAGTAAAGGGTTACATTTTTGGGTCATGTGATCACAGCTGAGGGCAAATCCATCTCACCCAAGTGAGTGGAAGCCATTAAAACTAAGCCCTTCCTTACCTTATCTTATAAGTACAAGTTCATTTTGATCTTTGTTCCATTCCGTCAGACTGCTTTGCACTTTGAACCTTCTCTTGCAAGAAAACCAAAAACATTCTTACAAAGTTTGGGTTTTCAGTGTTCTCTCTTACCACTGAAATAGTTCTTTCTTTTTTTTACACAACACAAACATTTTTCACTGATGGAAGTTTTGATCATTCTGGTCATAAGGTCAAAATAACACCATACAATAATGAACAACAACAGTATGTTAAATCTTCCTAAAAGTAATAATAGCAACAATAGTCACAACATTCACAACAGCAACAATACTACTACTAATAATAGCCATCGTTATCATAATCTCTCTTCAGCAGTACAAAAGAGATACATAGCTGATCCTATAATGATTCTACACTTGGATTGGATGATTATATGAAAATGAAATGGAGCATTTTTACCTTATTAGTAAAATAACTACTAATTTAGTAAATAAATATTAATTTATTTTAATTTTAAGATTAAATTAAATTTTGCATCAGTGGTCTTGTTAAGATCACCAGTCCTCGGTGCACCATCATGTTGCAGATGCAAAGAGGATCCTCCTTATATTGTGGACAATAAGAAATATGTTTGTGTACCCAGAGTATTCTGAGGGTGTGGGAATGTTTTGTAGACTGCCAACCCCTCTTCTGGACACTGCCAGTGGGGTTAGTCTGCCCTCATTACAGCAGAGCTGCTATGCTTTAACAATGTATCCACTTTCCTTCAGGTGTGTGTGCGTTTATGTGGTCTGGATGGAAAGACTCTTTTGTAATAAGTGAAAATGGCAGTGTTGATGAACCTGAAGATGATGATGGTTCTGAAGAAAATGGTAATGAGCCTGATGAAGAAGACCACTTTAAACCCAGATAAGTTGATTGTAAACCCAGTCAAGTGATTGCCTCAAATGGTTCAAGTAGAAAAACTTAATTTCTTCAAGTTCAGTCAACTTAAATGTGCAATGGTCAGAATGCAACATTTTTAAGTTATATGCACTTAAATGGCTTAAGTAATTAAGTCAGAACTTAATACTATAAGTCAAATACACGTAAACTCCTAGTTTTATTAAACTTATGAATATATTAAAATTAAAATACTTGGGATAAGAAATTCTTTTGTCAGTGACCACTCAGTGCAGTGCTTTTTATTTATTTTATTGAAACAACAAACCACCAAATGTGTTAACAATTATGCGCTTTGTGAAATACCAGATACAAATGCAAAGTAACAGTTATTAAAATTTGTTTTTGCCAACAGTTACAACAGTATGTCCTTACTTTTTTTCTGCAGATATTACTTTACTACTGTACTTTTCTATGATGCAGCAAACACGTGTATTGAATATGAAACAATTTCAATCCAGTTAAATCAGTTTATTTGTCCATATAGAGAAATACCATATAGACAAATAAACTGATTTAACTGGACTGAAATTGTTTCATATTCAATACACATGTTTGCTGCATCATAGAAAAGTACAGTAGTAAAGTAATATCTGCAGAAAAAAAGTAAGGATTGTTAGTTCATCCATTGTAATATGGATGAACTAACAATCAATACTATTACAAGAAGAAAAGAGAAATATCAACCCACCATTGTGTGTTGTAGCAGATCAGATAATTGCTTGCCTGTCTGACCTGTCTTCCTCTTAAAGATTTCCATCAAGATAACCAAATTCTTCTTTAAGTTAAACCTGAAAAATATCAAATAAGCTCAATGTTGATATTCAGGCAGAGTTACTTATAACACAAGTAAACCTCTTTGAACATGTTCTCCAATGATGTATGTAACACAAATAAGAAATAAACATTAAAGGACACATTCACAAACCTGGCTTTCGGTGAAAAGCGCTGGCCAGCGTTGGACCATCTTGCTGATGTCAGGCTCATCGTTTATATCTTAAGTACTGACTTGACATTACTGCACAGTAATGGTTGTGACAGGTCATGTATTTGGCAAAGGTGTTGTATTACTTAATGTACAGCACTCTCTGGGATATGCAGAGTAGTTTGCATTTTCAATAACAGAGATGCTATATTATGTTCAGGCTGTTTTCCAAAACCGCAAAGATCATCGCAGGCTTCTTCTATGACCTCTAGGTCTTCTGTGTCAGGGCTACTTTTCATGGGCTACTTCATCACAAGTATCATTGGTTACACTGGCAACTATTTCAGACTTGAAATTCTTCCATGCACGTTCTCTACATGTTTTACTTTTGTGTGCATTGACAGTGAAGGATACACTGCAATGAAATGTACAGTCTTTATAAGGACAATCAACTTTGTGATTTACTTTTAAGTGGGTATTCTGCAGATGAGCAACGTATTCCATTTCAGTGCTGGGTTCAAGAAATTCACATGACAAACAGCGAAACTTAATTTGAGCATCTACAGTTTACGATTGATCAGTCCTTCTGGTGTGAAAGTGGGAGAAATGGATATGGAGTGCACTGAGAGACTTGAATGTACATACATATTCCTGATACAAGACAGGAAAGGGCTCAGTTCTTGCATAAGTTCCATGTTTTCACCTGTAATGTTTAAAAAGCTGCGCTCCCTTTTCGCAGATGGCAAGGCAGTACTTGCATTTCTGAAACATTTTAATGTGGCTTTAAACAAAACTTTTAGTGCAAAAAATTAGGTGAATGTTAAAAGTGGGCATTTACTCTTTCAACCCTACACTGAAATAATTTGAATTCTACATTACTGTTGCAAAACTGTATGAAGAAAACACACAAATTCAAATGCACGTTTCAAACTACCAAAGTTCCAGAAGTTTCTAATTAGTAGTATTTGAATAGAGGAAACAACTCACCTTGGTAACGCAGAAAATGGTATCTTCTTTACTGCAGGCAAAATGTAACTTTCTAATTAAAAATTAAACTTATAAAAATGAGTACACCCATTTTTCATACACTCTTCATATACTCATCCTGTTTAAGTAATGCAACAAAACATTTTTTTATGGTGATATTTACCTAAACTGTTTGCATATAAAGAACTTTCGGGTTAACAGTGCCGTGGTTATAACAATGATGCAGAACTTTCTAATATGATCTGGAGTCTAAAAAATGCAGCACCCTTTGATGATGTGTTGTTCATTTTCCGACTACAAGCCATCATAGTGCGACAGGTCAGACAGCTATGTGCTATGGAAAAACAAGTAGCAAATTCTGGCACATTTTCCGTTGTTTATTTCTCACAGCTGGCCAGTTAAGTTTTCATTAGGCTTATATTTAGTATATATAGCCTGCAACTTCTATTTATACACGGTGTATGATCTGTTACAAATAAAATCATACAATTTTTTTGTTGCTTTGGGAATTGTGTCCATAAGCTCATCAAATAATGGATCACTTTGTTTGTTATATTGCTCAGTATATTGTTCAGTGGATCTACATATTGTTGTTGTTTTATACTGTTGTGCTTGAGAGACACCATGGACCGGAATCAAATTCCTTGTATGTGTTCGTTCACATACTCGGCCAGTAAACACGATTCTGATTCTTTTCTCATTTCCTTTTTTCTTAGCCTTCTCCTAAATTTAAGCAACACTGGGGTTAGTACAGGCAATAGGAAAAGTTTGAGCTGTGTTATGCAGACAGTAGCAGCTGAAACTTAAAGACAATTTATTTTAAAAAGTGTTAAATGCAATTTAAGACAAATTTGCTCTGCATCCAAGCACTTTATATCTACCAGTGACAGACAGACTTTACTTTAAAACTCCAGTAAACTGTTCAGCAAAACCAATCAGAGTCGGACACTGAAACAGATTTTTTTTTAATTTTTTTGAAGAGAGAGACTGCTTTTTAGAGATGGAGCTCAAGTACAACACAATTTTTTGTGAACACATGTTGAACTGTGATGGGTGATGATTCAGGTCAGCATCATCTAAGAAGTGACCAATGGAATAGGTTTTTATACCATTCTTGTGACCAGACTGGTGCTGGATAATGATGTTGAAAATGCCAATATGGAAGTGTTCATACTATGATCTTGACATTGTCAAATTTAAAGTATTAGAGATTATTGTTATACATTTGTATACATTGCTGGATGTTGCATCTATGGCTGTTCTGTTGCACAAGTATATGTGTGTATAAGATTCCATAAATCACTTTGTTTTGGAGGGCAACACAGTTGTATTTAAGAAAACATACTGATTAATTTCAGTAGTGATTCTTTGGTTGAATAACACTGTTGTCAGAATTTAGTTATCAAAAACAGAGTTCTGTGCAAAAGCTGAAAGAATGAAGTTGCAGTTTGGATCAGAAAAGGCAATGGAAAAGCTATAAGATGATTTAAATAAAGTCAATAGCACAAACACATTATTCAATTCTATTTTATTTATAAATCACTTTTTACAACTGATGTCACAAAGCAGCTTTATATAGACAATAAAGACAAAAACATCACAGGTGAAAGGTGTCAGTGGCTGCTGAAGAGATCACTCTAAAAGAAGAAAAGACTATGAATCTAAGAGAACCGTGTGATAAGGAAATACGAGAGAGTGAAGGAAACTGCTGAGAACAGGAGGAATAATGTTCAATGTTTTCATCTGGTTGTTTATTGCAGTGTAACTGGGGTACTTGCCTGTGATATAACTTTACATGGGGGTACAAAAACTTTTTCCACAACTGTAACACCACATCTAAAATTTGTTCACAAAGTTGAATGTGAAGGACATAACTACCAAAAAACTACATTCAGCACATACAGCCCATTAATAGGAACCCCTCACAATCTGTGGAACAGGACTCATCTCGCAATTCAGGTTCAAGATAGGTCAGGTACTCAGTGCTGCAAAACAGAGCAGGCCAGATGTGCAGGCAATCCATAAATCAAACAGAATAATATGAAAAGTCCAAGAAGGTACTTCTGAAATTAATCTGGTTGGGCAGAGTGCTCTAAATGTGTCCTGTATTCAGTAATGCTTTGTTTGGAAATAATTCAGATGAGAGCACCTCCAGGAACCGAGGTGAGCATCTTATGCAGACAGAGAAGGCACTTCAGTCCACCTACCTGATATACAGACGCAAGTCCAGTCAAGTAGGTGATTTGTATACACAGCACACAGTGAAGTGAATCAGTGTTACTCTAGGACCATGGTGCAACACAACAAAAAACAAAACACCACAAAGAACAAAAACAGATATGGGCAGGGCAGGACTGAAGAGAGAAAAAAAAGCAAAAAAACAAGCCAAAACAACAACCAAGAGCAACAGTAGACAGGAGAAGTAACAACACTAATGTGAGTGTTTACAGTATTATGACATACTATATTCTAGCAGCAGATTTGTTAATTGCAAAAATGCAAATACACCAAAGATTTGGGTAGGCAGCAATATAAAATTGTCCAAACATTCCAAGTAGCAGTGACAGAATTAGAAAAACACATAATAAATAACCACATGCTTTTTACAGTGGCAGTTGGGTGGATGTTTTCTTTGTATATGGTGGAACATTAGTATGCTGTGTGACTGGTAGAAAGAAAGCAGTTCAGTTTTGTGTTTGTACGTGATGTACAGTTTGTTTCTCAGTTCTGATTTAAGAATTTTCCTCAGTCTCATGGTCCATTTGTTCTGCCCCACTTACCTTATAGGTGCACTCTCTAGTTTATCAGTACAGACAGAAGTCCATCTGTTTCTCTGCATGGTTTGCTTTACATAGTAAGGTATGTTAACTGATTTATAGATGATACACACTATTAAAATATGTAGATTATATGCAGATAATATACAATATAAAAGTTTTTTATATGAACTATTCAAAAAAAATTAATGTAACATCATTTAGACACAGAAAAGCACTTTATTGCAATAAATTTGAATTAAGAATTTAACATTAGTTACGTGACAAATTTGATAGTAATTAAAACAGCTAAGACCACCAACAGCTAAAAAAATAAACACTTCTGTTCTTAATTTTACTGTAAGCCTTGGAATGTTAAGCATATTGTATTTCATTATACAACATGGCAAAAACAAAAGTAATCATTTTAACGGCACTTGTATATTTAAGGTAATTCTTTTGAGATTATGCTAATAAACACTGTACTAAACTGTGAATGCTTTATGAGGAAAAGCCAGTATGTTTTCCCAACATGCTCAACCTGCTTTAAAGTCATTGGCAAGGTGATCCAACCAGTTAAAAAAAAAAAAAAAGACAGCCCTTATGGTACAGAAAAGTCTGGGTTAAGTTTAGACTGCTTACTCTGTAAGCCTGTTTTGTGCTACAGATGGGCATGTGGCACAATTAAATAAGCCTATGCACTGACTGTAGCTCTGATAAATCTGGGAACCAAACTTTGCCTTTCCATCGATCTTTTTCAAAATAAAGTGCATTTTTGTTACTTTTTCACCACACTTATATTTGTTACATATATTCTCATTTTAGAGATGTTTTAATGAGCAAAAAACGTAGTTTCTTTTGAGTGGCCCGATTTACAGATACTTAAAACTATTAACAGATTGTGAAACCATAGTGGTTATTAACAGGTTTTGGCTTGAAGTTAAGGTCAGATTTAATAAAAATCAATTTTCATACATTTGCCATATTATAGCTTTAATAACTGTAGATATTTAGAATGTTACTTTTGTCAAAAAATGCCAGATTCTTTTAATACGATACAAAATATAACAACACAGCGCTTGATACAATACTAGGGCCAGAATAAAACATTGCTTGGTAAATAAAATGGTCAAACATAGACTGCTATCCATCTGCTCAAATTTATTGCAGTACAATATTCTAAACTGGCAATCTGAACACAAAACCCCATCTTTGTTAAATTACATCAGCACAGTTAGACGATTTTTGCACTCAATCACAGCAATAAAGAGAGTAACAAGGATTAAAATAAAAGAAAAAAATATCATCAGTAAAATCAAAGCAAACCCATTAATTAAATTACCAAATCAAAATGGTGAAAATAAATAGTAAAACAAAATAAGCAATTAAAAAAACAGCTTAAATGAGTAAAGAAAAGAACCTCAAAAGTTGGAAACATTAACACATTTACTGAATAAAATAGTCAAAGGATTGAAGCTTGAGGAACACCCTGCAGTTGTCTGCCAATTCCAACCCAACTATGAGCACTGTGGGCAAATTTTGTAGTCTTATAAAAAGGAATGATTAATTGTATTGAGGGCTTTGGAAAGATCATGAAGATGATCATTTAAAACAAGTGTGGCACCAAAATACAATGCAAAATCACGTTGATAGGTACACACAAGACAACGTTTATACTGAGAAATAAATACAGATGATCTTTCACTATTCTAAAATAAAGTATGACAATCTAGAGATTTTTACTGACCATGAGAAATATTTTTCTAAAACAATCTAGAACTAAGTCAGTATCTGGGACTTCTGATGTGTATTGAGTGCCCCTTAATGCCCCTCTATAGTTTCAGCCCTATTGACATGTTTCTAATCAATCTAATAGGGCAGTGGTCACTAAAACCAAGGCTGTGAATATAACTATAAGCAATTTTGTCTCTTCAGTTGGATAAAATTAAACAGATCAATGGAGACTTCGCAGGGGTCCTTAATGTTCACTCTACTTGGTTCAGAAATTGGTGTGACAGTGAAGCTACCACATATTTCTGTAAATGGATGCAATAGTCGACCAGTTAATAATAAAAGAACAGGCTCAGCTTAGCTAGGTCATCGACAACAACAAAAGGAGCAGAAGGCGGCCTGTAGGTCCCTGCTGATTTGTTCTGCCGTCAATGCAACTTCAGGGCCAAACATTCAAAACATTTCACTTTAAAGACTATTTATTAATGAATACCGGAGTAAATGTAAATAGCTATAATACCATACCTGGACTTCCTGTCAAGTGTGCCCCCACCGGGCGCCCTCGTTGGTGGCAGCCCAGTGCTTCACTTGGTGAATGGGTTAAATGCAGAGAAAGAATTTCACTCTGTTTACACTGTGTGCTGTGCTGTGGTGTATTCACACGTGACTATAAGGGGCCACTTTACTTGACTTTAAAAATGTACAATCACTTACAGACTGCTTAAGCCAGGTTTCCTTTAGCCCTGCAATATCTGGACCATATTGTGAGAATTTTTAGGTGATCAAGGTCAAGTATGCCACTGATATTTAATGAATTATGCATCTACCTTTTTGTATTTGAAACTGTAAAACAAATGTCTGAGGCATAGAATTCAAGAATTATCTGTGAAACAGTGTGTGAACAGAGGGGTGACAGGGAAGATAAAATAAGGATAAGGTTATCTAGCTCAAGCTGAATGTGGCTAAAATGTCCTGAGCATTTTCCCCAGAGGTGAAATGGAAGAAATGGAAGTCCTGTCCCTGGAGATGAAACAATTATATTATTTTGGTCTTTGTGAGTTTCTGCTATTTATTTAAGAATTAGTCCAACTAAGAAGTATCAGTTATATGTGACCAGTGAATACTATGGGACTTACTTTGGGCATTGGACAAATTTAATCTAACATCAGTAATTACTAGAATTTTTAGCACTCAGGCTTGAACACAGAAAAACATTCAAACTGTCACAGCTTTACATTTATCTTCAAGAACACAATGGACTTTCAAATTCAATCCATCAGTACAAAACTCTTTATATACTAATTTAATCAAATATATTTAAATTTTATTTTAACGTGGGCTCACTGTTCCAAAGAAAATATTAACAGTCAGAGAAATACATAAAATATAGATTCACATTAACAAAGCCTGGTATAAAGAAGAACAAAAATTCACATTTTATAAAAATGTCAATAGTAGGACTGCAGCGATATATTTACCGGCACCATGCCCTTTTTGATGAGACTGCACCCAATTTCATTTGACACGGCGGTGTTGCCCAATGTTGAGAAAATATCCAGATATTTGAGTGTGTTTGTTACAGCCCTATTCATTTGTATTTATGACCATTCAAGCCTACTTAATTTCATTAACCAATATGCAGAATACATCATCAACATATTGTTAACATATTTAAACTGCAGAGCTTAATTGCTTACCATCTTGTAGCATGGAAAAGCATACAAATGTACATGTGCAACCCTAGACCAAAGCCCCTTGAATTTGATTACCATCTGCTACTTAAACACCCCTTAAAATGTTTACAGACTAGGCGGTGGAGGTTTGAAGAGTCCAGTCTTCCTGAGGTATCTTACTATGAATGGTACGGACACAACAGTGATGCTGATTCGAAGTGGAGCAAACAGCTTGTGAACAGCGTATGCTAGGACAAATGTGCTCGTTCCAGCAGCCATCTTTGACTGAACCACAGCTTCACTGAAGCCCATCTTACACAGCACAGCAGCCATATCGATCCCACTAAGAAAAGAAATAAATATGATTAAATTGCAAATTACAAACAGTTATTTTGTCAATTTAATCATGGTTTTCAAATCACTGGACTCCTTGGTTGATATATTTGAAAACCTACTAGACTTGACCCGAACTGCATTCGGTTGCGGTTCTTAGTTTACTGCTTACCCAAAATATCTCAAAATGTTTTTATGTCAGAGCTTAATGATCTGATTGCATGGACCTTCTCTTTACACTCTGCTAATGCTTTGATTTTACCCTGTATTTCCATGAATATCTGTAGATTTTCCAAGACATATTAACAGACATACACTGGACTCTACTGGCCTGAAGAAGGCTTTCTGGTTATGTTATTGACATTGTTGACAATTGGCTAATTTAATGTATTTCTATCTGGAGAAAAAGACCATCACTCACTGTGATGTTCAGTCATTTAACTCATTATTTTTCTCTTTTTTTCAGGTTTCATCTTATTTTTTCTGTTCTGCCTAGTTCTGATGATATGCTTTCACAATATAATGTTTCTGTTTCTAACTGTGATGTCCGGTCCACATCCATCATGCCCCCAGCAGTCTGGGTTACGGACTGCTGAAGCCAAGGCTTGCCCTTCACGTCCCCGTGTTTCAGGTTCCTATCTGTGTGGGTTTGAGCCTGGTGCCTGGCAACCCACCTGTTCCTGATTAGCTCTTTAGCGCTACCATGATCTGGGTTACCATGCACTGCTAAATTGAGTCACTTGTCTCCTGCTTGTGTTTGAGTTACGTTTGAGTGTATGTATCTGCTGACTGGTTGTCTGAGTCTCACCCTAGTGTCCCTGTGTGTTAAAAGCACGCTGAGTCAGAGCCCCGGCATTAGTGGTGCGCGATACTACAAGATTTGGTATCGATCTGAAGTAAATACAGGGCCAGTATTGCTGATACCGATTATTAAGGTGGGTGCATCATCAAATTGCTAAATCTGAATGAATTTGCATGACCTTTAAGTGTTTTTGTGATTTTTCCTTTGGATTATTAATTAGTGAAAACTCAGGACAGAATTTGAGCAAAGTTATAAATAGAAAATATCATATCATAACAATAACAATAGAACAATAAAAGATTTTTTCTTAAATAAAGAAAGTAACAAAATTATCACTCCAAGCTACAATACAAAAATAAAACAAAATTTCTCCTCTTCAGTGTACTTTTTCCAGGCTTTGAAAAAAAACAATTAGTGAAAATCCAAAAAACCCAAAGCCTTGAGTTCAAAGAAATATTCCCAGAAGCCCCCTGACAAGTGTTTGGGGATTTGGGAATCCTCTCCTCCTCTCTCTGTTTCTGTAGCTCAGTGTTTTCTTTCTTATGATTTTTTCAAACACTTATATAAATGTGTAGTGTTTCCACTGTATCTGACAGCCTTTTTACAAATCGGACAGCTCGCTGTTATTTCATTTTTGGCCTGAAAATATCGCCACAGGGCGCTCTTCTTCTTCTCTGCCATTCCTCTGCTCCGTGTGTGTGTGTGTTCAGACACAGGGTGTGTGTGATACGCTCAATACGCATGCTGAATACTTGTTAGCTAGCTTGCTTGCCTGCCTGCTTGTCTGCAACTTTCTGCTTTCAGCCACTGCTGCTGGCTAGCCTCACCAGGGGTGAAAACAGGAGACAAAAGCGAAGCCTCCTTTGCCAGTACACAGCCTCTCCACCACCAAGACTCCTGCAGTCCCAGGCTAAACTGCAAGGGATCTTGGAGCAGCAGTGGGCCCCAGAGGTGTGGTATCCATGGATTTATCCCTGATGCCCATCAACCACTGCCCCAGCTATGGGTAAATAGCTCCATTGCCTTGTGGATACCCTTGGAATGGCCAAGGCTATGGGAGTAAACCCAGACAAAAAAAAAAAAAAAAACACTCCCAGCTTTGTGTTTTGGGAACACACACCCTGGCCCATTAGCATGGGGATCTACACAGCTCCCTGCAACTGCAGTCATGCGAAAGTCATCTTGAGTCTTCGCTCTTGCCACTGGAGCTCGCTGAGTGTGGCCAAGTTGGGGGAGGATAGGAACCACATGCCTCTTTCACCTTAAATCCACTCGTAGCACAGGCCTGCCTCAACTGTCCTTTCCCAATCCCTTTCTATCCCCCTCCCTCAATCACAAGCCCTCTGGCGACAGGACAGAGTGACCAGGGCAGGTCACTCTGGTCGCTAGAGGATGGAACCAGGAACAGCATCCGCTCTCAGCAGCTTCCCATGTGACTGAGCAGCCCTATTTAGGACTCACGCTGCTCACCCCATAACGGGAAAGAGTACCTAAACATCGTCTGTTCTGCTCTACCTGGACGGCAGACTGCAGTCATCAAGGCATCCCCCTCCGCAGTCGAAATACAAAAAGAAAAAACATATTGCTCATGAATCTAACTACCCGGAATGTTCGTACCCTACTGGACTCACAGGTTGATACAAACAGACCTCACAGACGAACTGCTCTCATTGCACATGAACTCAAGAAATATAAGATCGACACTGCAGCACTGTCTGAAACGCCTTCCGGTGAAGATTCACCTTCTTCTGGAACGATCTGCCTGAGGACACTGGCAGAATACATGGAGTCGGCTTTGCTGTAAGAAATACACTACTCAGGAACATCCCAGAGTCTCCTCAGGGCATTAATGAGCGACTTATGACCTGGCACATTCCCCTCATTAAAGGCTGCTGTGCCACTCTCCTGACAGCCTATGCTCCTATGCGAGGTGCCGAGTGCTGGACTGATCACCGACTAATCAGATCTAAACTCCACTTAAAAATTCTGCCTCCACAAAGGAAACAGCAACTTAGAAAGCAACTCAACTGCCGGGCCCTGCATTCACAAGACCACAAGGCACATTATCGGAGAAGGTTGGCAGAGGGACTATATCACCTGGAGAACAATAACTCGCATGATGGCACTTTTGATGCTGATGCTGAGTGGGCAAAGCTGAACTCCACTCTTCAGCAGGCTGTGGCAAAGACAGTTGGGTACTCACAGAGGCGTGTCACGTTTTCGATTTTAAATCGAAATTGATCGAAATTCATGCTCAATCTCGATTATCGAATCAAAAAATGGAATCGGTGATGCTGCCACGCCCCCATGTCACGTCAGCTTGGCTTGCTAAGCGGAAAAAAAACACGCTTGTTGAAGTGCTGCGAGTCAACCTAACAGCTACAATAAACAGCCAAAAGATAGCATGGCAACTGCAGACGCAGGAGACCCGTCGACAGAACTTGAACACCCTCCTCTTTCACTGAAGTCGCCGGTGTGGAAGTATTTTGGATTTCCAGTGAGTTATGTTGACAACGTTCGTGTTGTCGACAAAAAAAACACAGTTTGCAAGCTCTGCTATGTACGTATACCACATTATTCCACCGGCAGCACGACTAACATGGCAGGGCATCTCCGCAGGCACCACAAAAACATAGATTTATCTGTTAAACCGACAAGTGTAACACAAACTACTCTCCCGTCTTCATTTGGAATAAAACTTCCAAGTAACTCAACACGTGCAAAGGCAATTACAAGGGCGGTAGGAGTATTTATAGCCGCGGACATGCGACCTTATTCAGTGGTAGAAAACTCCGGTTTTAGGCATTTAATTAGCGTGCTAGAACCGCGCTACGAAATCCCAAGTAGAACGCATCTCACAGCTACGGTGATACCCTCCATGTACAATAATGTGAAG
>JBBPCX010000114.1:5414385-5430125 GCA_037974365.1 Hydrocynus forskahlii
AACACCCCACTTTAACACTGATCAGATTTCTTCTGAGACGCAGATTTCTTCTGAGAACCCAACTGATAATTGTTCGCTGAAACTAATGCTTAAACTGCAGATATCCTCCACATTTTTTTTTTGTGATGTCCGGGTCTCGTCCACCACGCACACCATACTCAGACTGCGTATAGTGTTGTGTCGTTCACGAACGATTCGTTCAAAAGAACGAATCTTTTAAGGGAACGTACTGAACCGAATCACTTCAAGTGATTAGTTCGTTTCTCTGTTCAGTTGAGCCGTCAGCAGCGCAGCTGCCGCAGCATAAGGGAGGGAGGGAGGGACGGACCGCAGGACCGTGTGCGCTGCCTGGCCAACAACCGAATGAACACATCATTCAGTGAACTACACTCTCCTGAATCATTTTCCTCTGAGGGATACACTTTCATGGCGCCCATTCTCCATTGTTTTAACAGATTTAGTTTCCAAATAAACAAACTTAAAACATTAGGCTGGCAGTAATGAGAAGAGTAATGAACGAACATGTAGGATAGGGCAACTCTGTGTCCTCATATTCTGCCAACTTTGCAAGATTTGTCAACTCCTGTTGCACCAACCCCAGTCTACAATTAATGGATATATTCACGTGACTAATCAGTTGTAGTTTCGTTCGTGCTCATCAGTCGACTTATTGTGCCTTAATTTCAAGATGGCGGCGACCACAAAATTCCCTGAAGGTACTGTCTGTATAAACTGTCTTTTTAATAAGCTACCTGTGCACTTTCAAAGTTCTCAATGTCTCATTTTAAATGTCAGGGCCCCCAGAATTCTAGAAATGAAGTGTGGAGCTTCTTTGAGCCTTGTTAATAGTGTAAAAATAGTGATTTATCTGCACTGGCTACGTGATGCCCCATGCCCTACCATTATCAGCCTAGTAGAGCCTTGAAGTTAGCATCAGCTAAAAGCGCTGTGTTTCGGAATGTGGGCAGCGAATGAAGGTGGGCTACTCGACAAAAGTTCATACTCGTTATCATGTTTCAATACACCCCGGGTCCATTTCACACAGAACTTCTCCTTTAAATCCCTGTATTTTTATTACTGTAAATTAAATGAATGTATTAATATATTTACCCTGCTTATACCCAAGGACAGCGCATACCAAAAAAAACGCGCATGCATGAATTACAGTACAATCTATACAGGCATAATATGATATTTTACATTCTAGCACTGTGGGAGTTCATTGTAAACTACAGTACGAATATGGATTTACCTTTACCTAGTATTAAGCTGAGCTTAAAATGAAGCCTATGGCACAATGATCTGGGATTGCTACACTTGGTCCAAGTAACGTTGCTAGGTTCAGCAACATTCTGAGCCCAAAGCATGACAATGCCGGGATTCATCGGGCTTAAATTGTGAAACGGTGGTTCAGGGAGCATGAGGCATAATTTTCACACATGGATTGGCCACCACAGAGTCCAGACCGTAACCCCATTGAGAATCTTTGGGATGTGCTGGAGAAGACTTTGTGCGGTGGTCTGTCTCTGCCATCATCACTACAAGATCTTTGCGACAAATGAATGAAACTCTGGACGGAAGTAAATGTTGTGACATTCTAGAAGCTTACTGAAACGAAGCCACTGTGAGTGCATCAAAGCTAAAGACGGTCCAACAGTCCAAGAAAATATTAGAGTGTGTGACTTTCTTTTCGGACGGGCAGTGTATACATATATTCTTATAAGGACAAATATATCTTATGACAAATTATAATGACAAATATTCAAGATGTGTTCCTTTCTAATACAGAACTTATTCTTAATGAAAAGAAAGGCCTTTAAAGATGTTCTAGGTACTGACCACCGGACCAAAATAGTGTGAGTGATGAAGATGCGGTTCAGGAGGACTAGGCCTGTGCTCTGGTGTAAGGTGGTACTCGGAGCCAGAATTATGTGAGTGTTTGATGTCAGGCTGGTGGGGATGGTATCTGGGGCCTTGCTTAGGCTGATAACGTGGATTGAAGTATCGGGGGTCCGAGTATCGAGGATCAGTTGGAGGAGAATATGGGTCATGTGGAGGTTGGAGTTCAGGATCAGGTTGTTCTGGCTGAAATACTTCAGGCCTGGTGGAGTCTACATCACGAGAATCAGGAGGGGGTGTCACTGCTGCTACATCGCCATCCTACAGGAAAAAAAACAAAAAACAAACCATAATTACCACATACCATAATTAAGTATCTTAAGTATCTTAATTCATTAATTCACACACACACACACACATTAAAAATAGTGACACTGCCTAGCAGATATAACATCTGAAGTCAAGGAGATCTTTCTCAAACATGTAAATCCTTTCAGAACATAATCCTAGTGTCACATCTGGTCTGTCTCAGTTACGCCCCCAACAGAGCCCGTCACCTGAGTACAAGGAGGTACACAGTTCTGGGCATGGGTGTGTGATGTCATGGGTTGTCTTGTGTTTGGTCATTGGGTACCCAGGTGAGAGTGAGGAGCTTCGTTAGCTCATTAGCTGGGTTGCTAGGAACCTAACGACATGTCCACCTGTCTTGTGTAAGTAAAATGGAGTTATTGTCCGTGTGATTGGTGTGAGTGTGTTTAAAAGCCCAGCCGATCCATTATGTGGTCACCCATAACCATCCTGGTTCAGGTTGAGGGTTTCTAAGAAAATGTTTATCACTCTTGGTTTATGTGTTTACATTGTTCCAGAAGGAGAGAGAGAAGCAGCGTATGCTACAGACTTTCCCTTTCTCTTCCAGCGGTCTCTCCAGTGGCAGTGGAGAGCTCCTTCAGCCAGCCAAGCCACGTTAAGCTGGAACCTTGGGCAAGATCTATGCTTGGTGTTTGACTGTGTGCTTCTCCTGTGTCCTTTCTCCTACTGTGTATCTGCAGGCGTGCAGGTGAGAGCTTTGTCATAGTGAGAGTTCCACGGAACGTGGAGTATTTGCACTGTCCCCTGTAAGCAGAGGGCTTGCTTAGACTTCTGAAGAGTGGACTTTGCAGCAGAGTATGCTTCCAGTGTTCAGAGGGAGTTTCGTTTGGAGTGAAGGGCCTCCAGAACTTTGTATTTCTGTTGACTTTTCTGTTCGTGCCCTCTGGAGAGAAGGTCCACTGTGTACCTCTATGAGTCTTAGCTCGATTGTGTGTGTAAGTCAGCACGGCTGTCTAAACATTGGACCTTTTGTCATTAAAACCCATTTATATTCTAAACTCTGTTTCCTGCTAGTGCGTCTTTCCCCATACCTGCCATGACACCTAGATTGCTTTAAAATGCTAACTTAGCCTACAGAGTGTGTCACGTCTGGTCCGTCTTGGCCACGCCCCCAATGCAGGCCGTCGCCTGAATACTAGGGTGTACACAGCTCTGGGCACAAATGTGTGATGTCATGGTTGTTGGTGTGTGTGTGTGTGTGTGTGTGTGGTGGTTGGGTGCCTTGGCAACCCAGGTACAAGGGGAGCCTAATTAGCTCGCCAGCTGGGTTGCTAGGTACCTAACGACATGTCCACCTGTCTTGTGCTTAAGTAAAGTGATGGAGTTATTGTCCGTATCCTGTGATTGGCTGTCTGCGTGAGTGTGTGTGTGTTTAAAAAGCCACAGCCTCAGAATCATTGCAGGGTCACCCAACTCCACACTGAGGCACTGGGTTGGGTTTGTCCAAGTTAAAGAAACTGTATTTCTCTGGCTTCATCTGTTGTGTGCGTCCAGTAGGAGAGAAGGAAGGCACGCACACGAAAGTGTCATAGTCCAGCTTCTTCTAAAGGTCTCTCCAGTGGCAGTGGAGAACGCTGGCAGCCAAGCCATATTCTACCGGTACACATCACATCGGGTGCTGAGTGTGTTGATGGTGTGTGTGTCTTTCCTGTACTCCACAGGTGTGAACCCGAGAACTCCCTGTCAGAAGAGAGAGAGTACCCCACGGATCGTGGGGAAAACTGTAAAATGCCGAGGACTTGATGTGAACTAAGGAAGAGAGGACTCAGGGCCAAGCCTGTGCCTGGTGTGGTTTCTGTTTGGTACACTCAAGTTTTGATTTTTGTTTTTTGCTTGCCAGAGGAAAGGTCCTCCTCTTCCAACCCAAAGTGTTTTTTTGTACATGTGTAAGCCGGCAAGGCTTTTTTGAACTGTGAACTCTACATTAAACTCTATTGTTCTCACTACTCCATGTCCTGCCAGGGCGTCCTTCCTATACATGCCATGACAGAGAGAACATAATACTGATAAAGAAACCTTGTGTATCAGCTGATACCAGTTCTGATCCAGTATTTCCTCTTTTAAAACTACTAATCTCAAATAAGCTAAATTTAACACATCTAAAAGTATGCTATTATGCTCTGACAATTCAAACACTACCCAACATGACAAAATGTAAATGTGTACTACTTGACTATATATATATATTACACGACTGGATGAGATTAAGGCAGTCACTATCAATTGTATTATTAATCAAGCAATATAGCAATTTTACTTAATTCATGTACATGCAAATCGTAACCGTAAACATATGTGAGCATTTGTTAGATCCTGCTGGTGTGGGTAGTACTAAAAGAAACACCTCATGGTGAGCATTAAGACTGAATACGGCAATCACGAAGCTGATTCACTGAAAATGTACATTTTAATTAATTTACTTTTAACTGACTGATTATAATTG
Organism: Hydrocynus forskahlii; assembly: GCA_037974365.1. Lineage (NCBI taxonomy): Eukaryota > Metazoa > Chordata > Actinopteri > Characiformes > Alestidae > Hydrocynus > Hydrocynus forskahlii. Next base: position 5,419,037 of record JBBPCX010000114.1, read on the forward strand.
AGTAATTATGCCAGTTCGGATCGAAATCAATCTTTCTCCTCCTTCCGATATTCAATCCGATAACTGGTACTGGATCATTGTGATCTCTGTCAGCAAGCTTAGCTGCTGGGAGTGTCATAGTCCTGTAAGTACAGATGACTTGCTAGATTTGGTCAAGCTAATTACCTCTAATTACCCAGATTACAAAGAGTTGATCTGATTGTGATTACTTGTATGCATCTGAATACTCAGTGTGCAGAAGGTATATTTTGCATGTTCCAGTAATAAAAATATTCTCATCTGAAATATGGGAACATTTTTATGAATTCAGGAAGTAGTAGTTCCGGTTTGGCGCATGTCTGCGATGCATGTGTAGCTTGATAGCTCGTCCTTAACAATCCCTTAAATTTCAATTTTATCACGACAAAGTCAAACAACTTGAGTACTGAACCCAGCATCATGGCACAAGGAGGGACTACAGGCAAACGAGGAGGCGAAAGCATGTCACCTTTGAAGGAAAAGAAGAAACAGATGATAACTATGACCAAGGAGGACCTTGATAGTGCAATCGCCTCAGCAGTTACAACAGCTTTGCTAGAGCAACAGAAAAACCTCAGCCTCACGATACAAACAGTGGTGAAAGAGGCTGTTAATAACATCCTTATCCCGCAATTAAAAGAACTGAAAACACAAATACGGCATATAGAGGATAATTTGGGTGCTACAGCCAAAGACATGCACGCCTCGCAAAAGGCTATTCAAAACAACACAGCTAAAGTTGACACGCTACAGGCTCCGTTGAGGGCTAGTAAACATGAGGCCAATGCTCTTCAGCAGCAAGTTAGCGATCTCACTTATAAGCTAACTCAGATGGAGCACCGCAGCCGAATGTCAAACCTTAGGCTGGTCGGGTTGAAAGAGGGGGAAGAAGGATCAAATGCAGCTGATTTTCTAACTACAAACCTACCGAAATGGTTCCCACACTTGCAAGGCAGAACCATCCATATTGAACGGGCACATAGACTTCACTCTGCAGAAAAGGATGTCAGCAATAACTGTCCACGTACTTTGATTTTCAAGTTACTGGACTATACTGATCGTCAGGCGATTCTGAAGGGAGCCAGGGCTCAGCCGGTTAAGCACGCTGACCAGAATTTGCTGTTTTTTCCAGACTATAGCAAAGAGACCACCAGCAAGCGGAAAGCTTTTGTACCAGTCTACAAGAAAATGACCTCACTCAGGCTACAGCCATTTCTACGCTACCCCGCCCAACTTAAGCTTACCTACCAGAGTTGGCTCTTCCACTTCGAAGATCCTGCCGACGCGCAGAACTTTCTTCAGAACAAATTTCGGAGGTCCGTCACCCCACAACACGACAGTGTTTCACCTCTACAGGATCCAGACGAGATGGAAGCATCTTCTCCACAGTGAGCCGTAGCCTAGTTTCTAAGCTAGCGCTGTGTCGTGCAAGCCTGTAACCTACCTTTCATTCTTATCTTTATATACCTTTGTCATCACTTAATGCAATAGTATGTTAACTGGAAACATTGTTCCTGGTATCTCACTTTAAATATACTCTTAAAGCAGTTCATCAGGAGCATTCATCTATTTCATGCTGTGTTTAATCTAGTTGGTTGACTTATGATCCCTCCCCAGCAGTGTTCATTTAAATGGCGTGATATTTCTTCTCCGTGTTATCTGGAGCACTACCTTATGTTAAGGGTTGTTGTGGACTGCCTCGCATATCTGCGCCACCGGACTGATTTGTGTATGTGTGTTGCAAGCCGTGGGCTCAGCGGGAGCCCGGCGGTTTGCATCTGTGTATATAGTTTTGTTGTTTACTCATGTTATTATTGTTGTTGATACAGTATGACCAGAAGCTTTCAGACACATGCCCAGTACTCAGTTTGCAATTTTTCTTTGGGTTTTTTATGTTTATCTAGTTTACTCTGTATATCAGATATTCCACCACATAAATGGCAGACTTAAATATCATCAGTTGGAATGTCAGAGGCTTAAACTCGCCCATTAAGCGCACTCGCTGTCTAGAATTCCTCCACTGCAAACAAATATCCATAGCATTGATTCAGGAAACACACCTGACGGAGAGCAATGTACAACACTGTCAGAATAAGCAATATAAAGTCATAGCTCACTCGTCCTTCTTCTAAAACAAGAGGCGTGTTAATTCTGGCACAGAGAAAACTGCGATGTTTGGTGATGGAGAATGGAAACGATGATAATGAAAGATTTGTTTGTTTTACTTGCAATTAATTATGCAAAGATTTTATTTGCCAGCATATACGCACCCAATGTATTTGATGATAGCTTTCTACCCTCTATCAGTGACTCATTACTAAAATACAGTGACTCCCATAGTATTATAGCTGGTGACTTTAATGCAACAGTTTGTCCCGAACTGGATAGATCAGGAGTCAATACCACCCTCTTCATTATCTATTAGGTCGTTTATGATGGACCTCCACATAGTGGATATCTGGCGTCTCCGTAACGACAATGTTAAGGCTTATTCATTTCATTCTGGCCGACATGGTTCTTCCTCCAGAATAGACTATATTTGTTAGTCCATCTATTACAAATAACAATCATATTGATATGCTCACAATTTTAATCCCTGACCATGCCCCTGTATTTTGCACTCTAACACCAATTACTGATCACCCTAAAGTACATAGGTGGAGACTCAATGACTCTCTCCTTAGTAACGAGGCCTTTCTATCACATATGAAACAACTACTAAATGACTTTCTTAATCACAACAGAAAAAGCTGCAGCAATGCCCAAATATTGTGGGAAGCAACAAAATGTTTCATAAGAGGTGTGTGTATAGGTTTCTCTTCTAAATTACACTCTGAGCGTAACAAACGGCTGGATGAAATTGAGAGGGAGATGAAGAGAGAGAGAGCAATTAGTGACTGTCAACTACAAACAAATTTACTCACTGCACTAAGAGGGGAATATCATAGCTTGTCCTTAGCAAAGGCAGAATTGATCTTACATAGGACAAAGCAAAGATACTACTATGATGGTGACCGCCCAAGCAAATTACTTGCTCTCAGACTTAAACAATGTGAGTCTAAAGCAATGATTAATGCAATTCAGACAACAGAGGTCATGGTTGTGACGAAGCCTGAATATTGAGAGGTGTGACTCATTTCTGCACAGCCTAGCTCTCCCCAAATTAGATGATGAAGAAATTGATAACTTAGAAAAATCTCTCTCAATGGAAGAACTTGAATCAGCAGTGAAATCTCTGAATAGAGGCAAATTTCCCGGGCTGGATGGTCTACCCCCTGAATTCTATCTAACATTCTGGGACCAAGTAGGGCCACTGATATTAGGCTCCATAAATTTTGCAATTAAGCAGGGATCATTCCAGAGAGATCAAAGAAACGCATTAATTACTCTCCTCCTTAAGAAGGGCAAGGACCCACTAGAATGTTCCAGCTACCGGCCTATTTCATTGATCTGTGGCGATATTAAAATTTATTCTAAGGTACTGGCCACTCGTATTGAAAGTGTAGTGGGTAAACTCATACATTTCGATCAGACAGGGGTTCTTAAAGAAAGGGTGGCATCTGATAATATCAGAAGGCTCTTACATATTATTAATATTGAAGACTGTGCTGTTTTTTCACTTGATGCTGAAAAGGCTTTTGACCTCCTAGAATGGGGTTATCTTCGGATGATCTTGGAGAGATTTGGCTTTGGGCAGAATGTCATATCTATGTTAAAAGTTTTATATGGTGATATCACAGCTTCAGTCCTTACTGGTACATTTCAATCACCAGCCTTAAACTTACATAGAGGGACAAGAAAAAGCTGCCCATGCTCACCTCTGTTTGCATTATCTCTAGAGCCACTGGCACAGGCCATCAGAGAAAGTGATGTAATATTCCCTATTAGTGTTGATCATTCTAGACACCACCTCTCTCTACACGCAGATGACTGCCTTCTCTTTCTCTCTAATATTCAAGAATCCCTACCAAACGTCTCAACTCTGTTCAACAATTTTCACAATACTGCAGGGTACAAAATAAACTGGTCTAAATCTGCCCTTCTCCTTCTGAACCAAGCGGCTAAGAGGGTCAACCTACCAGCTGACATACCTGTATGTACATCCTTTACTTACCTAGGTATAGAAATCTATCCTAATCTCCAAAAAATTGTTCATGAAAATTTTCATGGTGTTAAAAAGAAAATACAGGATCTAAAGATCAAGTCTCTATGCAAGGCAAAATCTCAACTATCAAAATGAATGTCTTGCCCTGAATAAACTTTCTATTCTTTATGATTCCTCTTGCCCCCCCTACCAACTATATAACTGAGATGCATTCTCTTATCTCACAATTCATCTGGGGAGGAAAGCGTGCCAGAATTGAACTTGCAACATTACAAAGAAGTAAGCTCACTGGAGGCCTGGCAGTCCCAAATTTAAATTTCTACTATTATGCCTTTCAACTTAGACCATTGCAGGTATGGAGACACCAAGATTCTAAAGTCCCATGGCGAGAAATAGAAGCCGGCGCGTGAGAGACCACACCGGCTAGAGGACTTGCTCTATACAGGCACAAGCCACAAAAACACCCAGCTACGCTATGGGAGCATTATAGTTAACACTCTTAATGTTTGGAAAAAAAACTGAAAAATTGCTGGGAGTAACATGCGTATTTCATAAAACAACACAATGGAACAATTATCATTTTCAGTCAGGTGGGAAACCTTTTGTCTCTCCCCCATGGGCACACAAAGGAGTCTATGTCTTTGGAGATCTATTTGATAATACTGCTCTGCGCCCATTTCTAGACATAAAAACTGATTTGGATATACCAGGTACTTCATACTTCCTTTATCTAAGACTGAAATCGACTAGGAAGGCGTATGGGGTGCCCTGGAGTCAGCCGATCCCAGACCATCCCATGGAGAAATGGGTCGAACCAAAGCGGTGCTCTAGAGGGACGGTAACAGTCATCTACAATGCTTTATTGTCTCATCATTCAAAAGGCTTAGTGGTGAGAGGGTGTGGGAAAGGGACCTGAACACATTTGGTGGAAAACCATTGTGGGAGGTTATATGGGAAAACCTAAACAGTGCTTCCAAAAACCTTGCACACCAACTTATACATTTCAGACTAATACATAGGGCTTATGCAACTCCCTTGAAATGCTTTAAAATGAAATTACTATCAAGCCCTGATTGCACTCACTGCCCAGATCAGGAATTAGGTACAACAATGCATATGCTCTGGGAGTGCATCGTAATCAGACGCTTCTGGAATGAGATATTCTCTGTAATTTCATTACTACTTGACATTGATTTACAACTCAACCCCTATCTTTGTCTTCTTAATGATGATTCGCATCTGTCCCTCACTCTCATTCAACGTCGACTGCTTTTAGCAGGACTTACGGCAGCAAAGAAAGCCATACTAAGACTTTGGTATCAACCCAATCTACCTTTAAAACAATATTGGTTAACTGTCTATCAATATATTACCTCTCTTGAGTGCACAACCGCACCTCAACAATGCCAAACCTAAATCGGTCCAGTCTTGGTTAGACATTAATTTGTCCATTCAGAATCTTCTTAGGAGCCAACATCCTGGGTTAACTAATATCAGCAGTATTAGTATTAGCTAGACACTAGACCCCCCTTCTTTTATTTTAATTTTAATATTATGTATTTTTTTTTTCTTGGGTGTGAAATATGTACTGTGTTGTACTCTAGTTCGTGATTTGTGTTAATATGAAACTGCAAATGTTAAATTATATGCATGCTAAAATAAAAATGTGGATCACAAAAAATGAATTCAGGAAGAAGTCAGAACACAAATACCATGCCATCTCAAGAAATACAAGATGTCTGTCAGCCTGGTCATAATGTTAAATCAGGTTAAAGCTTATGACAAAAGCCAAAAAACAATATTTGTGTTAAACTCACCAAATGTTTTGGAAAAGGTGTATATTCTCCCAGCTGAAATAAACCAATAAAAACAGAACAAGCTGTGTATGTTGACAATAAAAATACATGCTGACAATGAAAAACAGTAGTAATTGACTATACTTGCAAATGAAGCGATATTTTCATGTTCTACCATGATTTTCTGGATGCCGTCTCGAACTCTGATATAGAATTCTGTTTTGTCTATAATGTAGACCAGTGTGCCTTCTGGATGCTGTCGTGTGGAAACCATGGTCTCAAAAGATCTCACAACCATGACCTGACATGATGAAATTTGGTTAAAGCACAAAAGACAGACAAGATCGAGTTTATGTGAGTTCAAAGAGAGTTTAATCTTACCCCAGATGATTGTCCAGGAATTCCAGGGGGACCAGGGAGACCAGGTGGTCCAGGGATACTGATGGCTAAATGTTAATAATTATATGGTATTATATGGTAGTTTAACGTGACTGGTATTAATGTGCATCTTAACTGGTAGGAAATTTTTTTTTTTTCATTTGGCGCTTCTTACTTTGTGAGGGTCTGTATGCCCCTGGTAATGCTGGTGCTGCTGATCCTGGTGGTCCTGGCGGTCCTGGTAGACCTGGATTTCCTGGATGACCTGGAAAGCTGGTTCCTGGAAGTCCAGGAGGTCCTGGAGGCCCTGGGGGTCCAACAATAGATTCTCCTCTGGGACCCTATTTAGCAGAGCAAATAAACTGACTTTACTTTATGTTTGTCAAGTAGACATATTCACTTGACAGAATATGGAATGCTGTACCACTAATTATACTGAACAGCCCGTTTAATATGTATACCTGTGTAGAATTGTGTTGCTCTTCATTTGACCTTCATAATATGAGTATGAATATGAGTATAAATTCAACAAGATGGTAGAGGTACTGTGCAGAAATGTACTGAGTTGTGCAGCTGCTACAAATTGGAGGACTGTATTGTCTTGTTATGAATATCTTCAAGAAGACTGATAGCTGACGAACTATTGAAAACCTATGTCCCTGAAAGTATTTGTTAAAGACACATGCCTTGATAAGCCGTGTATTTTCACAACAGATGTATCCATACAATTGCAGACAAACCGAGAATGAACTTTGTTAACCATGAACAGATACACTAAATGATTCAAATGTTCTTTAGGAGGTATCAGGCAAACCCCCAAACTAGTTCAGTTCTCATCAGGTTGCCGGCTGGAGACAAGTTTTGTTGTTCAAACTGCTTGAGCGGTGCCATACATTGCCCTCTTCTTATAAACTTATCTATTTTATCTGATAAGCTTTTTGGTAATAATTAGTTAATCTAATTAACTGTTTCATTAAAAACTAATAACCTTTTTATTAAAAATAGTCTTTTTCATGTTCTTCATTCTCATCAAGAAAAGGGAGCTGCTGAACCTAGTAAATTATTAAACATTTGATTGTGACATTTAAAGTTATGTGAAATATCTGGTATACATGGTGAACCACAGTAGTCACAGAAAAGCATTGTCAGCTCATAGAGAATTGTTATGATCCTCTCATCTATTCACTCCGATGCGGTTCTTCACTGACTGAACTTCCACTGAACAGTTTTTTTGTTGTAGTTCATTCAAGACAGACAAGTCAAATAAGATAACATGCTGAACACAAGTACTGAATTAAAATGAAAAGTTCAAGGAGACAGGCCATTCAGAGATGTTCTTCGATGAGAAGATTGAGGACATTAGTAGATCCTTCCCGCCAATCATCAAGTCGCCTGCCAGCCTGAGACCAGCGAATACCGCTCAGTTTCTTGGCTTCTCACCTCTCTCTCTCAAGGATGTGTCATTGCTCCTGATGTCCAGCAAACCCACCACATCTCTACCCAGAGAAGATTGTCCACTGGTGTTCTGCAGGGCTCGATCCTTGGACCGCTTCTATTTTCTCTATATAATTGTTCTCTTTGGGAATGTAATAGCCTCACATGACTTTTCCTACCACTTTTATGCAGATGACACAACATATTCTCTCTTTACCCTCCAGTGATGATGACCTCTACTACGGAACCTTCACTGGCTCCCTGTGGCCACTCACATTAAGTTCAAAACTTTAACACTTGCTCTTAAGGCCAAGAACAGACATGCACCTCCTTACTTATCAGCACTGATCAAGCAGTGTCACTTCTCGTTCCCTCAGAGCTTCAAGCACTGCTCTTCTTGAACCTCAAAAATAGAGGAAGACTTGCATCAAGACACTTTTCAGTCTTGGCCCCCCTGTGGTGGAACTCCCTCCCTCTTGCAATCAGATCTGCTGAGTACTTACCCTCTTAACCTCGGGCACTTACCCTCTTAACTGTTTTTCCTTTCTTGTGTATTAACCTCTGAATTTTTTCTTTTGACAGGGTTTGATTTTAGTATAGCTTTACAGGTAGGGAGAACAGATATAGACTACTTAAGCACTGATGCATGTTGTTCTGGATAAGAGTGTCTGCTAAATGCCGCAAACGTAAACGAGATACTACTGCTGTCTGCCTCAGGACAAAAATTTTTTTAAAAAAAATCACACTTCACTCAAACTAGACGATTGCATGGAGGTAAGAAGTGTACCTGATAAACCAGCATTTCTTACCGGAGGTCCTGGGCTTCCAGGTCGACCCTGTCCCCTACCATAGAAAGGATCATAGTAAACACCCCCTGGTTCCCCCTTCTGTCCTTTAATGCCTTCTTCACCCCGCAGTTCATTCTAAAATGGAAAATGTACTACTGTTATCCCAATATTTTGGTATCTAACACAGGGAGTGACTGGGATTCACTTACCTTTAGTGCATAAATGTCAAAGTTGCCAGTAAGACCTGTGACAAAAACCAGTGAACAAATAAGTAACACTAGAAATCTAGGAAGAATCACACTGATTTGGATTTCTATCACAGAAAACTCAAACCACAGATATTACCACCAGTAACAGCTGAATTAAAAAAATTGTACCTGGCAAACCAGGAATGCCTGGAGCTCCTCTTTCTCCCTTTTCTCCTTTGGCTGTATGTAAAATGAATTAAGTGATTAATGAGTCCATTTATAAAGCGATTTCGGTTCTAAAATATTAGCTCATGTGAGGTATTTGTAAAATACCTTATATACACTCATCAGTTGAATTCTGCATTAATAAAGTAAATATAGTTTGTTTTTCCTTGGATATCTTTTTTAACTGATACATTACACGTTATTTAACCGATTACTGCTAATATATGTTGTGTGAAGGAAGAATTACTGCAGTTAATAGTACTACATGTTATTTATTTTAATACTAATATCTTAATATGTATTGAAAATATTTATTTTGTGTATTTTGTCAATTTGTGTGTTGTAGAATTGCATAGCCTCATGTAACTTATCAAAGGCATAGCCTCATGTAACTTATTGCTCACAGGACCAATGAAGCAGTATACAGAGAGGAGGTACGACGGCTGACGGACTGGTGCAAAGCCAACAACCTGTCCCTGAATGTGGATAAAACAAAAGAGATAGTTGTTGACTTCAGGAAGGTGCAACGTGATCACTCCCCACTGAGCATCAGCGGCTCCTTGGTGGAGATCGTCCAGAGCACCAAGTTCCTTGGTGTTCACATCACGGAGAACCTCACGTAGACCCTCAACACCAGTTCCATCACCAAGAAGGCCCAGCAGCGTCTCTGCTTCCTGCAGAGACTGAGGAGAGTGCACCTGTCACCCCCAGTCCTCACCATGTTCTACAGACGGACCATAGAGAGCATTCTCTGTAGCTGCATCACAGCCTGGTATGGGAATTGCAACGTTTCGCACAAGACCCTACAGAGGATTGTGACAACAGCTGAGCAGATCATTGGGGTCTCTCTCCCCTCTGTCACAGACATTTACACCAAATACTGCATCCGCAAAGCCACCGGCATTGTGGATGACCCCACTCACTCCTCACACACTCTCTTTACCCTCCTCCCATCTGGAAAAAGGTTCAGTAGCATACTACCAGAATGGGGAACAGTTTCATCCCTCAGGCCATCAGACTCCTCAACCGGAACTGAAGCAAAATACATACACAGACCACCAGCAGCCCCCATCCCTCATCCTACCCCCTTGAACAACTCAGACTTCAATTACCTGTTAAAAATACTGTTTCAAATACTGCACTCTGTTTAAAACATAAAACATGACATTCTCTATAATGTTGATGCTACAATCTGCACAATTACATGTATTGCTGTTCTGTATTGCTGCTAAAATTAATATTTAATTGATGCTAAAATTAATTATTATTAATCATATTTATTGCTGTATTTGCACATGTAACTTCTATTCTGCAACTTTGCACATCTCTGCTGCTGAAATACAGAAATAGTCAAATACTGTATTTATCCTCACTGTAGCTGTTAATGGTACTGAATGTTATCTTGTCTTGTCTAGTTGTTACTGTTCTTGTGTTCTTTTTTGAGCTCTTTGTCCTGTTTGCACTTGTGGTCTTGTGTTCTGTTCTGTTCTTTTCTCGTGTTGCACCATGGTCCTGGAGGAACGTTGTTTCGTTTTTACTATGTACTGTGTGTATATGGCAGAAATGACCATAAAAACCTACTTGACTTGACTTGCATAATGCATAAGACAAACTCACTGTAATAATTTCTGGAGCTGTCACCATAGCCCTGAAAAAAGAGGGATATTGAAACACTTGCAGTGTATACATTGTTAGTGTGTAGCCAAAACATGCAACCCTTAAAAGCTACTTAGCAAGGCGCATTTTCTTACTCATACTGACCCTATCCACAGATACTGCAGGTCCAGGAGGTCCAGGTGGGCCTGGTGGTCCAGGAGGTCCCTGAAAAGAATCCATAATAAACTTCAAATACGGAATCTTTAAGTTTGAAATATTACCCTGAACTCATACTGTAGCTGCTAATATATTACCGGATAACCATGTGCATAGCCACCTGGCCCCAAATCTCCCTTTTCCCCTTTCCTCCCATTCACGCCTGGACGACCCTGGACAGTAGGTAAGCAGTTAGGTTGCGTTTAATAAAAATGACAACTTCATAAATCACTTTTTATAGTAGCGGAGAGTGGGGTGAGTTGTGCCAGTTTTTCCTTCAAATGACTTTAAAGCGAGGCCATGACAGTAATGCTTCCAACTAAAATATGTACATATATTTCCGGA
>JBBPCX010000114.1:5430225-5457546 GCA_037974365.1 Hydrocynus forskahlii
GCGAGGCCATGACAGTAATGCTTCCAACTAAAATATGTACATATATTTCAGGATGTGGTGCATCCTTGGGAACAATCTCTTTGGATCTGAAATATAGTATTTAAGAAATATAGCTTTCTGGAAAAAAAGTGGTCTCGTGGCACAACTTGCCCGCAGTGTGGGGTAAGTTTTGCCGTTGGAGAGAATACAGTAATGTCACGTCGAGTGCAAGGGGGAAAGATGCACGAACCCTGAAAGAGAGTCCTTGCAATATAGTTTCTTTAATTCAACACAAATCCCTTTCTGCTCTCCGGGAAAGCGCTGCAATTCAAAACTCAAAACAGTCCACTGTGAACTGCCTTCAGGAAGGTGCCCCTTGTGCCCGGTCCTTTCGCAGATGCGATTTCTTTTGCTGAGGTTCATTCAGTCTTATGACACAGCCTGCTTCAGTCTGTAAACAAAACAGACTTTAAGCGGGATCAGTATACCCTCTTTCTCGGCTGCCGCCTGTGCTTTTCCTCAGGGCATTTACAGCCCCTTTCTGAAGCTTCTTTCGTTCGAGTGGGCACAAGGGACCCGGAAGAGCCCCTCACTCCGACACATGCAGGCTTGTTAGGATGGTGTCCACACAAATACTCACTGGATCGGCTGGGCTAAATACATACAGACACACACACCCAACCAATCACACCACGCAAACACAATCAGCTTGAGCACACAAGGCAGGTGGACATGTCGCTAAGAGCCTGGCAACCCCGCAACCTAATTAGAGAGCTCCTCACCTCAGCTGGGTAGCTCAGACCCCCAACCACCACACATTCCTCTGATGTAACCTACCTGTTCCAGAGCTGTGCGAGGAGCTGCGCAATCGAGGTGGCACAGATGTAACACATTAGGGTAAATTGTGCCATTAATTATTGAAGTTAAACAGTATATTTTGATCTCAAAAATTCTAATTCTATATAAAAGCTAGACAAATTCAATAAAAAATTGCTCATTTAAGGTTTATTTCAAGTTATTTTACAACATCAAAGGCCAAGAACTCCTCCACGTTGTGCCTATTAAAGGCAGTAGCTCTACCAAGAGAGGTTGCTTCAGGAGTGTGGCATGATAAATGGTGGCGTGCTTTAAAGGCCGCAAACCAATCACATCCTAGAAAAGATTAAAAGTTTCTTAGCATTATTAACATATATCTTAATTTGTCCATTATTGAGCCATGGCAGTTTACATTCAGATTTATATAAATTGAGGCTATATGCTCTAAATAAGTACCCAATTTTGCTTCTCTGTGAACTATCTGCATGGTGATAACTATCTGCATGAAATAATTATTCATATATATACTTTTTCTTACTAAATGCACACTTAACCCAACCTGCTTTTTCCTCTTTGATCCAGCTGGCAGGTCCCATGAAATGCTGTGACCGTGAAACATTGCTGCTAGTGCCTTGATATGTTCTGCCAGCTCTTTCTCCATATGTTCATCAAAGACTTGATTGGAGTAAGGACTGGTACGGAATTAGAGGTGATGTCCCAGTCATATGCTCCCAGACAGCCCTCTTCAGAGTACAGCTCCAGGCCCATAGGGTGGAAATCTAGGTCACCAGAGTACTAGGCTTCCTGGTACTATATATACACCGGCAGGACTATCTACCAGTGCGAAGTATACTAGCCCTACCTAGTTACCGAGCATACTTCTCTGAGTTCTGGACTGTGTTTTTTGCTTGTGACCCGTTTCTGGAGTTTGGATTACCCTTTTTGCCTTGTGGACTTAACTTTGACTGCCTTTTGTCGGATGTTCTGGTTTTTGGACTATTTGCTACGGTTTTGGATTTTTGCCTTTTGTCTTTGTGGACTTTGTGTTTCATTAAACTTTCTATTTTTATATTTTGCATTTGGGTCCATATCTGTGAACGTTACATTGGCAAGTCCAGTTATTTTATATCCTGGCCTTATTTCTTTTCCATCCATCTTTTTCTTCTCCATGTATCATTTTAATGTCATCCTGCATATGTTCATCTGCCCCGCCATCTGACAAATGGACTTCACCTTCTCCACTTCTTTCACTGCTCTGTCCATGTCCTCTAGAGGTGGCTTCCCCCTGGCACAAATCACCCGACTTTCCCCTACTTCAATATATCCTTCAAATATCCTTGACCGATCGTAAGTGACATTTCAGGCTGTTTTAGCTGAAGCACTCACTGGCCTTCCTGGTAGTCCTATTTCTCCTTTAGGCCCCGGAGGTCCCTGAGGTCCCTTAAAAAAGTAAACAAACAATGTGGGCATAAAAGTCACTGGAAGAAATTAGCATAATCAAAAATCATAGAATTGATTTCCTTGACCCCAAAGTAACATGGTGTAACAGGGTTGCAGGGTTATTTTATTAATTTTATATTTCTTATATACAGCAAGTATGATAAATATTGAACACGTCAGCAATTTTCTAAGTAAATATATTACTGCACTATTGACATGAAATTTACCAGATGATAGAGAATGATATGATAGCGTTTGTAACAGACTTTCTAAACACTTCGGTAGAGTTGCGGGAAGAAGTTGACAGTTGACTATAGCGAGCACACAAGAGCGCTTGGATCAAAACCTAAAGACACAGCACTTTGCTTTTTGGACGGTGGAGTGAAACAAACGGTACTGCAGCTTGCCTGGAAACACACACAGAATTCAAATTACACTGCACTGCAACCCCACCACTTAGGTGCTTGGAATAGATTACACTTCACAGCACAATTAAAAAAAAAAAGAAGAGAAATAGTAGTTATGACTTACTTGCTCAAAGAATCCAGTTGCCTACAGCCCTATACTCTGGAGGCCCAACTAGTTGACTACTACTAAGGAAAGGGGAAGGGACAATAGGAACAAAGACAAAACTAATAACAAAAAAAGCAAACAAAGAGAAAAAATGTATATATAAAAAAATCCTCTAACCTGTGGCACGCACTGCACTTCGGTTGGTTTTAACATACAGGCCACAGGCTAGAGGGATACAAAACAACAACCACACAAGAAACACGCTAAAAGCAGCACCTGTACATACAAACACTCTATAGAGAACAGCAACTGACAGTCAGCAAAGCTGTATGATCCTCATACGGTTGCCCCAGTTCACAGACTTTAGACCCGGGCAGCAGACAGCATCTCGGGTGGAACGGTCTTTGAATTTGGGTTCACTTCGCCCAAACTTGTTAGCCTAGCTTAGCTTGGCTCATGGCTGTGGGAGCTGCACCAAACACGGCCCCAAATACTAGCGCCAACTCGCTCACACCGCTGAAAGCAGCACCCAGACGCGGCCACACCACATGCTAGCGGCCATAAGCCACTACCAGTCTAAGGACCCCAGGTGCTTATTTATATGCCTAACCAAACCCTGCTAAATGACGTAAAGCAGAAATAGACAGACAGGAAGAAGAGATAGAGAGAGAACATGTGCAAGAAATAGGAAACAAACATTAATAGTGAATAAACATTACTAATGCGCTGCAATAATAAGTCCCCCATACTACATAAGGATAGACCAACTTAAATACAACAGGGGACAGCACTGAGGACCAATGGGGAAACAAAACAATACAGACTAAGGGGCTTTCAGACCGAAAGCGGCATGCGCTTTTTCTAAAAAAACTGGGAGTTGTGCTCAACGCGCCGCGCTTGTCGCTGGGCTCAGCGCAAAATGTAGGCGTGGTTTTCTAAACTTTCCTGTTTTGTTGTTGTCCCGCCCCGCGGTCAGTCACTAGCACTGGCACGAAGAAAGAATAGGCTGTGGGGTTTCAGACCAAAGCGCAGCGCATGCCGCGTTCCGTCTGAAAGCCCCTTAACTCTATTCAGTGGGAACTGCTGGCTGAACAGAGATGGGAAACGCCCACTAAGGGCACGTACACAGTCCGAGAACGACCCCTAGTGGCCGTGGGCAGGAACCGTGACAATTTCAATTCTTACTTATTATTATTGTTCTGTGTTTCTCGGCAAATAATTTCCTAAATGTAAATGTGATTAGTGTTTTCATTTTAATTTCAGGTAAAAGAAATGGACAAACTGAAGGTTGTTAGTTATAATTTAAAGGGAATTAATCATCCCATAAAGTGAAAGAAAATTATGAGCCTGTTGAAAAGACTGCATTGTTCAATAGCATTGCTTCAGGAGACGCATCTTGATGACAAGGAACACAAAAAGCTTATAAGGGAATGGGTGGACCAGGTGTTTAGCACTTCATGTGATAAGGGGAAGAAGAGAGGAGTAGCAATTATGTGCGATAGATCACTTGGTTTTAGTCTAGAGAAATTACATGCAGACAAATAGGGGCGCCACGTCATGATTGTGGGTACGATTATGCATGTTAAGATTACCCTTTTAAACATATATGCAACAAATAAAGATGACGCTGGCTTTTTCAAAGACATATCTGCTCTTTTAGCAACTTATGCAGAAGGATGCATCATAGTGGGAGGAGATTTCAATTGTGTGCAGAAACCCAATTTAGATAAATATCCATTCGATCAAGGACCAGTGTTACAAAAAACTAAGATGCTATGCAGTGTAATAGAGGAGCTAGGGCTGGTGGATATATGGCGTCAAAAGCATCCCAGAGAAAGGGACTATACTTTTTTCTCAAAAACTACTCCAGAATAGACCTTTTTTTTGGTGCTTAAAAAGGATGCCTACAAAGTTATGAATTGTCATATAGAACCCATAACAATATCAGACCACGCGCCAGTGGTTATGTCAGTAAATTTAGAAAATGACAAACAATTTAAACAGTGGAGATTGAATGTTGTTTTTAATGACAAAGGATTATTTGGAGTTTAATGATTTAATGGAGAAGTTTAATGGAGAAGTTTCAGCATCCACTTGGTGGGAAGCCGCAAAAGCTGTGCTGAGGGGAAAATTAACTGCGAATAGAACTGTGGCAAAGATAGTGAACCCATCTACAAAAAAAAAAGATGTCTCATCCTAAAGAAATAGCAGAAGCTTTCTCGACTTTTTATGAAGCACTCTATGAATCAGAGGAGAGGGACAACAAGACGGAGATGATTAAAACTTTATTGGGAAAACTTAATTTAGCTAAAATAACTGAGAATGATTCCAAAGCAATGAGAGACCCAATCACAAAAGAGGAAATTATAGAAACAATAGGAAAGTTTAAAAATAATAAGGCGCCAGGAGTAGATGGTCATTCAGGGGAATTCTATAAACACTTCAAAGAGGAGGTCACACCCCTCTTACAAAGAGTATTCAATTATGCCCTCACAAAGAACGACCCTCCAAAATCCTGGTCGGAAGCAATAATATCCGTGATCCATAAAGAGGGTAGAGATCCTACAAATTGTTCCTCATAAAGGCAAATAAGTTTACTTTGTTGTGATGTTAAAATTTTAACTACGGTATTGGCTAGCGAATTCAGAAGTGCATAAATAAAATAATTAAACCAGATCAAACTGGGTTTATACTGGAGCACCAGGGGATAAACAATATTAGAAGAACATTGAACATAATTTCTGTAGCCAAACATATGCAGGTTCCCTCAATACTTCTCAGTTTAGATGTGGAGAAAGTATTCAACAGGGTGGACTGGTTATATCTAGAACACACTCTGGAAAAGGTGGGATTTCATTTGGACTTTATTAACTGGATTAGAGCATTATATCCTGGACCTGAGGCTAGAGTGAGGGTAAATGGACACCTATAGAAGAACTTTCATTTGAAGAGAGGAACCAGACAAGGATGTCCCCTATCTCCCTTATTATTTGCAATCAGTATAGGGCCCTTGGCAGAAATTATACAAGTGAATCCTAGTGTACTTGAAGTACAGGTGGGTGGAGTGAATCATAAAATCTGTACGCATGCATATGATGTTATTTTGTACATCACTAACCCCCTGACCTCCATTCCAGTGCTTTTAACCTGTCTAAGAGAATTTGGGAAAATATCAGGCTACAAAGTTAATGAAACTAAATCGATGGCCATGATGGTAGTAGGTAAGTGGCCAATGGCGCTGGATAAAGACGTTTCATTTAATTGGCCAACACAAGGATTCAGATATTTAGGAGTTTACTTAATGTCCGACAAGGAATGGAATAGCTTAAGACAGCCTCCCTCATCCATAGAACGTGTATAGATTAAATGCATAGAAGAGAACTATAAGAGTAAAATTATATAAAATATTTATAAACAATTACGAACACGTTTATCAGATAATTCTTTAGACATAAAGGAAAGGTGGGAGTTAGAAATGAACACTGTTATTGAAGATGGGACAAAGTGTGTGAACTGGGCCATAAAATTTAATTGGAAGGTAAAAATGAGATACTTTACAACTCCTTTCAAGACTTCAAAATTTGATAAAAATAAAGTACCTTTTTGCTAGAGGAATTGCAAACAGATTGATGATCATACACACATTTTTGGGACTGCCCAAAATTGAAACCATTTTGGCTGGGGATTCGAGCAGGAATTCGAGCTATTTTGGATCTGGATATACCACTGGATCCAGTTTATTATAGAATAGGTTTATCTCCGGAGGGAGATATAGAAAAGAAAATAATTAAGTTATAACATATGCTTCTAGTGGTGGCAAGGAAAATAACTTGGTCTTGGCTTAAACCTCGACTCCTCACTCTCAGTCAATGGCAAGAGAGATTAAAGGAAGTGTATTTAATGGAAATGATAACAGCTAAACTTCATTTGAAATTGGACTTATTTTTGGCTTTGTAGGCACCTGCTGTTTCTTACTTTGGATGGCCATACAGATAAGGACAACTGGATTGAATATAGGAAGAAAATGGTGGTACTGGTGTATTTATTTAATCTTATTCATTCATTTTTTTCCGTCTCCCTATAACTTCTTACTGAATAGAATGTTTGTTATGAAAATACTCTGAAGGAAGGTATTTGTTTTGTTTTGTTATTGTTTCCTTTTGTTTGTGTTATGTAAAATACTATGCTTTAAAAGCTTGAATAAATATTGTTTAAAAAAAAAAGAAATTGACCAGATATCGGTAACAACCCATCCAATCCACACATGCAAAGAAATCAAACCATAGATGTGCACTGGCACACCTCCGACAGTGCCCTTCTGCCAGCTGCAGGGTCATCAGCCGGGAGCCACCTTTCACCGATGTTTCGCTCCTTTAATCCTGGAACATCTCTGGGTGGTAGACCAGTGATAGGGATGTCTCCGTACCGCCCCCCTGCAGCTGGCCCTAAGATCTCTGCTTCCCCCATAAATTAAGTTATGTGTAATAAAATGGAATGACACAGGGAAAAAAGTATTGAACACGCTTACTGAAATTTATTTAATACTTTTAATACTACACCTCCAAACTTCACTGTTGGTGTGGTTTTTTGGGGTGATATGCAGTGCCTTGTTATTTCCGAACATGGTGTGTATTATGGCATCCAAAGACTTCAGTTTTGGTCTCATCTGACCAGACTTTATTCTCCCAGTATTTCACAGGTTAGTCTAAATGTTGTTCAGCAAACTTAAAATGTGCTTCAACATGCTTTGTCTTCAGCAATGGAGTGTGGTGAGCGTGCGTACAGGCCATGGCAGCTGACTGCATTACTTACTGTTTTCTTTGAAACAATTGTACCTGCTAATTCCAGGTCTTTCTAAAGCTCTCCAAAAGTAGTCCTTGGCTCTTGGACAGCTCTTCTAATAATTCTTTTCACTCATCTTTCTGAAATCTTCTGGGGAGCACCTAGTCGTGGCCAGTTTATGGTTAAATTATGTTCTTTCCACTTCCGGATTATGAACCTTAAATCATTTAGAAATTCTCCTGTAACCAATGCCATCAGTATATTTTGCAACAATAAGGTTGCGAAGGTCTTGAAAGAGCTCTTTGGTTTTACTCATCACAAGACATTTCTTGTGTGACACCTTGGTAATTAGACACCTTTTTATAGGCCAGTTAGGCCAGTTGGGACTGAACCAGCTGATGTTAATTTGTCAGGATTGCTTTCTAATTACTGGTGAATTTCATCTGGCGTCAGGACTTTCCATGTCTTTTCGCACTTTCTTTCTTCATGTGTTAAATACTTTTTCCCTGTGTCATTCCATTTTATTACACATAATTTATGGACATCCATGGATTGATTTCTTTGCACATGTGGATTGGATGGGTTGTTACTGACATCTGGAGAGAATTTTATGTCAATAGCACCTTTAGAAATATATTTACTTAAAAAATTTGTGACGTGTTCAATACTTATTTTACGCTGTATTCATTTCATTTTTTGCCAAAACTATTGGTTTAATCCTGCTGGACTTATTTACACTTGCTATATTTTCTTTTTGTGTAGTTTTCTTAAAGACAAAGACAAGACTCACAGGTGGCCCCACTGGTTCTGGAAGTTCTGATTCGCCCTTGAAAGAGATGAAAGAGTAAAGTCACAATGTAAACTGCAGAGACAATTCCTGCAGACATTTTGAGATGGGCCTGCTGCACACGTCCCAGATGAGCTGGTGTTCCTAATAAAGTGGCCGGTCTGTGCCATATGAAGTTTGTGGATATGTGGTGAAGTATTTATGAGCAGAACTTCATTCATTTAAATGTGGCCAAAAATTTAATGGAAGCATATCGAGGAAAAAGGGATGCATGGAAAAAGACGAGTGCAGGTCTTGAATGAGGTAATGGATATGTGGGGGATATGTGAAGTTTCACTTCATTTGATCACTGTATGGAAACTGAAAGTTTCGTCTCCTGAAACTGCATTCAATCTGAATGTCAAAATAAATAGAAGTGAATGGAGGAAAAAGGGATGAATGATAGGTAAGGAAAAGACAAGTGCTGGTCATAACCGACCATGCCTATGTATTGGGGGAGGTATCAAATGACGTTTCATTCACTCTCTGTGGCTTTTTTGCCATCTTTGTTGGCGAATAATGTCATAGAGGTAAGTTAAAATGGCAACAAAAGTAATACCACACCTCATGCTGTCGAGCTTAACGTTTTGATATGTAGGTTGCTTGGGTGCTCTCTACAGTTCGAGCCACAAGCCAAGTGCGGTGGAAGAATAATAAATAAAGAAATTGTTTAGAGGTGAAGAATTAATGGGCCTGCCATTGAAATGAATGTAGGGGTCCTGGAGGCTCCCTACTCCCAACCCAACTGATACAACTAGTCAGCTCATTATCAAGACCTTGTTGCGTTACAGTGGATGTGTAAAAGTAGGGCAAGCACTAAAACGAGCAGGATAGTTCTCTTTCAAGCATTCGTTCGGTTTCTCACATATGGGTACACTTCCCCTCGCGCATCCCTCAGAAGCATGATTGGCTGGCCACGCCTGGCACACCAGGGCCAGCCCCCTATATTACCAGCTACCCATGCCCACTGGCGTCATTCAATTATCTCTTCTCGCTCAGAAGCAACTTTGATACTTCCAACGTTCTTTGCCTACTGTCCACAGAGCTAAGCTCACCACTTGCTCGCCAGGCGCGAGTCCCTTGCCAGCAGTATCCAAAAGATAGGCTTGTTTCCAAACAGCTATCTTAACCACCCTGTTTCCAAACCGTGAGTTAGCTGAACTAAACTAGAGTTAGCTGAACTCCAAACTAGTTAGTTCTCCAAACTAGAGTTAGCTGAACGAGCTAGTTAGCTGCAAAGCTATCTGGGCCTGGCTGCAAAGCCTTCTGAGAACTTCATGGCTTCTCCCACGAGGGAGCAAAGGCCTGGTCGGGTGTGGAAGAATAATGGGGGAACGCAATATCTGAAAGGGATACACACCCATGCTGCAACGAGTGTCTGGGGCTGAAACATGCCCAGGAGGCCCTAGCTCCAGAAGGAACTTGTCCTCACTGCGCTCGCCTGCTGATGAAGAATCTTCTTCGTCGGTTAGCTCGCCATGCTAGCCTGACTGAGCATAACCCCGTGCTGACTGAGCTCACCATACCACGTAACCAGTCTCAGGAAGCCCCTGCCTCTGCGAATGTGGACTGGGGTGAGCAGATGGATGAAATAGCTCCACTGCTAGCCTCCAACTCATTGCACGTACTGAGCTGCGAGATGCGGAGTTGGATTCCCTCGACGGGTCAGACGACATCACTTCGACATCACTTCGCTCTTCCTCCAAGAGTCCAGTCCAGGGAGGAGCAACGTTGGATTGTCTAGCCATGGATGAGATTGGACACTCCAAACTACCCACAGTGGAGCCACTGGTAGCACACCACCTCCACCCTGGCCAGAAAACCCTATAAACCTCGTCTGCACCAAGCATGGACGTGTTCCAGTCATACAGGACAAGGCATACAGGTCCATAGCCCTCGGTGTGCGAGCCTTGAATGCTTCATCTATGCTAATGGCATATCAAGCTGAGCTCCAGGACGAGATGTCGGGCACACCTGACCAAAAGTTTTGGGAACGAGATGTGCATGCTGACTGACTTATGCTTACATTGCTGTTCTGTGCAGGCTTCGGGGAGAGCCATGGGCATTCTGGTGGCACAGGAGAGAGCGCACTGGTTAACCTTATCCAGCCTCTCTCATTGTGAAAAATTCCAGGTCCTCGACGGTAGACCCAAAGGGTTTATTCGGCCCGGCTACGGCTACCACGCAACGGCGATATGAGGAGAAAAGGAGGGAGGGCAAAGCTCTGCAGACCAGCCTGCCCAGGAAAACGCAGCCACTTCCCGCTCTGACTCCGCGACAGGCAGTAGCCCGTCCTACGCCAGGACAAGCGGGCTGCCTAGCTCGCTGTTGGGGGAGGGAAAGCATGTTTGCCAGATGCACACCCCTCCCCTACAGCACGGGGGTCTGCCATTGCGGCTCGGAACCCAGAGTCACAGTTCTGTTAAACTCACCCTCCACGGTGAAAAGCACAAAAACACTGGCATGTCAAATAAACATGTACAAATCAGTACATGCAGGCCGAGAGTCGAGGGCACTGCATACAAAAGATTTACTGTTGCAAAACAAAACAATCTCAAACAGTCTCATAAGCTCTCCAGTGGAGCAGACTGTTCAAATGCTCCCATTCCCCACAGGTCAGCAACGCTTTCCTCCAAAAGGGGGCAGCATTGTTCCACCTGTCGATGCGCTTCCCACAGGATAGCAATGCTTCCCTCCACAAGGGGGCAGCATTGTTTCATCTCTGGATGCGCTCTCTGCAGTGGGCACGCTCGCACAGCAAGCTCGTTTTTCGGAAATAATATACTCGCAGGCGGTAGGAGAAGCGGCGCGTTTCCTCCAATCAGAGATAACGTCTCTGTTAGAGAAGAAAGCAATTCAGATAGTTCCTCCAGCACAAAGCCAGAGCGGTTTTTACTTGAGGTACTTCATTGTTTCCAAAAAGGGCCCTATATTGGATCTAAGAGCGTTGAACAGACATCTCAGACAATGCAGATTTCGAATGCTGACACATGCGGTGCTTCTGAAGTTCGTGCATCTAGGAGAGTGGTTTACCACTCTGGACCTCGCAGACGCGTACTATCATATTTGGATTTACCCCCACACAGAAAATTTCTCAGATTTGCCTCTCAGGGGGTTACAAGTACCTAGTTTTGCCTTTTGGCCTGGCACATTTGTAAAATGTTCAGATGCTGCGATAGGACCCCTCAGAACGATTGCCTTCTGGCTGCGAAATCAGAACAGGAGGCAATCACACACACCGAATGCATGCTGACGCATCTATCGCTGCTGGGGTTCAAGTTCAACTTAAAGAAAAGTGTCTTGCTTCCCTCTCAGTCAGTAAACTTTATCAGTCTGTCACTGAATTCCGTCGCAATGAAAACGCTATTATCTCAGGACAGAACGGAACCAATGCAAGTGGCTCTCGCACTGTTTCACAGGGGAAAGTATGTGAGTTTAAATGACTGTCACAGACTCCTGGGTCTGAGGGCTTCAGTTCTGGTTGCTGTGCCCTTAGGCAGGCTACATATGAGGAGTTTCCAATGCTGGGTATCGAAACTCATGCTGGACCCACGTATTCACGCTCGCCGCAAAATCTCAGTCACTTCAGATGACCCTACATCAATGGAACAGACCAAATCTTCTGACACGGGGCACACCGTTGGGCACGATATGTGCCCAGTCCATAATAACCACAGACGCAGCCGCGCACTCCCCTTTATACGTTTCCCCCGTTAGTTCTAATATCCTCAAGGCTAGACAGAGTGAGGAACGAAAGTCTCATAGTTATTCTGATAGCGCCGAACTGGCCACAGAAACACTGGTTGGCGGACATAACGCGGCTAAATTGTGTTAACATTCCTACAGAGTCTACTTGATAAGGACAAAGCTTTTTCAACAGTAAAAGTTGCTATCTCAGCATGCCATGTGTGTGTTGAAGGCAAAACAATAGGACAACATCCTCTTGTCTGTCATTTTATGCGCAGTGCGCGACGCTTACGCCCTGTGTCAAAGCCCTTGTCTCCAGTGTGGGACATGCCTTTGGTATTCGAAGCCTTGTTAGAGCTTCCTTTCAAACCATTGTCTGAAGTAGAGCTTAAGATGCTTTTGCTTAAGACAGCACTGCTTTTGGCCCTGGTTTCAGCTAAATGTGTTGGTGATATGCATGCATTGTCGGTGCAGCCATCATGGTTGCGGTTTGGTGCTGGGGATTCTAAGGTCTCATTGCACCCAAACCCGGCTTATATTCCTAAAGTTATGGACACATCCTAGCCTTCCCTTGGATATTTCTGCTTTTTACCCGCCGCTGTTTGGGTCTGAGGAGTATCAACGCTTCATTCACTGTGTCCTGTGAGCGCTCTGAGAGCGTATATAACCAGGGCTTAATCTTTCAGAAAGGCGGATCAGCTATTTGTTTCATGGTCTCACAAAGGAAAGCCGATTACTAAGCAACGTTTTTCCAACTGGACAGTGGAAGCGATTGCTCTGGCGTATTGGGCTAAAAGGCTTGAACCCCCAGTTGGCTTGCGTGCGCATTCCACTAAGGGAATGGCCACTTCGTGGGCATTGTTTAAAGAGGTATCGCTACAAGAGGTTTGTGAAGCCACTTCGTGGTCCTCCCCAACAACGTTTATGAGGTTCTACAGACTCTACGTTACTGCACCTCGCATGGCTCATGTGGTTTTGAGTGTGAACTTATCGAGGGCGCAGAGCACCCAGACATGATGAAATGGTCACGTATCATTGAGGTTGGCTTGTCCGGCAATATGGGAGTAAATATATCCCATATGTGAGATACAGAACGAATACTTGAAAGAGAACTTAAGGTTATGACCGTAAACCCGGTTCTCTGATAGCATGAGTGAGGTATCTCACCAGAGCGCCCTTCTTGCGGTGAACGAGAAGAGCTTGCTGCTTTGAATGATGCCAGTGGGCACAGGCAGCTGTTAATATAGGGGGCTGGCCCTGGTGCGCCAGACGTGGCCAGCCAATCATGGCTGGCACAGTGATAATGTGCTTCTGAGGGATACGCAAGGGGAGGTGTACCCATATGTGAGATACCTCACTCATGCCGTCAGAGAACCGGGGTTACGGTCGTAACCTTAAGTTTCCCAAACATAGAACCATGCTTGGGGAAACACATCTTGTAGGCTACTTTCTGGAACCTCACCATTTTGCCAGCCCGTCCTCCAACATAGATGGAAGAGCCTTCTGGGCCACTGAACAGACCAGGTTCACCCTTCTGACCCTAAATGAAAATGGACACAAAAAGAGTCCACTGTCTGTGTTTTTTTTTTAACATACACACATGCTTAGATTTTTAACACATGATATAAACTTTTCCACACCAGAGTTCACACTATTTCACAGAGCTTCACTTAAGATGAAAGCACACTTCTGGCTTTGTGTATGGTATTTAAGAAGTACCTTAAATGATGGTCCTGGTGGCCCTGGTGGCCCTTTATCACCTTTAGGTCCCATTGGTCCCTTCTAAAGCATAAAAAACCAAAAGACAAAACTAAAATAGATAACTTGTATTACTGCTCATTCTGTGTAAAACTGTCTTTCATTACTCTAAATCAGATTAGAGAAAAGATTTAGTTAAAAACTTACAGGAAATCCTGGATGTCCTGGAATACAACACTCGGGCTAGAAAACAAATCATCAAATCATACATGGCCTTTGTATAGGATATAATACAGCCCATGATCAGAATAATCATTAATATTTAATTTCATATATATATATTTGATTATACTGTAACCCCCCACTTTTCGCAGGGGTTACGTTCCAATAGCGTATGGTGAAAAAGTGTGTTGTTGTGATGTGGTTAAAAAAATGCCTATAAATGCCTATTGTTATAGTGTAAACCCTAAATATACTCCCAAAACAATTTCATATCATTTTGAACTCATTACCTTTAAAGAAAATGTAAAGGTAAACCCGCATTCGTACTGTACAGTTTACACTGAACTCCTACAGTGCTAGAATGTAAATACCCCTGTATAGACTATACTGTAATTAATGCATGTGTGTTTTCCTTGGTGTGCCCTGTCATTTTCTTTGGTATAAGCAGGTAAATACAGTAATAAATTAATTAAATTTACAGTAATAAAAATACAGGGCTTAAGGGGGAAATTCTGGTCTGCAGCGTCACAGGGCAGCAGCCAATCAGTAGCAAGGAGACACAAAATAACATTCTCGGATTGGCTACTTTCAAACCTCCCGCCTCTGAGTACAGTGAGAGATGCGTCAAATGGCACCAGCCAATCAGCAGAAGGAGAAATAAATAACATTCTTGGATTGGCTACTTTCAAACCTCCTGCCTCTGAGTACAGCAGTATTTCCAAGATGCCTTTCTTTGCGTTTTTTCATCAGTAACAAAACATTAATTTAGCACTAAAATGTAGGAAAAATGATATATTGCCACGAAACGCCCGCTACGCCCCTCGTCCTCGTGCTGGATTATGTTTGAGCGTGGTGCTTAGCAACACAGCACGAGGACAAGGGAGCATGGCGGATGAGGCGTCACAAAAGCATAGTTCTGTTTCCGCGTTAACTGTGGGGGTTTCAGCGAAAAATGATTAGTTAGGTTCTCAGGAAAAAATCCGCGTTGGACTGATACCGTGACTGCTGATCCACGTAAAAGTGGGGTCACTGTACAGTTTACACTGAACAATATTTTTTACAGTTCAATAATTTACTGTTCATCAGCGGCATGTCTTATTCAGGGGCTTCAGGAGGAGTCATATTGTTGTGACTCCCTGGTTAAAGCAGACACTGGACGGAGACTGAGCTCAACAGCCTCTTTTAATTTAATTTAGAGTAATAAAAATACAAGACTTTAAGAAGAACAAAACGAAAAACAAGAAAAACACTCGAGAAGCTCCACGAGGGAAATTCTGGTCTGCAGCTGCCACAGATGCAATCAGCAGCAAGGAGAAATAGCTAAATAATGTTCTCAGATTGGCTACTTTCAAACTTCCTGCCTCTGAGTACAGCTGTTTTTCACCATCCCAAGACACGCCTTTTTTTGTGTTTCTCTGGACAGTAAAAAAACATTTATACAGTTATATTTTAAATGGAAATGTAGCTGAATTTACTTTAATATTTATGTTATAAAATTAGTAAATTATATTTTTCTTAATAATTTATAACTAAAATGAGTAAAAAAAAACATTGCCACAAAAAAGAAAAAAAAAGGAAAAGACAGTCAAGGACAGCTACCGATAATACATTAAATGTATAGTTTAGTTTTGCAGTCATCCCCACAATTGTTGGCATTATTGCTATGGAAGGATTCAAACCTTTATTTGAAAATGTAATTATTCTAAGAAATCAGAAAGCCTTTTAAAAATATATTTTTAAACAAAACCACATGTGTCACAATCACTGGGACCTGTTAATTTGTTGTTTTGTGCAACATTTGCCAGCATAACAGCAGTGCATCCTTGTCTAAACTTACAGCGCTTGAAACATAGACCACTGTTCCTGGAGGGCCAGGAGGGCCTGGAGCTCCTGGGGGGCCTCCGGGTTGTCCAGGTTCACCCTAAAAACACGCACATACTTACATACACATCACATCATGCACATGAGCAGCAAAATACCTCCAAACACTTTAACAGGCTATGAAATATCACTTACTCTGTAACCTTTGTCTCCTCTTTCACCTTTTAGACCCTGTACAAATGGTTGAGAGATCAATGTAGAAACCCATACTTTTATAATGTCACAATGATAACTAACTAATAGATCTCCTCAGTGTGACCTACCGGCAGTCCTCGGAAACCATCAACCCCAGGAAATCCATCTCGTCCCCTGGGACCTTCACTACCTTTCTGACCTGGGATTCCAGGCAAACCTGTAGTACCCTAAATGGTTGATGTTAAAGAGTATAAGTCTTGGACTTGAAGTTCTAGTTCTTGTAAATGAATTCAGAATCATGAGCAGATTCAGCATCTTACCGGCAATCCAGGAATTCCCTGTGGTCCCTGGAAGGAAAAACACACAGTTGTGGTGAGACTGCAATTGATTATGAATGTAACCAATACATTTATTGAAAAAATAGAAAGCTGGGCCTTGAAGAAGGACCTGAAGGGCTGTGTGAAGAGTAGACGTGATTGTTCCACAGAGAGTTCCACAAATTAAATAAGTGAAGTGACCATTCTGTCATATGTGAACACACCACAGCACACAGTGTGACTAGCACAAAATTCTTCCTCTGCATTTAAGCCGGGAGCAGTGTGTGGGGATGGTACCTTGCACAAGGGTATCTCAGAGGTGCCAATAGCAGTCTTGGGATTCGAACCCACGACTTTCTGATCGCAGGGCAAATGCCCTAACAAGAAGGTCACCAGCTGCCCCAAGATTCTAATATATCCACCCCATCAGTGACCAGTCTCAATGTAGGGATGGCTACATTGCCCAAAGACCGAAGATTATGAGAAAAGAGTAAATGTAAAGAAGGTCAGCTCCATAAGGAGCTGCTTCACTACAAAGATCTTAATATTTTAGAAGATGCAGTTTAATACCTAAAGCACAGATCACCAATCATGTCAGCAAAGGGGTGTGGCAATCATATTTCATATAATCAAGAGGGAATCCCTCGGGTACTTCTAATAATCTGTTGAAACCAAAAAATGTACGTTTTTTTCAGTTTTATTCAGGAAAGTCATGCTTATAATTGTAGGGGATTTTATAATTTAGAATTTGTGTTTTAATTTAGACATTCTCCACCAGAATCAGTTTAGGCTGATTCACCCTTTGGATTTATCAATTAATTAATAAACAGTCAATTATTAATTAATTATTACTTTATTAATTAGGGGTTTCCTAATCAAGCAGGGTTCATTAAGTAATCCAGCATAAACCATTCGACCAGCAAAGTAGTTCTGCTGGAATACAGTAATCACCCTTTAACAATTCTTCCAAACAGTGCTTATTTAGAAGAGTTCACTTGAAAAGGGAATTAGCTAATTGTCCTTATTATTTTAATGATTATGGTAACGGGTCGGAGCCATGAAGTGATTTCCCTTTTAATGAGGCAGACAGAGTCACTGATCACAATAACACAACATTTATTACTACACTAGACAAATAGACAATACACAAACACAAAAAACCAATAAAGGAGTACTGATAGGATGAATGGTGAATTTGATAGCATACGAAAATGGTCTGTCTATCCCTAACCATCAAGCTTCATAAAACACGAAAGCAGCCAACAAGTTAAGCACATGTGATCTTTCCTGCACCAGAGTTCATCAAATTAGAGAGAAGCCTTTACTTGTGAGCTGGTCTTGGGAGGAGAACAAAGTCTTCTGTCATCAGTCTTGGATAGCAAGGATGATGCAGAGCTTCAGGTCTTGTGTTGAAGTCGTGATGGTTGAGGGAGATGATGAAGTCTCAGCAGCTTGAAGTTGCTAAGTAGAGGTGACGCGTTTCAGGGGTACGAGCAGGAGTCCCAGCATGAGCACGAGCACCCCGCAGTGGTCCTGATCTTACATACAGTGTGGGTACGATTTCTCTCCCCCTTACCTTCTCCTCGGCCCAATGACAGGGTCGCCTTTTGGCGGTGAAGGAGAACAGAGGAGGGGGTAGTGGGGGGGGGAAGCTCATCACCAATGTCACATGTATAGGATTCATTGTTGCCAGGATAAAGTTTAGTAACTTTTGTAAAGGTCACCTTGGCCACTTGAAACTTGTAATTTGGATTTGTGGTGAACAGTGCTTTAAAAAGAGGCCAAATAAGCCATGAAGATTTAGTAGACTCTCTCAGCTGTGAGTTAATTCACCACTCGGAGCTTTACTCTCACCCAATTCACAAATAAGCTTCCCAAATGCATGAACTATGATTGTCATCCTGTCTCCTTTGGAAATTTACTTATTCTCAATATCATATATGTAAGCTTTTGGTTTAAGATGGATGAAATCTCTGTTCTCTTCGTCTCACAAAGATCTCTGCCTTCTTTGTTCTCACAGGCTGGCCACATGGCTGTGAGTGATGATTTATGGCCTTTGCTAAGCCAGACTGAAATCGAAATAAGCATATTGTATCTAACATCCCATGGCAAGGTTTTGGAGTGACACAGGTGTTTCAGACACAAAGATTGTACTTCCCTGAGTGATTTAAGATCAAGAATGACATATTTAACTTTGACTGTTTTGGAGATATAGTTCAACTCCACCTCAGATGATAAGATGCTTGAAAATACTGGGTTACCTTGACTTATAAGTAGAATAAGTTTAGAAACAAGCGATAAGAACTTGACTCATAGGTAGGATACATTTAGAACCCAGCAAGGTGATTCCTTATACACAGATCTTACAACAAGTCATTCTTTTCCTCTGAGCACAGAACTATTTTAGTTTTACTATTCAGCAGAGACAGAGTTACGTAGGACTTGATAAAAAACAAAAACACATTTACACTTCATATAACTTTTAGGCACATTGCAAGAACATATACTTGGCCACTTTGAGGCTGCTTCTTGGGGAATTGGCATTCTTTCACATGAATGTGTGAGTGTCACAGGAAACGGGAGGGTTGCAGGCAAGTGTATCTGGAGTGAAACCTTCTTTTGTTCAAGAGGGGTGAGCTAAAGTTCATCTTGATAGTCTGCTCAGTCTCTTGCCTATCTTAAGCTTGTAAGTCGTAAAAAGATGTTCCATTTGCCTGTGGCAAAACGTATGCATCCTTGATCAGTGAAGCATTTGTCCTGAGTTCTGTGCTGGCCCTCAGGAAGGGGAGGGGTGGTTGTGAGTGAGCGTGGATCCTTGATCCTACATAATTATTATCTTATAAAGGTTAAATTCATAAAAAGCCCAATGAAAAATGATCTAATCAGGATTTTCTTGTATCTATGGTACTAGGTATAGATAACCACGCTCTCCCATTGGTTAGTCTTTCATGTGCTATTTTGGAGTCCTAATGCGTCTGATTAACTACCAACATAATCAGAAACTGACAATGGAATAGATTGTGGAATCTCATTACTCTAGGACTTTCACATGTTCATGTTTGATGTAGAATGTCTAAAGAATTTAATTTGCAATGCCTTTAGCTTTTTGTCATTTGACAGTGTTCTGATGTTTATGGCCTGAACAGAAAGCCTTGTCATAACTGGCTGGAACTGCATAAAACTAATATACTATTTGAGGTCTAAGTGGAAGGTGTGCTTCCTCTTGATTGGAATAAAAACCTACAGCCCCACCGGGTCTTGATGGAAATGGCTGATGACCCCTGGTGTTGAGTCAAGTCATTTGAGTAAATTTAACATTTAGGTGAGCATAGTCAATTGTTATCAAAGAAAGATAACATACGATTTCAGTTACCTGTGGACCTGGTCGTCCCATAGGTCCTGGGACATACTGAACAGGATGCTCCAACTCCTCTCCTTTCTAAATATACACAAAGATGCATCATGAAGCTGACACATCCTTTATTTCTTGTAATGGTATCTTATTAGTGTATTCTAAAGTGTGTGATGGACAATGTCAAAGAATAGCAAAGCTTTACAGGTACAGGTCACTAACTCTTGCCTACAGAGTGACATCTCGGTCTGGACCCAGCTACCTTAATCTTTCAGGCTTATGTTCCTATTTGCTCCCTCCGCTCCTCCAAAAGAACATCGTCTGGCTCTGCCATCCCTACACACATGGCAAACCCAGTCCAGACTCTTCTCTTTTGTGGTTCCTCGTTGGTGGAATAAGCTGCCTAAGCCAACAAGAGCAGCAGAATCCTTGTCTAGCTCCATAAACCTCTTTAAGACTCATCTGTTCAGAGTTTTAGCACTTAGAACTCTAGTCTGGTTCTCACGCTGTCCTGAAACTTTAGTGTTTCCTTGTATTCTAAGTTGCTTTGGATAAAAGCGTTTGCCAAATAAATGTAATGTAATGTATTTTTTTGCAGTTTACAGCTACTCACACTGCCAATTCTGATAACTGGTCCAGGGATTCCAGGAGGTCCAGGGAGTCCTGGAGGCCCTTGCGGTC
Organism: Hydrocynus forskahlii; assembly: GCA_037974365.1. NCBI lineage: Eukaryota > Metazoa > Chordata > Actinopteri > Characiformes > Alestidae > Hydrocynus > Hydrocynus forskahlii. Next base: position 5,450,555 of record JBBPCX010000114.1, read on the forward strand.
CCATAGGGCCAATAGGTCCAGGCAGACCAGCCCGGCCAACCTGTCCAGGGTCACCTAGTTGCCCTGCTGTGCCCTTTGCAACCTGCAGGGAACAGAAAGAACACAGGAGGAAACTTAGACTCTTAATGCAGTGTTTTTCCAAATCCAGTCTTGAGCAGTGTCTTAAATTGGGTGCTTCTGTGGTGTGCTAGGCACTTTTTGAGCAACAGTCTACCATATTTAAAAGGGGAGGAACCATCAATGACTGCCCTGGTTTGAAATGTAGAAGTCTTTAGCTTTGTCCGAAAAGTGTACTCGTTCACTATGTAGGGCACTATGTAGTGAATCAGCCAGTTTGTAGTGTTGTCCGAAATTCCAACCTTCAGTTTCACCCACTAGTTAGGGCAAATCTAGTGTCCAGACACTGTACACTATATGAATACACATATACCATCATGCACTGCGGGTTTCTTTTACTGTGCCCTACATAGTGAACGAGTGCACTTTTCAGACACACTGCACACTACTGTTATCCCACGAAGGTCAAGAAGAGGAGCGAGGCGGAGGAGGAGAGATGTGGGGAAAGTGGGGCTTCAAACGGAGGAGATTCAGTCACACTTGCACTTTCTTTCTCTCTCTCTCCGTAGAGGACAGTAGTACCCAAGGCTGGACTGGACCGGGCATTTTCAGCCGCAGTCCGGGGGTGGGTGTGGTACGCGATCCGGGCTGGCAGGTGGGATTCTGCGCTGGCCCAAAATTACTTGGCTGGCCCAAAATTGACCTATCCAGCTCTGGCAGTACCCCCTTGGACGGATCTATCTGTCACCGTGTCCACCAGACTCTGCCTCATGTGCGGGCTGTGTCTCAGCTAGAGAGACAAGACGTGTGTTTATGCGACAGAGATAAATTGCCAAGATCCGGCGCAATATTTAAGTAACAGTTAGTAAAAACGTAACATCCCGACTGTCCGAAATTAACTAAACGTCACCTCCCCTTGTTCACTAGTTAGCCCCCTAAATAGCAAACACTATGTAGTGAACAAGTGAACACGTGCACTTTTCGGACACAGCTATTGTCTTTCAGTACCTGTATTTCTACATGACATTGTTTGCATTTGGATACTTGTGAGATGGGGGTGTAGATTCCATTTAGAACAGTAACTGAGCAAGTTAGCTTAGAGTTAACTTCATCTAGCTAAACTTAACTATCTATGAACCAGAGATTATGGGGGATGACATGGGATACTGCGCAATAATTTGTTATTTCATTGCAAAGATTAGGATTCATACTATATAATGAGTGTATAGTGTAAGAGAATAGTGCAAAGTGCTCAAACTGAGGCACAGAGCTGAAGTACACTTGAGCTGCACAGTTTTCTGCGCCAACACAAATAATTCTGTTTAACATCAACTTACTCCTGAGTGCATGTGTGTGGTGCGTTCAGTAGTAGGGGCTCACTGAGCAGTTCAGGTGTATTTCCATACTAGAGCTAAGAAACTAATTATTTTGTGGCCCTCTGGTGGAAATATTTACGTGACTTGTGATCAAACTCAATGTCAAGCAAACACAGGCACCTGTCTTGGAATACCTCCAGGTTATGAGCGGGCATGCAGATGCTTCAGTTGAAGGACAAAGCTCTAACATAACATACTGCACGTGTATTGTAAGTGCAGACGAAAAATGGATGACGAGTTCAGACACAAGGTGGGTGTGACTAATAAAGTGGCTCAACAGGATGACAAAGCACATTCTGATCACTTTTTTCCATTCTAAACCCAGGTATGAGCTATTCTTTGAATCACTAGTGCATACAGTTGTATTAAATGTTAAGTGCTTGGTGCTCTTTTTGTGAAAAATATGTAATTAGTTTTCATTAGTATGTTGGTTGCAACTTTTATTTTCAGGTTCAAACCGAAATGCAATAATTACAAAAGCATGCATAGCACCAGGTACCTCACTAGTTCCCCAGGAGAACCAGGACAATAAAGAGGAAGAGGAGAGGTCTTGCTAGAAACAGAAAAACATAAAGGAAAAGCTTGGCACCCCAGACACACATCTGAAAAAGTTCATTCATATAGATCAGATTTGTATGACTTTATTTGTGTATAACACCTTATATTGAATGGAAGAAAGATTCCGGGCCTTATACCATTAATATAGGCACTTATTGTATCAAAAAAGATTCACAATAAGTATTCACAGTGAAATCAATTAACTAAATCTTAGACAACTTTTAACAGCAGTTTAAGTCCAACAGACATGCTCAGAGACAGCATACATTCACACAAAACAAGATTATTTCAGTTAAAATACTAGTTAAGTCTTAGTCCAAAATTCTGACTGGGTTTCAATGTTTCAATACTGATACATGACAGATGCTGATACAATGGCAAACCCATTAAGCATCCTTGATTCTGAATTTATATGTGCAGGATTATTGCATACAGATTTCATAAAAGGATAACAAAATTGTTTTACCTTCTCTCCAACTGTTCCAGGAAGCCCCAGTTCACCGCAGTCTCCCTAAGAGAGAAAAACAGATGGAAACCATATAAGATGCAAGATGCAAGAATGACTTTATATTCAAAATGGTCTATATAAAATAACTTGGTTTATTATATCCTATACCTTCTGGCCAGGGAGCCCTGGTGGCCCTGGACGACCAGGGGCTCCGGGTCGACCTGGTGAGCCCTGCATAACACAAGAGAAAACCGTAAGATTTTTTTTTCACACAGACTGTTCGTAAGGCCTGCAGCATTGTGCAGGATCCTTTTCACCCCTCACATGGACTATTCACACTCCTGCCATCAAAGAGGAGATACCGCAGCATCAGAGTCAGATCTGCCAGACTGCGGGACAGTTTCTACCACTTTATCTGCCAGTCTATGCATACACAAAGTCGCACATACACCTTAAAAATACATACCTGCAATTTATACTTGGTTATACTGTTGTACTGTGTATAGGGTGTATACTAGTTATATTGTCTGTCAGACTGTTTGCACAATTCTTTAAGAATGGACAAACCTTTAAGAATGTATACTCAAGCTGCTATTTTCACTAGTTTCATACTGTTTTATACTATTATACTGTTTATGCTGGCTATATTGGCTATGCTGGTCATACTTTTTGCTCATTTTTCAACAATTAGGAGGAATCACCTGCACTGTTATTTCAATATCAGATGAAAATCTTGTAAAACAATGCAGGCTAATAAATATTAGCAGTGAGAGAACACAGAACAGTTTTCAAATGCAATGTTAGATTAATAAATTGTGGGCTAGTAGCAGTCGGTGGTTTTGGTATACAAAGTATTAGTTTTTTCTGCTGACAAATAATTTTAAATTTGAACATTTATTTTAAGAGCATTTTGGTCTGAAAAGAAAAATAGGCTTTGTCCTTTAAATTCTCCATGTTCAACTCACATTAATTAAGAACCATATTTATCAACTGAAAACTGACAAATGCTTAAAGTGGTTAAATATTACATGAATTACAGAAACTGTAGACACTCTTGGTCTATTGTGAGGACCAAGCTAGAGAATATGGTGTTGCTGGCCAAAGGAGGCTGCACTGAAGACAATGCGAGAGGAAACAAAATCATGGCAAACATCATTGTGTCCATGCTAGGCTAACAGTTAATGGACTGCCCATCAGATGAGGATGATTCTTCAGGTCATGCTCTTTAAAAAATATTTTGCAGACCTCTGATCTAGAGAGAACAAACCATGAACACAATCTATTTACAGGCTGTCCAGGGGTCCCATCCTGTCCAGAAGGCCCAGGGGGACCAAATCCTGCTAATTTTCCAGCTCCGGCTGAGACTGGAGGCCCTGGAGGGCCTGGAGGCCCTTGAGGCCCTGGTGTACCAGGAGGACCACGAAGTCCCTGAAAAAACGGAAGAAAAGGGCAAACTAAAGCAAAGTCTAAAAGTTGAGACAAGAGAAACAAACATAAAGCACAGTTCTCAATTCAGCAACATTCCAAAAGACACATACCCGCCACTTCTCAATGTCATGGAATCCAGAACCCTCCATGTCAACAAAAGTCTGTAGAGAAGATTACAGGAGATAGATGACAATCACACAAGTCATGCTGGGCCTTGAATATTGAAGCAGCTGAGTGATGTAGAGCGGAATCACATTTTATTACTCACGGTATGATCTAAGCTTGAAGGTCCAGGTGGCCCTGGAGGCCCAGGCAAGCCTCTTGGTCCTGGCTTCCCTTCACCTTTCTCTCCCTGCAGAGCATAGAGAAGAAGTGTATGACCCCAGCAAGATCCATCTTTGCTCATGGCTTCTCCATCTAATTCATTTTATGCATAGTTACCTTCTGGCCTTTAGTTCCAGGGTTACCTGGTGCCCCTGGAAAGCCATGAGGCCCTTCAGGACCCTAAATGGAAGCATTAGGGTGGATGAGTAAATTGGTTGTAAACATACTATTATTATGCAATTATGTACATTACGTTACACATGTACCTACCAGTATGCCATCTTCTCTGGGATCTCCCTGCCAAATAAAAGAACTATTAGCAATAGAATTCATTCTAACTATTAGCCATCAAATTTATACATGATTTTTAAAGTGGTCGTCCATTAAGACTCAAGTTCAGACGTTTTTTTTCCTGTTGCAGACCTCTTTAGTTTTGCACTGGATTTAGAACTAAAGTTCACTCACTGTGTCCGCCTCTGGCCCAGGAGGGCCTGGTGGACCCGGAGGACCTGGCAGTCCATGTGGGCCAGTGCGTCCCACTACTCTCTCAACCACTTTTCCTTCTCTTATGTTGATAACCTCTGCAGCTGGACCTGGAGGGCCAGGTGGTCCTGGTAGACCTGGAGGTCCAGTATCCCCCTTAGAGCCTGGGTAACCAGAGCCAGGGCTACCCTGTGGAATAGGTATGCTATGTTAACAGTACAGTAAACCCCACTTATAATGTTCCAAGAGCAGCCGCTTATGTTGTGATGTGGTAAAAAAATTCCAAAAATTTTTTTTTTGGGTAAATCCTAAATATGCCCCCAAATATGCCCCCAAAACACTTTCATTTCATTTTAAACTCAGCTTAATACATTACCCTTAAAGAAAATGTAAAGGTAAACCTGTATTTGTACAGTACAGTGTAAACTGAACTCCTGCAGCGCTAGAATGTAAAATACTGCTACTAACCCTATATTGACTGTACTGTAATTCATGCATGTGCGTTTTCTTTGATATGTGTTGTCGATTTCTTTGGTATAAGCAGGGTAAATACAGTAATACGTTAATTTAGTTTACAGTAATAAAAATACAGGGCTTTAAGAAGAACAAAACGAAAAACAGGAGAACACTCGAGACGCTCCAAGGGGACTTCGTATAAGCACGGTTTACTGTATTACTAAATTTTTGGGACCCCCCAGCATCGCGCCCCACTATTTGAGAAGGACTGTACTAAATGGAGCCATGGGTTAAGCCTTTGAAGCATGTATGCATATTTTTGTATGATTTACCTTCATTCCTTTCTCTCCTTTGTCACCCTTATTGTTAAGTGGTAAAGGTAAATTTACTCATACTTTGGCTACATATACCAAAATTCAGCTTAATGTTTATCAAAATGTCTGCCTTGGGATAAAAACATCTTGAAAAGCTAGGTCTCATGGGTTTCGGGGGCTGACTTTCCCATCATGCAGTCAATGCTATGAACATTGTATTCTATTTAGCATTTACAAACATACTGTGTAAAATACTTTGCCAATACAAAGGGTTGCACATATAGATTTCATTCTTAATACTTTTTTTGCACCTGGCAACATATTCTTAAATTTCTTTCACAAACATTCTTAAGGGCACATGCACAATAAGTTCCCTTAAGCATAAAACGTTGAACGTTTTTATCTGAAGAAGAACCAAGGGAAGCAATAATTAAAGGCAACAAACAACATGCACTCCTGTTAAACATATCACCACAATGAACTGTACACATTAAACATCTGTGTATTCTATTTTATATATAGCTAATCAGACCTTTAAGACCCTGAACACCAGGTCTGGACACCACAGAACTGCCGCACCCCACTATTTGAGAAGGACTGTACTAAATGGAGCCATGGGTTAAGCCTTTGAAGCATGTATGCATATTTCTGTATGATTTACCTTCATTCCTTTCTCTCCTTTGTCACCCTGAGGATACAAGAGATATATAATCAAACAATGTTCAATCTAAAGTGCTAAAAGACATTTTTTGCTTACTCTCATATGGGCTAAACGAAAAAATATGTTTTTCCTCAAGTAAGTGTCCTGTGACAAGTGCATGCTAGTACTAGTCACAAGTCAGTACAAGTCTACTCTATTCTCTCAGTTTTAATGCTGTAAACAATACAGTCTAATTTTATTTTTTGTATCATAACCCATTAATATATAAGTAGTGATATCTCCATAACCAAAAAATATCACCATTTACCTTGGGTCCACAGATTCCATCTTTAGATGAAATTGATCTATCTTTAGGCCCAGTGTCACCCTTTGGCCCTGCTGGGCCCTTGTCTCCTAGGTCCCCCTTTTCTCCTTTATCCTGTTTCAGTCCTTTGGCAGCTGAAGCAAACAGAAAGCCCTTAACATATTATTCAACAAAGTTATGCAATCACCATCAAATGAATGTTATTTTTCCAATAAATGACTTGGTACCACTTTATGCTAAGAGTGACCATAAGAGTAACCTGTTGCTTGCCCAATAATAAGCTCACACCCCACATCTGTGTAAAATACTTTGCCAATACAAAGGGTTGCACATATAGATTTCATTCTTAACACTTTTTTTGCACCTGGCAACATATTCTTAATATTCCTTTCACAAACATTCTTAAGGGCACATGCACGATAAGTTCCCTTAAGCACAAAACGTTGAACGTTTTTATCTGAAGAAGAACCAAGGGAAGCAATAATCAAAGGCAACAAACAACTTTGACATGCACTCCTGTTAAACATATCACCACAATGAACTGTACACATTAAACATCTGTGTATTCTATTTTATATATAGC
>JBBPCX010000114.1:5457646-5475907 GCA_037974365.1 Hydrocynus forskahlii
TAATCAGACCTTTAAGACCCTGAACACCAGGTCTGGACACCACAGAACTCTGGACATAAGTGAAATGTCATATGAAAATGAGTTAATAGATTCTGGCAAGAATTTTACTAAAATATCATTGTAATAGCTGAAATATTATGCACAATTTTGAAGTAACAGTTATGTGGTACACGTTCAGCCTCTGTCCACAAGAGGGCAACAGCTCCCCTCTTTTAGGCAGCTCAGCTCAAAAGCAACGATTTCAGCGGTGAATTTTATGACTTGAGCTCAAAACTAGTGACAGTATTTCAGAAATGAATTTCAAGCTCACAATAAACAAACAAAAACAAACAAAGGCTGAAAACAGAGCAGGTAAGTAATCTTACCTGTGATTTCCAGTTTATCACTGGTGTCCACCTGGATTTTGCTAGATGTGGAAGCAGGCAGGGGCGGTGGCTTAAGCACAGGGACCAGCTAAAATAAATGCATTATTAAATTTATCTTCTGCTTATAGTTGACTTCTACAGTAGATAATTCGACTGGCATCATGTGAAAAAAATAATCAAATATAAAAATTAATTTGTTTTGAGAATTACTTACTGTAGTTTTGTCAAGCTCTGGCTTCAAACCACTCCCATAGTCACCTGAAGTCTATAGCCAAAGAAAGAAAGACAACCAAGAAAACAGGGTCTTTACATTTTAATCATAGGCATTTATAAGGGCTTTAGCATACTGAGAAGACAATCTGATTTTTTATTTAAAGGCAAAGAAAACCAGCATTTGAATTCAAACTAAATATCATTCAGTATATGTAGGATGTGGAAACTTATAATTCTTACATAATCTTCAGCTTCATCTTCAGCTTCATCACAGCGGCGCTCTGCTGCTCTAGGGTTTCCCACCACCTTCAGTTCCGAGATCATGCCCTAAGAAACATTTACATACAATTTTCATAGGGTTAGTAAAGTGATTAAATTTAATTTTCTGTAACCACTTATTCTTTACTAGCCTCTCCCGGGGCCAGTGAGCGTGACGCAAGGACTCACCCTGGGCGAGCTGCCAGCGCACCGCAGGGTGCACACACACACTCCATTCGCTCACACACTCATACCTCCTGTCAATTTAGAATCCCCAATTCACCTGACACGCATGTCTTTGGACTGTGGGAGAAACTAGAAACACCGGAGGAAACCTTCGCCACCGTGAGGAGAACATGCAAACTCCACACACACAAAGGACCCTGATTAAGAACCCCCAACCCTGGAGGTGTAAGCCAACAGCGCTACCCACTGCAACACTGTGGAAATAAGCAAAACATCAATCTAGATATCTAGTATACATTGCAGAAAATCAATAAACCTCCCAAAAACTAATCTTAGCAACTAAAATTACATCATTAAGGCAAAACAATCCTTTTTCATCTGATCTAGATATTTTTTATTTATTCTAATAAATGTCTAAACCGCATGTCAAAAGCATCCCAAACTTGCTTTATACTGCTTTGAGTTTGAGCTTATTACTTCATAGATTTCGGTCAAATTGCAAATACTATGGCCCTTAACCCTAACATATAACATATTCATAACAACCTCTTAACTGACAGCCTCTTTCAAACACAATGGTCCAGTTTTTAGTTTTAAGAATGTTGTAGATTGAAAATGCATCACATTAGCCCAACATCTCTGTACTCTAACTGGATATTGGAATTTGCTAAATTTATTGCTGACATATTCACTTAGGGATTGATATCAAGATCTAAATTGCCATTCCAGGTGCACTGTTAATGCATTCTAAAACAACATTTCAAACATTTCAAATCATTAACAAAATCTCCCAAAAGAAAAGTCCAGTTCATAGTAACAGTAACATAAAGTTCAAGATAAACATTAAAGTAATTACACAGAGGCTTTAAGAATTAATGTGGTCAAAGATAGAAGTTAGCAGTCATATGAATGTGTGTAGAACAAACCTTGTACTTGTCTGGGTCAGCAGCTCCACCATGACCTACAAAGATCCCAGCACCTGTGTCCAACTCCATGTCATCTGGGGAACGCTCAAAAGTCACCACCGTGGGTACTGAATCACAATCCTCATAGAAGGAAATCTGGTTGAGGTTCACTGCTAAGGAGAAGCGGCTCCAGTCATTAGGGAGGTAGGACACATTGAAGCTGGCCACTTCTACTGATTTGTCTGCACCTGGTTCAGTGTAGTAGAACTTAACCTTCCTGGTGCTGCCCTCAACAGCCGACAACTTCACACCCATGTACATGAGCTTCTGGTCAGAGTCAGTGATGGCAAAAATGACCCCTGCATCTTTAGATGTGGGCTTGAGCTGGAATACCAGGGAGAAGTCCCTGTAGAAAGGATTGGGAAGATGGGCTCGTGCTAGCTGTCCCAAAATGGATTCCTCCCCAAAAAGGTAGGCAGGGCGCCCATCGGGGCCGTCTATGCGTGTGATCTGTTTGAGTGGCGCACTTCCAATCAACTGCAGCAAGGAGACTCCACTCTCCTCTGCAAAGAGCAGCAAATAGCAATTAACAAAATATTCACTAGATTATTAACATAATTGATAGTAGGGGGTCATGTCAGCTCGTGGATGGAGGACACAAACGCAGGAGTTAACAGAACTCAAACTGACTTCAATTAGAGTAAAGCTGGCAAACAGTCACAATGGACTTGGCAGAACAAAACACAAGGAGACTCTCTCTGAGTCACAATGACCGAAACTCATTCAACGGCGAAACGGACACTGACATGGTCCCAATGCTTGGGTTGCTCCAGTCCAGGAGCCACAAGGACCTCTTCTTCTGGTGAGTTTGACTGCTGGAGGCACGGCGGAGATGGGATATTAAAACATACGCTAGATGGATGGATGGATAGATAGCAGGTAAAATAAGTATTGGCATGTAAAGTCCATCCATTTTCTATCCCTTTGTCCTGCACTTGTGGTTGGGGGGGGTCTGGAGCCTATCCCAGCTGCTATGGGCAAAGGCGGGGTACACCCTGGACAGTCGCCAGCACAGAGACAGACAACCACTCACAGTCACAGTCACACCTAGGGGCAATTTAGTGTGCTCAATTGACCTATCCCCAATGCATACATGTTTTTGGCAGCGGGAGGAACCCGGAGCTCCCAGAGGAAACCCACATGGTCACGGGGAGAACATGCAAACTCCACACAGAAAGACCCTGCACCCAACCCGGGAGTTGAACCCAGGACCTTCTTGCTGTGAGGCAACAGCACTAACCCCTGCGCCATTGACGTGAAATTATCACCGGATGTTGGTAACAACCCATCCAATCCACACATGCAAAGAAATCAAACCATAGATGTCCATGAATAGACTTTGAATAAAAGCAGAAATGTCAGATTCTGTAGGAAGATCAGAACTACTAAGATAACAAGTAATGGGGACCGAAATAAAATAATTTTTTGATAAATTGGTTAAATTTCTGATGGATGTTTTCAGTTTTAAAAATAAAAAAAAATCATAAAAATATTATATTGAACTGTAGAGAGCAGATGAGATGGAAAAGTAGAAGGTGGCTGATATCACGGTTCCGGTCTGTGACCGCCAGGGGTCGCTGCAGGACCGTGGTTGGGACCCTGCTGTCACCCCTGCCTACGACCGCTGCAGGTCGCAGCCAATTCCCCTGAGAACTCTCCCCACCTGCTCTGAGTTGCGTAGGTAATGACTGCTTCACCTGTTCTAAGTTCTGTTCCTTAGTGAATGTCTGCTTATTGGTTCTAGGTGCTCCCTCATGCTATTTAAGCTGGTCTGTCTTTAGTTCACCTCATGGGAGCATACCCTCACTATTCCCCTGTCTTTGGTCTTTCCTGCCTTTTTCCCGTATCTTGTTTTGGCCCCCGAGACAGTTTTCTGTTGTGTATGATTCTCTGTTTCATGATTAATAAATTGCTGCACCATGGCAGTCAGCGCCCATAATTCCTTTTATTCCTTCCTGTCTGGACAGGGCAGAACCGTGACAGCTGAAGAATATTGTTTACTGTGAAAAATAAAACTTAAGTTTCCCTCCCCAGACCTGGTTAAGTTAGCATAAAAAGCAGATTTAGCTATGGAGAGAGTATCCTTGTAGTATAAAATATGTACCGTTTTTTGCATAAAGACCCTCTAAGCAGTTTTAAGTTGTCGAAGCTCAGGCGTATATCACAGAGCAGACTGGTTAAAAGCAACTGTCTGGATTTTTAAAGGAGCAAAGGCATTTGAAAGGCTATGAAGCCCATTACAGTTGGCTTGCGAAATAAGCAGGGGTTACATTCCAAGAGCACCCGTGAATTGTGAAAAACCTGTGAATTATGAAAAATCGCAAATTGGGTATTTATAGACAAAAAGGTCTATAAATGCCCATTTTTATAGTCTAAACCCTAAATTTGTCCCCCCAATATGCTCTCAAAACACTTTAATTTCATTTTAAACTCAACATTACCCTAGGGAGGGAACACGCAGGAAACTGTTATGACACGGGAATGCTGGACTGCATCTGCCGCCTCTAAGTAGAGGGGTATTTCACCATTCCAAGATGCATGTTCGTATACTGTTGTTTGTGTTCTCTCTACAGTACTAAAAATGTATATAGTTCCATTTTATGTGGACATTTAGCTGAATTTAAGTTAATATTTATGTTACAAAATTAGTTCATTAAATTTTTCTTCCAGAGCATTAAAATGCATGAAAAAATGTAATATTGCCACGCTGGCAGGGTCTCCTGATGCGAACAGGTCATAGTTGAGAGGGCAGACAAAGAGCGAATCAGAAGACCCTTATGATGAGAGAAGAAAGAAGGTTCCTGCTACTTTCGCCCAGAAAAGGAATACCGGGCCCTCACCCTGGAGCCAGGCCTAGGGGAGCCCGGTGCCTTTGTCCATGGGCTCGGCTAGGTTTAGCCCGAATGAGCAACACAGAACCACCCTCACCACCTGCAGGAGGAGCCGTAAGGGTCTGGTGCATTGTGGATCAGTTGGCAACCAAAGGCTGAAGCCATGGTGGACTGATCCCTGGCTGATGAAGCTGGCTTTTGGAGCATGGAATGTCACCTCTCTGGTGGGGTAAGAGTCTGAGCTTGTGTGTGAGAGATACCAATACATAGCGTGGCTTCTGGAAACTCTTGGAAGGGGCTGGATGCTCTTTTCTGGAGTTGCCATTTTAAGAACTATTATAGTGTGAGCTGTGTAAAAAAGAAGAAATGCCTCCATATGTGCTGTATTCCAGCAGCTTCACACCTTATTCAGTTTGCTGATGGGATGAAACAGCCCATGCACACACTATGCACTTAACTTTACTATTTTAATTGATGCAATTGCAAATTAATGTGAGAGTGTTGTGTAGGTATTGATTATTTTAAAATTGTCTCCAAACATTTTTTTGTTTGGAATTTTGAATCAAGTGTGATCAATAGTTTGTAAAACAATAGTGACATGCACATTTTATACAGACACACTCCTATTGCAAAAGCAATGACCAGAAAAAAAATTATGTGGTCTCTTTTTTTTCCCATGGCTGTATATCTAGTAGAGGTTTCAAATATGTATACATTATATATATTTGAAATCTCCTTTAAAGCACGTGATGATGATTACAGTAGTCATAGAAGATAGTAAGAGAAGCGAAATGCCATAATGAATCTCATGCCATCCGCTTAAAGAAACTGCATGAAAATTTGATGTTTGTGATATATGATAAATATATGAATGGAATAACCTCTGACATTAATTTGTTCTAACGCATAAACAATAATCTGTGTGACAATAAAAGTAGATAATTGTCACATCCGCGCCATCTCCAACGTTCGCGGTCACCTGACTACTGAGCTGGAGGAGTCCTGTCACCTGGTTTGGTTGCTAGGCGGTGCACCTGTTTTACATTCAGCTCTCGTATTCTCCTTAGACTGATGTCATCAGGGTTCCCTTGTGTTTCCAGGTGTCTACCCTCATTACGTGTGTCATTATTGTCTTGTGCTTTTGATTGTTTCTTGTGTCCCTCATGTGTCCAGATTTAAAAGACCAGCCAGTCTGGTGTGTGGTCACCAAGCTCCTGACCATTGTGCTTCTCCCTTTAGGCTCCTCTCATGTTCTGGTGTTGTGCTCTCTGGTGTGTTCTGGTGCATTTTCGCTGAGCAGTTGGGAGCCCTGCCTTTGGATCTAAGCCTTGTGAACTCTGAGTTAGATGTTTCTGTCTCTCATGTTTTCTAGTGGTACACAGTGCAGCAGAAGCACCTCCAGGCTGGGATTCCCCATGTATAGTTCCAGCAAGGGCTGGAGCGTCTGAGCTCTAGTGTTTCCCTAGACTCCCAAGGGGGAGCTTCAACCTCATTGGAACTGGTCCAGTCAGATAGGAAAACCCTTCCTCTGAACAGAAAAGTTCTTTCTACCAAAGCCAAAAGTGAGTGATAGTGCTTATATCCTCACATGTCTATTTTGTGTTATTAAAAGCTACCTTGATTTGAGTTAACTCCCGCATTTGTGTCCTCCTTCCCTGAAGCGACATGACAATAATTCAATGTCAAATCATCTGAAGAGAGGTTCTGAAGCTACTTTATATGACTGTTAATAAAATACTTTATTTGTTCTTTCATACTAAATTTGGATGATCCACTACGCACAACACTAGATATTAACGGAAGTTTTGATGTTGGGGTGGTTGCAAAATTCCGCATGAGCTCGGAGGAGAAGCGGTGCTTTTATAAGATATGAAAAGAATAAAAAATACTAGAAAGTGCATTTCTGTGAGAAGATGTGAAGTGTGATTGTGTGGTTGCCATGGTAACTGTGGTTGTTGTTAGGTGGTTACTAATGGTTGCTGAGGTGCTGCAGTTACATTCTAATGCTTCAAACTTTGACTTTCTAACATTCTGTGAGTGAACTTTTAGAGGCGGACGATTGGTTCCACTGACGACCACTGTAAACAGTTCTGACTCGCTGAGTGTCTCAAGAAGCAGAGCATCTCACATCAAACCTGCTCTGAACCACACTATTTACACTGTAAATACCTACTTATGATACATTTTGGCAAACTGCAGCTTACACATACATTAGTATTATATTAGGATTTATTGAAAAAAATGTACGCTACAAATTTTTAAGTCTGTCCCTCTCTCTCCATTTCTTTTACTCTCACACATATGCATGTGCCTGTTTTTTGCGCTTTTTTTACCATCAGAAATTAAAATATAGTTATTTTGACTTTTAATGATGTCATTTTAAAGATTTCTAGAGGTATATATATGTATATGTATGTATTCACCACAGTTTGCCCCATGAATGCTGGGACTAGCTACAGCAGTGAATCTGAATAGAAAAGAGTAAAATTTCTTTTTCTGCTAAAATATGCCAAAGAAAATGAGATGCGTGTCTGAATAAAGCCTGAGTTCCTTATTTTGTGTTTGCATGCAAAGAAGCTAGCACTTAGCATCAGCTGGCAGTAAAAGACTCCCAAGTGAATCAGTGCTGAGGCAGCCCTATCCCACTTAACTGTGGGAACGGGATGTCCAGTTTCACCATAATATTTCCACTGCAGAAGCAGCTTGGCAGCATGATCCTCCATTCGCCATGGCTATACAATCCTTCATTTATCCAGCCAGCATTCACTACATTCCTGTGCTCTGTTGTCACAGGATTTCACACTATTTCAGACATCTGGGATTATGGGAATACAAGTATCCTATTATTTACTCCAGATGTGTCCACTTGTGCTTGTATCTATGGGGTGCCGTTTGTAAAAACAGCTTCACAAATTTAGAGGTGTCATTTTTTCATCATTTAGCGCAATGTTCACACAATTTCCACACATCTAGAGCGAAATGTGTTAAAAAAACAGTGTTACATCTTGGTACATTTTCTTTCTTTCTGCATAATTGTTAAATATTAAATTTAAATGTTAAATCTAAATCCAAATGTTAAATCTAAATCTAAATCTAAATTTTGAGCTCTAAAAGTTTAGAAGATATGCTAATTGGCCACACCCCATGATTACAATTGGCTGTTACTTAGCAGGGGGCTGGACTGCGTGCTGTGATATCACCTCACCAACATGGAGGATTTGGCTTAAATGATCTTAAATCTAAATGTTAAACATGAAAAATATATCTCGCACTCTAAATGTGGCAAACAACCCCTCATTTGCCATAATAGCCCCCCGCGATCTGGAGTTATTAGCTGAAAACTGTTCACCTCAGACAAAAACAATGGGACAACTGGGTGAGGTGAACGGTTTTCGCCTAATAACTCCGGATCGCGGGTGGCTATTACTGCGAACGAGCGGTCGTTGGAAAGGTGTCACTGAGCCCTATCTAACTGCGGATTTAATGTATAATGAATTTAATAATGTATTTAATGTAAAAAAAAACACCCCTGGATATCTGTTGCTAGTCCAAGAAGGGTACTTGACCTATAAACTCATGGCTTTATTTCTTATTTGGAGATTCCATAAAATGTTCTGTGAAGGTGTAAGAGAAAGCTCCAAAAGGCAATGCCAAGAAGAAAAAAGACCTTTGGAGATAAATTCTATCACGGTTCAACAGGTCCTATGAGACATAACAGACCATACATACTTCTTAAGTTTAAGTTGTTAAACAAACATTGCATGGTAACATATATTGCGTTTATACAGTGCTGTGGGCCTTCTCAAGGATTTGGAGGTGACATTGTAGGTCCACTTACACAGTGAACTGGGCATTACAGGGATAAATAGTCTAAATATTTTGTTCACTGGGACAGGCTGAAGTTCAATGCCTCTTAAGAGATAAGATTAGGAGTTACTAAGAGACTGCACTCTGCAGTGACCTCATCAGAAAGCTCCTATCCTGTTGCACACAGCCTTCAGTGCAGCTGATGCAATGCACCACTATACACAGGGAATGAGGTGCTGCAGTAAGCATGACTGGAGATGATAGGACTGGCCTTGCGGTTTTAGTTGTTATCATAAGTGTCTGATAAGCCAGTTGTGCCACCCCTTACACACCAGCTCACTAATATTCAAAAAGGAAATTTTGCCAATATTGGAATATTCCCAAATATATACAGTGGGTAAAATAAATATTGAACATGTCAAAAAAATTTTAGGTGCTATCAACATGAAATTCTCACCAGATAATAATAGCAACCCATCCAATCCACACATGCAAAGAAATCTGGAAAGTCATGACATCATGGAAAGTCATGACATCAACTGAAATCTATCAGTAATTAGAAAGCAATCCTGCCACTTAATGCAAATTAATATCAGCTGTTTTGGTTCCAACTGATGGCTAATAAGAAGGTGTCTCATTACCAAGGTGTCACAAAAGAAACATCCTTTAAGACCTTTGCAGTCTTATTGTTGCAAAACATACTGATGGCATTGGTTACAGTAGAATTTTTAAACTACTGAAGATTGCAGTGAGCACTGTTGGGGCCATAATCTGGAGGGGGAAAGAACATTATTTCACCATAAATTGGCCACGACCATGTGATCCCTGCAAGATTTCAGACAGAGGAGTGAAAAGAATGATCAGAAGTGTTGTCCAAGAGCCAAGGATCACTTGCACTCAACCACCATGGCCTGTATGCATGCTCAACATGCAAGACTCCATTGCTGTAGAAAAAGCATTTTGAAGCGTGTTTAAAGTTTGCTGAACAACATTTAGACAAGCTTGTGTAATACTGGGAGAATTTAGTCTGGTCAGATGAGACCAATATTGAACTCTTTGATTGTCATAATACACACCATGTTTGGAGGTCAAAAGGCACTGCATGTTACCTCAAAAACACCATAACGACAGTGAAGTTTGGAGGTGGGAACATCATAGTGTGGGGCTGTTTTTCAGCATACGGCACACCCACGCTTCATGTAATTTAAGGAAGGATGGATGGAAAAATGTACCGAGACATTCTTCATCAAAATCTGCTGCCATCCACCAGGATGATGAAGATGAAATGATGGTGAACATTTCAGCAAGACAATGATCCGAAACACACAGCCAAGGAAACTCTCAACTGGTTTCAAAGAAAGAAAATAAAGCTGCTAGAATTACCCAGCCAATCACCTGATTTGAATCCTATAGAAAAACTGGAAAGAACTAAAGCTCATGGAGGGGACCCATGGAACCTTCAGGATTTTAAGACTGTTTGTGTGGAAGAATGGGCCAAAATCACACCTGAGCAATGCATGTGACTAGTTTCTCTATACAGAGGCGTTTTGAAGCTGTCATCAATAACAAAGGCTTTTGTACGAAGTATTAAATAAACTTCAGTAAGCGTGTTCAATCATTTTTCCCTGTGTCATTCCATTTTATTACACATAATTTATGAAGTTCTATGGTTTGATTTCTTTCCGTGTATGAACTGGATGAGTTGTTACCAACATCTTTGGTGAAAATTTAATGTCATAACGCCTTTAGAAATATATTTACTTAGAAAATGGGAGATGTGTTCTATACTTATTTTACTGGCTATATATGTATAAAATACATTTCTATAGGGTGGTATATATGTCCTTTACTGTTTCTAATTCTTCAAACTTCATGCGACAGCGAAGTGCATCACTCTCTGGGCCAAATTAGTCATGCAAAATACCTCACATTCTGCTAGTCTGTGCTGCAGAGATCATTGCCCTTAACTGAAAGCCTCTGACAATGGAAATACTTTTTTTATGGTTGAAAAGCCAATGGAGGACCACAATGCTAAATCATGGCCAGTCTATCTTATATTGTCATCATGCGAGCACACTATTTCAAATAATAAATATAAGTTACTGGGGAAACTACACATAAAGGGAACTGTGAATCACTTCCACTGACACTACCATTCCAAACAATGCCCCCTTTCTTCATGTACATCTCTGCAAAACAGAATTAATCATTTAACTGTTCATCATCAAGGAAAAAAACCCTTTTGTCATGGGTGTAGGCGCCTTCTAAACTCCTTTCCGTGGCTCCTCTGCCCCCTTGTCTGGTCAGTCTAAGAGGGGGCTTTGTTGTACCCAGTGCACATTCCCTTTTTTCCCTGATAAGGGGCACAATAAGAAGTTTTTTCAGAGTGCCCACTCCGACTCTCTAGCATACAGGCCAGTGGTCCTCACAGCATCCCAGACAGCTCCATTGTATGCGCACATTCAATCAGTTTCAACTCCCGCTCAGGAAAAGTGGCCGAATTCCATCCTGAGGAATAATGCCAAGTGACAACGGATTCCCACATACAAAATGCATTAAAGAAAAAACTAATTATTGTGCTGGACAAGAATCAGTTTTGCACAGTGGTACAGACTTCATATCTGTTCAAGTATCCTGCATAGTATGTCGACCTGTCACTTGATATCCTTATAATTTACTCATTCTATGTATCCAAATGATTGATTTGCTTATTTCAGCCTGATGTACCATGTTATCTAGGGCACAGCATGTCTCTACAACATCCTCTGTGGAAAAAAACTTATAAAAATACGTAAAGCAGGAAAAGGGAAACTAGGAAAGGGAAACAAACCCCTTCCTCCATGCGCTGTCTGTTCCATGATTTCACTACTGTATTCATCTTTGTATGATTTTCATCTTTGAGTCTCTGGTGAAAGAAAGCCTGGGAACTACATTATCCCATCTTCAAATACAATGTATTTACTGTGTAATGTTGTAAGCGTTATTAATTCAAGGTTAACCTTTGGCATGGTGGATTCAGAGACAGAACAAATTCCAGACGCTTTTTTAATACTTTAAGTTACAACACTTCAGAATATTTGAAATCATCTTGTGTTCCTGTAGGTATAGACAAGGCAGATAGTGCCTAGTATTTTAATATGAGTCTGAACATAACCTATAATTAGAACCTCTCAGGATCAAGCTGAACAAAAAAAAGTTGAGTGAGAAAACATAATTAGCATGCATGCAAATCATGTTTCACTAAACTAAAAAGAGCCATGCATGCACAAACCTCATGCCACAGCACATGCAGTGGTGCATGTCTCTTCTGGTGCAAGATAGTCTAAGCCCTGGCAAAGCATAGGCAGAGCAGAGCAACAGCTGGGCCTCTTGCAGCAGCATCAGGCACCTTAACAAACAACACACACCAACGAGACAAGTGTCACCAGTTCAAAATGCATCTTGGCTCTTGGATGCATTTCAACTAGGACACGATTTTACCTTTGAGGTTGCTAACAACCACGCACGGCTGCCCGAGGTGTTGTCCTTCAGGGAGGGTGTGGCAGGCCACAGGCAGGTCCCTGTTCTGTAAGTTTATCCAGCAGCTGTCCAGCAGAACTTCACAGAAGCTGCGGCAGGGCAGTGGAGCCATTAAGGCCTTGTTTGAGGGTTGGTGGCACTGTGGCATCAGCAGTAGGCAAAAAAACCATTCCACCCCATGGTGGCAACCAGACCGCAAGAGCCAAGCCCATTCATGTAACACAACTGCCACCTCTTCTTGGCTGGTGTGGTTCAGAAAATTGGGCAAAAAGAAACCCCCAGTGCCACCAGAAGAGCAGAAGGGCCAATCAGAACTCTTTGTCAAACACCTTGATGAGTTCACTGGTATTGGCTCTGTTGTTCTTTCCTGATCCAAATCCATAGTGGACCCTGACCCTAATTGCCAGCTGCTACCTGAGGATACTTTACTACCTGACTCAGAATCGAATGTCTCTACTAAAGACTTGACATTACCCTTGCTGACATGGCCCTGCCTCGTAGGGACTTCAGTTGTGGTCTTTATGGGAACTGTACTCCCATCTGCAGTCAGATCTTGATCCCAGTTCTCCACAAATTTTCGGATCCCGGTGGCAACATTGAGGATTTCTGCCCCAACATCAGATATGTTCCCTTCTTGCAGAGTACCAGTGTCCACCTTCGGGGTCTCTGTAACAGATGACAGCCACAACCAGGCATTCAGTCGAACTGTACAGAGTGCAAGGAGGGTCAGGCCCTTTAACAACCTCATCTCCAACTCTGCACTAGTCCTTTCGGTACGCGAGTCATTCACAACCTGTTTGCAAGAGCTCTACACAACTTGCAAATCAACAATGGCAGTAGAACATCCTGATCTTCCTATCTCCCCTCACTGGTGAGAGACAGAGAGAGAGAGAGAGAGAGGGAGAGAGAGAGAGACAGAAAGAGAGAGCGAGAGAGAGGGGGGGCCCTAGCGACCTGTTCCCACCCTCTATGTACCACTCCTCCTAAAGCTGTACTGTGTTGTTGAGTTGATAAGTATGTCCCCATAGACTGAATCTGCACCAAAAACAGATGTGCTTACTCTTATGCAGACTTTCCAAATTCTCTAACCCCCCAAATAATAAAAAAGTTATCCAGTGAGGTGTTAGGCATTTTTACATAAGTATCTTCTGCAATGCAATAAATAACATAGAATTGAAGCTTTCTACAGCTGTAGACTTTTAATTGTAACACTAGTAAACACACCATTTCGGAAGCACAGCAGTTACTCCATGCAATCTGCAATTTCTATCTTTGATGAGACCACAGGCTGATAATTATTAAACTGTACTACAATTAATATAATTGTGTATTATTCACTAAAAACTGTATCATCAGTGAACTGATCTCATTTGGCACAGTGTTTATTCATAAGATTTTATGTAGGTTTTTTCTATTTATTAATTAGCTGCATTTATTTTTCTTGATTATTAACTTACTTATTTGTGAAATCAACAGACATTGAATGATTACCATATGCAGCAATATTTTTAACAACCAAAAACCATAATGGGCAAGTGATACGTAACAGCACTCAAGTTCATTACATGCAACAGATAAAGGAGAAATAATTTTATATGGTAGACCAATTGTTACATTGTAATTATGATGCTACATGTGACTATAGTTTGTAAACTCTAAACACAGTGCTACTCACACTATATTGACCAAAATTATTAGCATTTTTTTGCTTGCTTTAATAAAAAATCAATAACAATGCATCAGGTACATCTGAAACTGTTTAATTTAACAACGAAGTTAACTGACCATTTTTTGTCATTTGCAAACACACCTCAGCACACAGTGTGAACAGTACAAAATTCTTCTCTGCTTTTAACCCGTTCACCAAGTGAAGCAGTTTGCTACCAGGAACACAGCATCCGGGGAGCAGCATGTGGGGACAGTACTTTGCTTAAGGGTACCTCAGTGGTGCCACAAGCAGTCCTGGGACTCAAACCCACAACCTTCTGATCATAGGGGCAAAGCCCTGACCACTAGGCCATCCTAGTAACCCTGTTATTAGTACACACATTATCAGAGTCTGGTTTGTAATTTCCAATTTGCACTGGAGCGTCCCAGTTTGCTTTAGACAGGCTGTCTGACCATAGGTAAAAGGCATTATAATGCAGAGAATCTTCATACACTAACTGAAAAAATATTCAGTGAACATAATAGCTCCAACAGCAGTATCTGTTTTTTTTTTGACAATTACTCAAGTTTCTGGGTTGAAGTATGAAATACAAACAAAACATCCTTTCATGTTAGTGAAGATGCCTGGCATTGGTCTGAGTGACAGACACACGGCAGCTGACAAAGTAATTTATCTGATCTGGTGAATGTTTCGACCCACGTCTCTCTGGCAACTCATGACCTCACCAGAGCAAAAGCCCACAAGTTGCAAAAGGGGTAGCTTTCCCACCAACCAATTTGGACCATGCACAAACACACACTGTGGAAAATCTTCTTCCCCTATCCAGCTGCCACTTTTTTGTGCCTGTTCCAGTGGTTCAGGCCAGCTTTCTGACAATTACTCTCTGTCCACCAAACTGACACACAGATATATTATACACACACACGCACAGACACACACGCATGGATGCATATACACACACACACACACACACACAGCTCATACTCCCACATGACACTGGAGGCCAAAGAGTGACCAGCTGTGGTTTGTGAGAAAACTTCGCTTTCCCCCACAAAACCTCACCCTGACCCCTACTCCCAGCCTGACTGACCCAGAGAGCACGTGATCTAAAACCACATTTCAAAAGGAAGCCATGTTCACTCTAGATGTTTATTCTAAGTTTGTCATTCAGTTATTAATCTTCAGGCTTATTATTAATTTAGACCTTGCTCATGTTTATGTTGTGTTCTTTTTGAGAGTGAGGGATCAGAAAGAGTGAGTGTGGGCTCACATACAGGCTCTCAGGAGTTAAAAAGGAAAATGTCCACAGCTTGAAAATTATATTTTTTGTGGGGGTGATGACACTCCTGGTCAATGAGTACACCTTTTTTTCTGCATTTTGGTGTTTATCCCAATCTAACACACCTGATCCAGTTGATGTGGGTGTGTTACAGCAGAAAGGCTCAAAAGCTATACAACAGTACAGTATAAAAAGTACACTATACACTACAAATAGTACAAAAATATAAATATGGACTTGTGTATTGAAAATATATATACACATTGAGTATTTGTATGTTTATATGTACAGAGTAAGAACACTGTGGATATACATACAGGTACATATTGGTGTGTACATTTGGTAACAGCAGGTATTGACAAAAACAGAAATAGTGCACTAGAAACAGTGATACAATAATTGACAAAACCAGTAATAATGCACCAAGAATTATTACTATACAATTTAGGAATATATAAATAGGATAAAATAAAAATATGTGCATGCGTATTGTAAGTATGTATGTACACAAGGAGCATATGTATGGATACAGAGTGGATATATAAATAAATATTTGAACACACACACACACACGCACACACAAAGAATTGCACATTTAAATTGCACATTTTGCCCAGTAGTAATGGTAGCCAAAATATTGCACATGGTTCATCAGAAAAATTGCACCCAAGTAGAACTGCACATGGCAGAAACTGTATTAGATGTGTGTGTATGTTTGTCTGTTTGTGCTTGTGTGGTTATCTGCAAGGTCTTTGTTGTAGAGTCTGACAGCGGTTGGAAGGAAAATCCTGCAGAATCTCTCCGTCCCACATCGTGGGTGCAGCAGCCTGCCACTGAAGGAGCTGCTCATTGCTGTCAGAGTCTCCTGCATGGGGTGGGAGATGTTATCCAACAGGGATGACAGCTTAGCCACCAGTCTCCTGTCTCTCGCCACCTCCACTGGGTTCAGAGGACATCCTAGAACAGAACTGGCCCTCCAGATCAGCCAGTTCACTCTCTTTTTATCCCCAGCAGAGATGCCACTGCCCCAGCAGACCACACTTCAAAAAATGGCTGAGGCCACTACAGAGTCAAAAAAGGTCTTCAAGAGTGGGCCCTTCACTCCCAGCCTTCACTCCGTAGCTCACCACAGCCTCAATGTCTAAGCCTTGGAAGTTCAGTGGCTGTGGTGTTTGTGCCTGCGGAAGTCTACCACCAGCTCCTTGGCATTTCCAGTGTTGATCTGGAGGTAGTTCTGCTGGCACCAGTCCACAAAGTCCCAGGTCAGTTCTCTGTACTCCATGTCGTCCCCATCAGTGATGAGGCTGACTATTGCAGAGTCATCAGAGAACTTCTGTAGGAAGCAGTTGGTGGTGTTGTGAGAGAAGTCTGCAGTGTAGATGGTGAAGAGGACCAGTGCCGTGGAGATGCAGTGTAGATGGTGAAGAGGAACAGGGTCTTCAGGTGGGATGTCAGAGCCATCGGCCTGTAGCTGTTGAAGTCCTTGGGATGTGGAGTACCACACAAGAGGTTATCCAGAGCTGTGGTAATCTCCCCAGCTTCAGGCTCAGGTTGAAGATGAGCTCCATCACCCCATACAGTTGATCTGTGCAGGACCTAACAACCCTTGAGCTGATGCCATCTGGACCCGCAGCCTTCCTGGCTTTGATACTCCTCAGTTCCTTCCCAACCTGGATGGTTGAAAGAGAAAGGCTGGAGCCATGAACTGGATGTGTGCTGGATGCATTGGTTGGGGTGAAGGAGCAGTGAGCGGAGTGTGTGGAGGAGGTGTGAAGTGTCCAAGGTGGGGTGGGGGTGGGGGTGTCTGCAACAGATGTTGAAGACTGCATCCAGGATGAATCAAACCTGTTAAAGAAGTTCATTTGCCCACCTCACATCCCCCACTGGCAGAGAGTTCTGTTCTTTGTGGCCCGAGATGGTTCTAAGGCCTCTCCAGACTTCTCTAACTGTGTTCTGCTAAAGCTGGTTTTCCATCTTCTGCCTGTAGTTGTCCTTCCCATTCCTGAGCAGTCTTTTCAGCTCTCTCTGCACTCTTTTCAGCTCCTCCTCTCCTGATTTAAATGCCCTCCTCTTCTGCTTGACGGCTTTTATTTCTGGGGTAAATAATGTGAAGGTTCCATACCCATTCAAGTTTTTGTTGGTGAACACTATATCTGAGCCAACTTTTTTTTCAACAATACTAAATCTCTCAAAAGTGGGACAGAGAGCCCCGGTGGTGTTAGCACACAACAAGGAGTATCCACTGGGCATGTAAACATCCATAGGGTTGCAAAGGACATTATCAGCTTCAGTGCTATATTTCCTGAAGATGTTTCATGAAGATGTCAGTATTTACAGAGGTGGACTGGGACACTGTCCTGAGCCACTAATGGCTATATAACAAAGCTGGATGGCTATATAACAATGTGCTTCACCTTGTCTCAGACACTGTGTCTGAGATAAACGACTTTCCACATCTGTGTATACATGGTAAAATCACAAGGGTTGACTGACCATGCACTTAAGTATTGCTGAGCTTCGCCTGGTGTAAATTTAACCCTGAAATTGACCCATTTTTATGGTTTACAGCACTAATGTATATGCTAAGTGTTTTTTTCTTAGTGTCAGAATCATACAATGAAATTCCAGGGCACTTTGATCTTCTATAAAGCAGCTAAGTCTCTACTACAAAGGAACATTAGCTAATGTTTACAGTGGCCACTGGTCCATTAAATATACATAACTCAGACTCCCCGTGGAAAGCAAAAATAGAAGCTCCGGCCCTCTGCCTAGCCAATCAGTGCAGTTCCTTTTCTCCCTCCTTTGTGTCCTGCCACTCATACAACTTGCTATACGCCTGAGCTTTAGTCTTTGCCACTTCTCTCTTTACTTTACAATCCATCTCCTTATACTCCTGTCAACTTTCTTCATCTCTCTGACTATCCCACTTCTTCTTCGAAACCTCTTCCTCTAGATACTGTCCTGTACTTCTTCATTCCACCACCAAGTTTCCTTGTCCTCTTTCCTCTGTCCAGATGTCAACCCCAGCACCTATCTTGCTGTCCTTACTACTTCTGTTAATATCTAATATGTAATAATGTATAATGAAGAGAGGATTAAAATGACATCTTGTTATTGGGCACAAGTTAACACAGAAATGTTTGGGATGTTGTTTGAAATATAATTTATA
>JBBPCX010000114.1:5487124-5501064 GCA_037974365.1 Hydrocynus forskahlii
TTTTGTGTCCATTAAAATCCTGACCGGTACCCATCTGCTGTGTGCGTCCTCCCTTTCCCTCTCCCTACTCTCGTCCTTCTGACACCCTGCCTAGTTGCTTCAGTCATGCTACACACACAAATAAATTGTACTTACTAAAGCTTTTAAAATTGAGTAGTGAAGTAGTAGAAAAATAATTAATACTACTACTAATAACAATTATACATTCAGATACCTTTACCTGACTGTGGAATCCAAATTTAAGACTTTGATAGAGTTTGATAAAACAAGATTTGATTTTACTTCTGGAGTCATGGTTTTTATGTTACGAATATCATCCAAATGGGCAACAGTACATACTGTATTTAAGGTGTTTTTTTTTTTTAAACAGAGCCACCAGTAATGATTCTGGACCCCAAAGATGATGTCCATATGGATTGCTATGTCTCGGAGGCAATTATACTAAACTGTGAGCTATCTCGCTCAAATGGGCTAGCATGCTGGTTTAAGGATGGCTTGAAAGTGCAGGAGAGTGAGAACATTCAGCTAAGCTCCGAAGGTCTGTACAGGAGGCTGGCCATTTTGTGTGCCACCCAGAGGGACTCAGGAGAGTATGTCTGTGACACAGGAGGTGACTCTGTTTTCTTCCAGCTCAGTGTCACAGGTAAGCAAGAAATTACTATAGATGTTTTCATATATTTCTCAACTGTATTCATGTAATTAAAGGAATAGATCTGTTTTTTGCTTCTTTAGTTTATATGTTTAATTTAATTTATTAACCCTTATAGTCATGCATGAACACACCACAGCACAATGTGAACTTCTTTCTCAGCAATTAACTCATTCACAAAGTGAATCAGTGGGCTGCCATCCAACGCCATCCGGGGAGCAGTGTGTGGGGACAGTACCTTGCTCAAAAGTACCTCAGTGGTGACACTAGCAGTTGGGATTCAAACCCACAGTCTTCTGATTGCAGGGCCAACGCCCTAACCACTAGGCCATCCAGCTGGTTTAGAACCTAAACCACATCCAGCTCATCATTGAGGTGATGCAGACTTGTTGATGTGGTTTAGGACACAGTACTTGTGAGCCATAAAAATGAACAAAACTTCACAATGTGGCAGGCAGCTATTTTGGACAACACTGGCAGACATTCAGAAACTACCTCAGGAGTAGGAGACCTGATCTAGAATCAATTTTTGTGACAATGCCCATGACAAAAACAGGAATCCGATCAGAAATTATTTGTGAACACTACTGCTACTGTTGTCTGAAATAGCTGTCTGTAGTGGTTGTAGGGGGTAAGACTCACTATAAATACTTTTTCTGCACTCCAGTAATCAGGACAAGGTTACAGGGTGTATGGAGACTGCAGTTGAAAGTAAGTGCAGCTTTAACTTTTAATTTTACTATTGTTGCTCCTTCTGTCAGTGGGTTGTTGCGTAGTTGCGGAGTTCTTGGGACATATGGCCATGTGCATCCCTCCACGTGTGAAGACCTAGTTGGGTAAAGACTGGTGAGTCTGCATGTGCAACCCCAGGGCACTTCCAGTCCTCTAAATAAGATATGAACTGCCACTGCATTCCTGTCTTAACTATTATCTGCAGACAGTATAACTATTCAAAAAGACAGACAACCTGAAGTCACACAAGATCAGAGGTCACACCTTCTGCTCTTTTACTCTTGTCTTTGGGACTGTGGAATTGTCAGTCCACAGTCAGTAAAGCTTTATCTCTGCATATGCTGACCAGCTTTCCCCTTGATATATTTGCTCTCACTGAAACCTGGATCCAGCCAGAAAACACAACAACCCCAGCTGCATTCTTTACCAGCTATGCACTTTCCCTTACCTCTTGTCTGTCATAGTGAGAAGGTGGAACAATTCTTCAAATGTCCACAAATTGGAAATTTTACCACTACTGCCTCCTAACATGTATGCATCTTTTGACTACAACACTATCCTGGTATCTGTTCCGGTGAAACACTCTGTAATAGTCCACCTGGAAATTTGGGAAACTTGTGGATGAACTAGACACACTACTGTCTGCCATCCCTGACTATGACTGTCCCTAGGCTATTTAAATATTCACCTTGATAATTTCAGCTCACTTGACTTTATGTCCCTGATCTACTCTTTTGATCTCAGCCTGATTTGCAGTCCTCCACCCCACAAAGGTGGCAAGGCACTCGACTTCATTCCTACTAGGCACTGTGCTGTTAATTGGCTCACTGTCATGCCGCTACGCATCACCATTACACCATACACAATTAATTCATTCATTTCACTATCTGCCTTCTGGAACAGTCCTCTGTTCATACACCTCAGGTCTTATACCGCCACAACCTCTGCAACCTCTCTACCACTCATTAAAGGGAGCTGCTGCAATCTAGTTAACTTGCCTTGCTCACGGCTGTTTGAGACCCTTGTCCCACTATACCTGTTATACTGGGCATTGAATTTAAGATAAAACAGGTTTCACCAAACATAAGCATATTATCTCACTTATTCATGGCCATAACTCCTAACACAAAGCTTCAACTTTGTCAACTTACACTCAAAAAAACTAAAGAATACTTTGAAAACACGTCAGATCTCAATGAGAAAAAAAAATTATGCTGGATATCTATACTGATATGGACTGGGTAATGTGTTAGGAATAAAAGGTGTGATGCCTTTTGGTCAAAGACAGTAATTAGTTCATGAAGTTACACAAATGAGGTGTTAATAAGTTCATAGTCAATAAATAGTATAAGTAAATTCATACTAAAAATGGTTAAAACGTTTTGGTTTGGAAATCTGATCAAAGTAGGACATCTGTATCACAAAGGATCTTTGTCTTATTGTACGTGCAGCTACATGAGCGAGTGAACGTTCTTGCCATGGATATAAAAAATAGTGTATCAAAAGAAAGACTGACATAGCCCATATAGTAATTGTAATCACTGGAAAACTTTCTTGTAGACGGAGTGGGTGTGCTTGAAGGCTCTTGCCTCTACTGTGCTTGATGGGGATGTTTTGATTTTCAGAGAAAGTCTTTGTGGATGCACCCCTCTAGAAATTTCGGCATTCCACGCTTTACAAATGGCTTTCGGCGTGTCTTTCTTAGATATATCGAAATGCGCCCACACGGCAGACATGTTGACTCTAATCCAGTCTGGCGCATGCAGGCTGCGCTTGTTGATTGCGTCATCACTGTTTCGGTCGCGTTAAAAAAAATTAGGCCAAAACCGAAAATTGGCGATTTTTGGCCGAAATATTCGGTGCATCCCTAGTCACAACCATTCGACACCAAGTTGCAGTTATCTAGAGCACCCACAAGGCTGTCGCAACGGGCATCCTCATCATCAACAGCTTCTGCAGCCGCAAGGGCCTATGCTAAAACTCAAGCAGCACAAGCTCTACTGGCCGACGCCAAAAAGGAAGCTGACATGATGAAACAAAGGGCTGAACTGGATGCTCACCTACATGTCTTCCACTGCCAAAAAGCAATAGCCGCAGCTTATGAAGAAGCAGAGATCCATAGCGGGGAGCTCCGCAGAGAACTTTGTGCGGAAGCTGAGCCCATTAGTACAGTGCAGCGTACTAATGAATATGTTCAACAGGAATGTGAGTCACTCTTCCCAGACACCCAGCACAATGCAGTACAGCCTCCTGAAAGAAATGTTGATGAAGTAGACGTACAAGACAGTACACAAATAACTAATCTTGTTGTAACCAACACTCAAACAAACCCACCACCAGTAAACAGAGAAATGAAACAGGAGCAAACAGTGAACATGTGTAATCAACATGTACCTGCTCAACTCTCCAAAGCACACCCTCAGTCTTAACAACTACATACCCGAACCAAACAATACACAAGATTTTGCAAAAAACCTCACCCGCAAAGAACTAGTGAGCACAGGTCTCTTGCAATTCGATGATAAACCTGAACACTATTGGGCATGGAAAACTTCATTCATTAGTGCAACCAAAGACCTGAATTTGTCTCACAGAGGGGAATTAGACTTGTTAACAAAATCGTTGGGCCCAAAGTAATCCGAACAGGCTAAACGTATACGTGCTGTACACACCCTCAAGCCTGCTGTGGGTGCCAAGATGGTCTGGCAACGCTTTGAAGAGTGCTACGGCTCACCTGAGGCTATTGAAGATGCACTCTTAAAAAAGGTAGAGGACTTTCCCAAACTAACAAATAAAGACAATGTTAAGTTGCAAGAGCTTAGTGACATCTTAATGGAGCTACAGTGTGCTAAACAAGATGGCGCTCTCCCAGGACTTGCATACCTAGACACAGCTAGAGGAGTCAGAAAAATAGTTGAGAAACTTCCCTTCAACCTACAGGAAAGGTGGACAACTATAGGGACACAGTTCAAAGGGATTCATCATGTGCCGTTTCCTCCTTTCTCGGTTTTCACGCAATTTGTCCAGCAGCAAGCAAAAATGAGGAACAACCCAAGCTTTGCTATATCCAATTCTAGGAGTCCTCGTAGTCGCAAACCTACTGTGTCAGCATACAAAACGGACACTACAGCAGAGCCTAGTAATTCTAGTCCAAAGAAAATGGAGGAACCGTATCACATGTAAAGGCATTGTCTGGACACTATGAAAAATCGTGCCCTCACACATAGGGACCCAATCGTCTGCCTGCATGCATTTAAGTGCAAATGGACTTGGCAAATTCGCCAGGCAAGCGGAGGAAATGAAAAGACTGTGTTTAAGGGTTTCCTCAGGCAGTTTAAGGGTTGGGAGACTCAACCCTTAAACTGCCTTTAGTTGTGGAGACTCCTCCTGCTCCCATGGGCATCACGGTAACACGGGAGGTGGTCAAAGAGAGGAGTGATTCAGTACTGGATACGTGGCCCCAGAATTTTTTGCCTTTCTTTTTTTTATTTCTCTAGCACTTTTTACAATGGAAATTGCATCATGAGCATCTCAGGACAAACAGAGGAAAAGGAAAATAGCTTAGCAGGTGACAATGCAGGTGTGTGTTTTTGAGTATGTGCCATGTACAGTGGCGATTGCTCAGACAGAGGGGCACTGGCAGGGGCACTAGTTGGCCTGTTGTCTTCCTTATGCGACTCGCAATTGACTAATTTGTTGTTTTCATGCTGCAAACGAGTCATAAGATTTGCAGTCTGTTTCCTGTCACTGATTTCTGCCTCTCTTAGCCATGCCTTAAGGGCAACCTCCTCTCTATCTTGTTTTTCCAACTGAATGCCACTTATCTTCTTTGACCTCCTGAGTTAATTCCTTTCCCTCTCTAATTGTTCTTTTAGCTGTCCTCATTGTCTTAAACTGAATGACGCCATGTTATTTCATCCCTCTGGCTAGAATTGTCAGATCCGTAGAACTTTCACCATACTGTTGGGTCATAAATTTTATCTTGGGGGCTTTCAGTTTTACCAATGTAGTCAGGCTCTTTGGCAGGGGGTCGAGATTACTAATCTAAAACAGGAGGTCACTGGCCTTCATAACCAGGACGCGATCCTGTAGAAGACCCAGTCTGACCGCCCTGCCGAGGTGCCCATGTCCCAACCAGCCGTCCCAACTCCCTCTTCATCTCGTGCACTCCCTAAGATGGCAGTACCTGAGAAGTGGATTGGTGTAGACGGGAAGTGCAATGTGTTCCTTACCAACCTCTGTCTGTTGTTCAAGTTCCAGCCCGAGTGCTACCCATCGGACCGGAACGGTCAGACCAGGTGAACAGAGGGAGGAACTCACCTGGTCTCATCTACCTCCGTGACCCCTGCCGTTTCCCCTTTCACTATTCAAGCCCACATCCAGTTCAGCCACATACTGGTCGCTGTCACTGTCTTTGTGGATTCAGGGGTGGCTGGCAATTTCATTGACCATTCTTATGCTGTTCAACTGGGTCTCGGGGCTGAGGCGTTATCCCAGCCGATTAAGATCACTACTGTGGACGGTCGACCCCTTCGATCCAGCCCCATCACTCATCAGACACATCCCCTGCGCCTGGCAGTGGGCCAGCAACAGGAGAAAATTTAATTTTACATTACTCATCTTACCTCACCTCCCATCATCCTTGGACACCCCTGGTTACTGACACATGACCCCGTGATCTCCTGGACTCAATAAAAAATACTGCAGTAGGTTTGACCTGTCAGGAGCTTTGTCTCCCGGCGTTGGTTGGGACGTGCTCAGGGGAGTCTGGAGTCTCTGATGTCGATGCTGACACCATCCCTGTCCACTACCATGACCTGAAAGAGGTGTTCAGTAAGAGTAGGGTTCTACAACTACCCTCGGCCCTACGACCTCTCCATTGAACTGCAGCCAGGCACGGTACCTCCCCGCGGTCACCTCTACTCCCTGGCAAAGGACGAGCAAAGGGCCATGGAGGAGTATGTGGCTGAAGGACTCCGTCACGGAACAATTCGCCCTTCTTCATCTCCGGCGGCAGCAGGGTTCTTCTTCATGAAGAAAAAGGATGGAGGTCTTTGCCCCTGTGTTGACTATCGGGGACTGAATAAGATCACAATAAAGAACCGTCATCCGCTCTGAGACTATCCAGTGGGCCCATTCATCGGCCATAGCTGGTCACCCGGGCTTCCACCAAACCCTCTCTCCACTCCAGCGGGCCTTTTGGTGGCCAGAGATGGCCTTGGACATCAAGGAATTTGTCAAGGCCTGCGCGGTGTGCACCAGGGCCAAGACCACCAACCAGCCAAGCCTAGGGGATCTCCAGCCTCTTCCAGTCCCTCGTCGCCCTTGGTAGTACATCGCACTGAACTTCATCACCGGCCTGTCAGATTCAAGATTCAAGATTTTTTTATTGTCAATACAACAGTATACACAGTATACAGCGTATCGAAATGCCGTTCCAAGCCCCCATGGTGCATTTATAAGAATATCGAAATATAACTACAAGGGATATAAAACTAGAAATTACAAATAAATAATAACTAACTAAAATTAAGTAAGGTAAAAAGGTGCTAATACTAGCTAAATCTATATACAATAACAAAGACAGGACAGGAAACACTACAAAGTGGTCGTGTGCAATTTCAGTTAAGTGAGATTTTGTTCAGGTGGTATTTGGATACCGGGTTCAGATTATTTTCATTATATTGTAGACAGACAAGACAAGGACATGTGCAAATTGTAAAATGTGCAAATGTAACATGAGGTAGATGTGTTCAGTAACCATGTGACTGAGGTGTACAGATAAGTATATTAATGCATTAGTGCATTTGTGAAGGTTTGTGTTGTTATTATTGAGTCTTTTGGTGAATATTGTTTGAAGGTGAACAGTCCAGTTTGTAGTGGCTTTTTTGTGTTGATTGTAAAAGTGTTTGTAAAAGTCTTTGTTTGTGAAAGTGTTATGTTTATAAAAGTGTTTGTGTTAGTAAAAGTGTTTATATTTATCAGTCCTTTGGTGGCAGTGAGTTGAGGGCTCTGACTGCTTGGGGGAAAAAGCTCTTGCAGTGTCTGGCAGTTACAGTTTTGATGCTGCGAAACCATCTGCCAGATGGAAGGAGGGAGAACAGTGCATGTGTGGGGTGGAAAGTGTCCTTCACTATGATGTTCGCACGTCGGATGATGTGTTTTTCGTAGAGGTGGGAGATAGTGATGTAGCAGCAGAGAATGCTCTCAATGGTTCCCTGGTAAAATGAGGTGAGGATGGGAGGAGGGAGACTGGTCTTCTTCAGCTTCCGAAGAAAATGAAGACATTGTTGAGCTTTCTTCATGATGGTGGTGGTGTTCAGGTTCCAGGAGAGGTCTTCTGAAATGTGAACTTCACACTGTTGACCATCTCAACCGCAGATCCGTTGATGTGCGGTGGGGTGTGGGCCGCTGAGTTCTTCCTGAAGTTAACAACCATCTCTTTAGTCTTCTGAACATTTAGAGACAGGTTGTTGTTCTGGCACCAGTCCACCAAGTGTTGTACCTCCTCTCTGTATTCAGACTCATCGTTGTTGGCGATGAGACCCACCACTGTTGTGTCATCCGCAAACTTGATGATGTGATTTGAGCTGTACTGTGCAGTATATGTGTCATGTGTCAGCAGGGTGAACAGCAGTGGACTAAGCCCTGTGGTGAGCCTGTACTCAGTCTGAGGATCCTGGAAGAGTTTTTTTCCTATGGAGACAGACTGGGGCCTTTCAGTCAGGAAGTCCAAGATCCATTTGCAGAGAGTGGTGTTTATTCCCAGTAGGTTCAACTTCTTTACCAGCTTCTGGGGAATGACTGTTGAAAGTCGAGCTGAAATCAACAAACAGTGTCTTTTTTGTCGAGATGGGAAAGAGAAAGGTGGAGAGCAGACGAGATAGCATCATCTGTGGAGCGGTTTGTGCGATAAGCGAACTGTAGCTGGAATCTGAATTTTCATGTGCCTCAATACCAGCCTCTCAAAGCACCGGCTGGTAGTCATTTAGGTAGGACACAGTAGACTTCTTTGGCACTGGGATGATTTTTGTGGTTTTGAGGCATGCAGGTACCACAGCTGTGCTCAGTGATGTATTAAAGATGTCTGTGAAGATGCCTGCAAGCTGTTTCAGTAAAAATAAAAACACAGCAGTGTCCTATTTTTTTCCTGGAGTTTAGTAGTAGTCTTAGACAGTCCAGTTTATTGTCTATAGAGTGCACATTGGAGAGCAGAAGTGATGGGAGCACCTGTCGGCTCCGGTTAGCCTTTAGCCCTTTAGCCTTGCATGGATCCTGGCTCGCTTACCACGCTTCCGCCTCCTCGCACACCGCTTTCGACAAACTTCCAGGCGGACGCTGAGACGCGGTGGCATCGTAGACCGTCTTGCTGGAGTAAAAATACGTACCATTGTGGATAGGTTCTCCAAGGCCATGCACATGGTGGCTCTTACCAGACTCCCCGCAGCCAAGACCACTGCTGAACTCATCATCGAGCACGTAGTCCACCTGCATGGGTTCCCCAGGGACATCGCCTCAGACAGAGGGCCCCAGTTCACAGCCAAGTTCTGGAAGACCTTCTGCCGTCTGATCGAGTCTACCTGCAGTCTATTCTCTGGTTACCATCCCCAGACTAATGGTCAGACAGAGCAGGCCAACCAATAACTGGAACGCTTCCTGAGATGTTTCATTGCAGATCGTCAGCGCTCCTGGGCCCACTACCTCATTTGGGCTGAGTTGTCACACAACCTCCTCACCTCCTCTGCTACCAGCCTCAGCCCTTTTGAGGTATGCAATGGTTTCCAACCTCCTGTGTTTGGACACCAAGATCCAGAGGAAGATGTACCATTGGCCCAGCAGTTGGTCCACAGGTAAGGGCGGCTGTGGCAGCAAGCCCGCAATACCATCCAATGAGTCTTCCAACATCACCGGGACGTTTGTTCCATGTAGGTGACAGGGTTTGGCTATAAACAGGAAGCTGGTAGCAACTGGTGCTCAGTCACTGAGTCCCGACTCTCATCGCCTTCAGTTCATCTCTGAAAAACCGTGAGTACTCCAGTCTGTTTAATACCTACTGTGTGTGTGTTGTGAATGCAGATTGTGGTTGGAATCTTTACTGATCTACCAACTCTTTCGTGTCTGTCCACGATTGGGTTCATCCATCACGCTTTTACAAGGGGCAAACTGCAGGCAAGGTACGTTCTTGTTTCACTAACCATTGTGACAGGGTCTCTCAGCTCATAGAAAAGACCCTAACAGCTGGGTCAGAATGCAATAGCTTGCCTTGTCTTCAGTTAACCCAAGAGGTTGCATGTCACCCCACTGCTAATTGACCATCAATGGCTACCCAAGGCTACCCAAAATAACTCCAAGTCACTAACTTTACTGCCAACAGAGTGACATCAGGGTCTGCACCCAGCAACCTTAATTCTTTCTTTCAGGCTTACGTTTCTACTTGCTCCCTCCACTCATCCAAAGAACATAATCTGACTCTGCCATCCCTACACACAAGGCAAACTTAGTCCAGGCTGGTCTCATTCTTGGTTCCCCACTGGTGGAATGAGCACTTAGAACTCTTCTCTGGTTCTCGCACTATCCTGAAACTTGTTTCCTCAAACTGGAAATTGCTTTGGATAAATGCACCTGCCAGATGAATGTGATGTAATATAATGATGTTTTGTTCATTTTTATTAGTTAAAATAGTCATTCTGTGACCTGAACTGTATTCACAAGTCTGTATCACCTTAATGAAGAGTGTAACTATGGATTTAGCTATGTTAGGCTTGTAGCTACGGTAACATCCTGAGAATGTTTGAGTGAAGACGTTACAGAAGTGTACCACAGTGTGGAGGCAGAGGGAAAAATAAAATATAGCAGTGAGTCTGCTTCTTCTGCATATCTAGTCAATTTACTGTCAATAACACAGAAAACATTATAGCTACAAAGCTAAACTTATGAAGCAAAATCAGAAATTTAAACATAAATTGTGATGAGGTATTCCACTTGGGAGCACAGATGTGGTATGTAGTTATGGACAACCCAAATGTGGTTATGTAGTGGTATAAAAGTTTCACCGGAATTACTTGACTTCACTCATTTCTAGTGTTCAGATACTCCTGAAGGTCTTAATGAACTGGGTCACGTGTGTTAGTCAGGGAATCAGGGAGGTAGATCTCTACTGAGGTAGATCACCAGGATTGAACTCAGGTATCTTATGATAGCTCTTTCTAACCAGTTTCAATTCCTCTTGTCTGTTACTCATCAATCAGAGGCTCCGGTACGCATCGTGTCCCCAAGTGAGTCTGAGGTGGAGGTCTGTTTGCTGGCTTCAGAAAGGCTGATGCTGAACTGTGAAATCTCCAAGGTGGATGCAGAAGTCTGCTGGTATTGTGATGGCATGGAGGTACTTGAGAGTGATGACCTCATACTGGAGAAGGATGGACTTCACCGCAGGCTGGTCATACCTTACACCACCATAGCTGATTCAGCAGAGTATGTGTGCGAAACTGCAGATGATTCTGTGACCTTCTGGGTAAAAATAGAAGGTAATTTCACCTTTAGATGTTTGGTTACTAATGTCATTTTGCTACACAATCATTTTATATTACATTATTATTTTTATGGAATTGTATAATTAAGTACATAGATAGCTAATTAATTAAATTTACAGTAACATTACATTTAATATGTGTGGAGGGGTTAACTAAAATCTTGGTAATCTCTACAAAATCAGTGAGCAATCTATTTATCCAAATATCTTAATAATGATGAGGATGATAACTGGTTTATTAATAAAATGGCATACTGTTGTGCACTTTAAGACTATCTTTCCTATATCTTGGAGCTGGAGGTGTCTCTTTGTGTTCACAGAACCCCCCGTAAAACTGTCCTGCTCTAAAAAGACAGATGGCTTGATACAGAATTTTATTGGGGAAGCTGTGATCCTGGAGCTGGAGGTGTCTCGTGAAAAAGCAGAAGTGTGCTGGATGAAGGATGGAGTGAGGGTGAACCAGAGCAGCAACATCACCATTACCATGGATGGCTTTGTTCGCAAACTAATCATCCACTCCCCAACACTTGCAGACTCAGGCCTCTATACTTGCAATGCTATAGATGACATAATGGATTTTCAAGTTAAAATTACTGGTATGCTCAAACTTCATATTACAAGCTTTAGTGCTCAGTTGACAGGTTCATGCTCATAGAAAATTGTTTTAAAAAAGTGTTTAATTTAATAAGAAATTGTAGTAAACATCAACATTACTGTCAAAATACTCCTGCACTGTTCAAATAATATATGAGCCCAATAATAGATGAGGCACTCCATTATGTACACCCATCTTGTACTCTACCCTCATTGTCCATTTTATTGGCTCCACTTACGTGTAGTTTACAATTACTGGCTGTATTCTGTTAGACCCCATTACCCCAATTATCAATGATCTGGGCTTCTGTAGGACCATCAAGTGAGCATGTATTATTTGGCTGGCAAATCATTATTGGCACAGTAGAGACATTTACATGGTTGTGAAATTTTAGTGTGTGTGTGTGTATGTGTGTATTTGTATGTGTTTGTGTAATGAGAATAAGTCAATTGTGTAGTAGATAGTATGAGATACAGTACACCAAATGAAAAACTAATAGGACACTGAACTAATATGGACTAACACTGAACTAACAAAATAAAACAAAAAAGAAAGCAATAAGGGACATAAACATGAACACAAGAGGGACAAAAGCAGAGCAAGAAGCACAGGGAAAAAAACACAGCAAACTACTAAGCAAAAACCACAGAGCAAAAAGAACAGACCAAAAACACCAAGAACCAACAAAAATCAGACTGAAGACAGGGGTTGTATATAAACTAATCAAATGTGAAACACCTGGGCTGGGGAAGAGACAGGAACAAGACACGGGTGAACAGGATAACAAGAGGGCAGGGCTAAGACAAAAACATATTCACTTTTCACTTGATTGAATCTCTCTTCTCCTGCAATCAGAAGTACCACTGAAGATTCTGAAGAAAGATGAGATTAAAACAGAATATAAGGCTTTACTCTCTGATGACATTGTGCTGGAATGTGAACTATCCAGGCCTAATGCGGAAGTAAAATGGTTCAAAGATGGTGAGCACCTTGAGGAAAACGAGCGTTTATGCTTTGAGGAGGAAGGAGCTTTCAGATCCCTTGTCATCCTCTGCGCAGAGCTGGAGGACTCTGGAGAGTATTTCCTCGATGTGAAGGATGACAATATTTCATTTTATGTCATTGTTCAAGGTATAAAACTCCACTGTTCTAAATGCTCTTTCTAAATTTGTTACTTTGTATAGCTGTGATTTGTGTACATGCATGTTATTAGTACTTAATTATTGTTTGGTGTATTTCTGTCCTGCAGAGCCTCCTGTGAAAATTCTGGGAAACTCAGGGCAGCCTGAGTTCCAGGAAATGGTGGCAGGTGATGACCTGATCCTGATGTGTGAGGTGTCACGAGCGAACGCAACTATTCAGTGGCTGTTTAATGAGAAACTTCTACTTCCTGGCTCCCGCACGTACATCGAGAGTTATGGCACTCTTCGTAAACTCATTGTATCTAATATCCAGCCCTCTGACTCTGGGAAATATGTGTGTGATGCTGTTGATGACAAAATGCTCAGTGTGATTAAAGTCCAGGGTATGAAAAACCACTCGCCCCAAAGCAGATACATTTAATCCTATATACATTAGGAAGTCAAAGTGTTTATGTTGGGAGAACACTCCTGCATATTTAATTAATGTCACAAAGTTAAGAGAAAGTAAGACTGTAATACCCTACTACAGCACTGTTTACAGCATAAGTTACTTCAATCTACGCCGAAAAATAAGGGTGCCGTGAAGGATTCTTTGAATATTACCACAGAAGAATCATTTTTGGTTCCCTAAATAAAGTTTAGAGAACAAAGAAAGGGTGTAATAAAGTTCAGAGAACAAAGAAAGGGTCTACTTTTTTTTTTTACAATTTATCACATAACTTCACTTTTTGGATTTTGCCTCCTGCAGAGCCTCCTGTAGAGTTCCTAAACAAAGAAGAGGTGATCTTGGTTACGGGTTATGAGGCAGAGAGCATCACTCTGACTGCCATGGTGTCCAGGAACAATGCCCCAGTATGCTGGCTCAAGGACTGGACGCCAGTTAGTGGAGAGCGCTTCCATGTGAACAGTCAGGGCCTCACCCGCACTCTTACTATCAGCCCTCTGAAGAGGTTGGATAGTGGGGAATACACATGCGATGCCAACACAGATGAGCTGCACTTCAGTCTACTGGTGAAAGGTTGGGAGTGTACTGAATTTCTATTTATGTTACATAATGGGTTTAATATATTGGAACATATTGGAACATACTGGATTATATTAGACTTGGATTGCACAGGTCATATTTTATGTTTTATTGCCTAAATTAAGCAAATAAACAGCAATTGTGCATTAAATGTGTATTCTCTATAGACTATGTGTACTCTTTTTGGTAGCGCTTTATAATAACTACTCCCTATTAAGCATTTATTAAGCATTGGTAAAGTCTTAGTTAATACTTTGTTAATCATTTGT
>JBBPCX010000114.1:5512343-5529667 GCA_037974365.1 Hydrocynus forskahlii
GGAGGGAGAACGAGACGCAGGTGACGAGGGACAGGTGCAACTGATAGGAAGGGCGTGACACAAACGAGACAGACACACTAGGTAGGGAGGAAGGGAACAAACGCAAGATGGACAGAAATAAAGGGACAGATAGAAACGGATAGGGAACACAGGAGGGAAACCTAGAATTCAGGAGACAAGGACCGGGACAGACGCGACGGAGACGAGGTGGCCGTTACATTAATGGGTTTTTTTTCAGCAGCCTTTTTTCTTACTTGTAAGGTGTTCCCAGACTTTTGATGGATACCGCAAATAGCATTATAAAAAAACATGTGTTGTTATATACAACAGGTTATGTACTGTATACTTTGAGACGATTTTATAGCCTGGGCACTTGATGTGGAGTCAAGAAACTCTTTGGACACTGCACAGGCAGTCTGTGAAGCTAACTGGATTTCAGGAATGTCCATTTTCTTTAAATTGACACATTCAGAATGGTGAAGTTGTGTTTGGTTTCCCTCTGTTTTGGATTCTTTTTCTCCATTTCTTTCTTCGGACTGACTTTGCTTTCTTAAAGATCCAGAAATGGATTCAAATTTCTTGCGAATTGCTAAAACTGGTGAATCCTTGACCATACTGATGTCTTATTTATATGGGATCTGAATATTCACTTCAGTATGTGTTTCCTTGTTCTCTTTTCTTTCATGTGACTTATTATGCATATTCTCAGATATACCAGAAACTTTTGATTCAAATTTGCGTCCGACTGTGAGAACAAGTGACTTTTTCTTTTCGTCCCTTTCCAGACTTTTTCTCACTGTGTCTTTATTGTAGACAGAGTCCCCAGCTTCAGATACCTTTTTGTCCAGAGATTTACTACACCCAAGCACCCAGGTCATCCTTGGTCTTGAAACAGAAGAGTCTGCATTCTCCTCTTTCATATTGTCCTCTTTTTCATCAGTGGCATTTGTCTTTTTTGCACGCAAAGACAGCCTGCCAATAATACCAAGGCCAGGATCCTTATTCACCTCTCTGAGGTCTTAATATGACTTGGATTTTTCCTGCAGGCCTCTTAATACAAACTCTAGCGGTGCCCCTGTTGGCCCTGGTCGATAAACCTCTTCACCAGACTTGTGTGAAACAACAGTGGATTTTCTCTCTGTTTTTGTCCTTGTTAGGTGTTTCAAGCCACAAGGTAAAGAGGATTCTCGCCTCCTAAATCTTGCTTCAAAGATCTGCTCAGAGTCAGTGTCATTGATATCAGATCTGAGAGTTGGTTGTTGTGTCAGAGAAGAAAATGCTACTTTTGCAAAAACAGCTGGATGTTCAAGGCTGGATAAAGGCTTTGAGATTAAGTCTGCAGAACCAGACTTATCATTTGGCTGCTTTATGCTAGAATTTTTTGAAGTTATGTTATGAGGGAGAATACTTTCAGGGACTTCACTTTCTTTCCTCTGTAACTTTAAAGGATACACAAGTTCTTCTGTTTTGTCTATGTTCTGATTACTGTCCTGTAGTAAAGTTTGCAAGATAGGTTCACTATTTTCCATATTTCTTTCCTCCTCCTCCTTTGTGATTTGGTCTGGAATCATTGGCTTGGAATACATTTCCTTTGGAGGCATAGACTGAGGCTCTAATTTGGCTTTCTCTGTGAGTGTAGACATGGATTTTGCTCCTTGTAGTTTGCTTTCTGCACATTGCATTATGGAATCTCAAGTGGAGCTCAGAATCTTCTGTGCAGGGGCATGGACTCTGGATCACAATGAGTCAAGAAAGAACTCTTCCTATACACTTTTGTTTTGCGTGGGCTTCCTTCAGAACTGTCACCAGTGAAAGTGGTCCTGGGTAGGCCACTCATTCTAGCTCTTTGGAGGCTGCAGTCCAGAGAAGCAGTCCTCCTCTCATCACCAACACCCAGAGTTTCAAACAGGGGACCACGAAGATCACATACCTTCTTTACTAAATGATGTTCATATTGAATATTCATTTATTTATATACTGAAAGATTCTGGTCAGAAGAGTATGGTCTTTCCTGGGCACAGCAAGGGACACATGACAGGGGGAGTCATCAGGCAGCTCTGGGATGGACCTCATCGCCATTTTAGACTTGTAGCTGATGAGTGAACGCTGAGATGGACATGGAGTTTAAGACTTTAAGACTTTTCAATTTCACTAAAGAGACTTACTGTTTACCTGCCATTTCTGTCTGGCCAAAACCTGCTTGTGCGCTGTTGTGCTAATGCTTTTTCCCTTTGTTGACATCTTTGAGTAGAAACATCATAAAGATTGGGAAAAACTACTGATAAACTGCACTCACTGAATTTTCTTGCTTACCTTAAACCATGGATGTTGAAGGCATTCAGTGGCATCAGGCCTCCTGTCATAGCACAAATATATAAACGGAGGTTGAATTATGTACCTTCTTTACTAAATGATATTCATATCAAATATTCAGTTATTTATATACTGAAAGATTCTGGTAAGTAAGCACTCACAGTCTGTCTGCAACAAGAAGATTAATGACAAATCCCTTTGCCTCTCTGGTCAAGTCAGCAAACATTCTCTCTTCAAATGCAACATTAGAATTCCTGATGTTAAGCAAAGTGTCACGAAAGGAGATATTTCACTGAGGCTGTAATAAACAGATCCTGTGTCAGACAGTGCACATTATAAATGTTGAAAAAAAACCCCACCAAATAAAAATTAAATACACTTACCATAAGTATGTTATAACTCCAACTGACGCAGGTAAAAAAACTAGTTAAATTAGGAAAACAGATCAAAATATTTAAAAATTAGATAAAAAAGAAGTGATATGACAAACTTTTTTGTACCAGATGTCTGTTGCTTTGGAAATGGGTGTTTGATTAACAATTTCAGGGGCGATGAACTCAGGTATCCCATATTTACAGTACTGTGCTTCATTTGTTGTGAGCTTCAGACCATTACCAAAATCACAAATCCTAATCTGATCATTCCCCTGGTCTGCCATAAGAATATTTTCAGGCTGGAATAGACAAATGGTTATTTACAAGCTTCTTTAATAATCAAGTGCCAATAATAAAAGTCAGGTGCAATCCTGAGAATTTATATACCTTTATATCCAAATGGATCATGTCATTCTTATGTAGGTAAGAGATGCCCTCTAGGATCTGCCTTATGCAGGAACGAATCTATAAAACAGACACCAATAATTGTTTTCACATTTGTAATCATCAGAGTTTATACTGAATTCACAGTAAGTGAGACTAACCTCTGACTCGAAGATGGTGGTCTTTTTCATCATTCTTTCCAAAACCTCTTCATGACATTAAGCAATAAAGAATAATATAGCAAATTAATCACTGATCTTTCAGAGAAAGTAATAGTTAAAATTCTCAGTACATGGATACAGTTCTGTCATGATAACCACAACATTTTTCTTCTCAAATGCATCATGAAAGTAAAGGATCTTTTCATGTTCTAAATCAGCCAAGAGCTCTATCTCTCTTAAAGCACAAGCTTTCATTCTGGCCCGAGCAGATATAAACTTTGCAGCATATTCCAGCTTTTTTTTTTCTCGGTCACCCGCTTAATATATGAAAAAGATGCTCTGTAGAAAAAGACAATAAGTAGGTATGTCAGATATGTTTTTTTTTCCTTTCTGTGTCAAATACAAAGGCCTCCATAGCCTGACAGACCTGCCAAAGTCTTTGTGGATGTCATAGTAATCTGCTAGCCTACGCATCCGTCTTAGAATTGTCCCTTCATCCTCCATCGGCTCCTCCTCCTTTGCCTGTTTTGCTGTAGTTCTGAACAAACATCCACTAGTAACATTTTAAATCTCATCAATTTAAAATATTAGTTCAAATAAATTTCAATCCATATGACAATATATTGTAAAACCAATAGATTGTAAAACAAATAATGATTTGTAATATCTTATTTATAAATATAAAATATTTACTGAAACATTTAGAAGAAATGATTATTACTCCAGTATGAATCAAAATATGATTCCAATAGAAAAATATGATTGTAAATATAAAATTATCTGGAGCCTTAACTATATTTCTAATGTTTATATTGCCATTTCATGTCTATTTTTATTCTGTGCAGGAATTTCATTCATCCCCGATCTTTGAAACTTTACTGTTTGTAACTCATTCCTTACAAAGAAAATGTTTCTTAGCATTTGTAACCACGTGCAGAACACCCTAACTGACACCTAAACTTTTGTATTGAGACATATGTTTCTCATTTTTAAAAAGGATATTTATCAGGCCTTTTAACTTGATGCATTTCAAAATGTATTGTTCAGTATCTTTTCTTTAGCATAGCAGTGAGGAATTTAAGGTGATAATATACAGTAGTGAAACATTTAGTGTGACTCTAAATGCTGTTTCATTCCATTTTATGTTTTACCAGTATGTACAGTGAGCTCAGCTTTGCAGGAGACTTCTCCTGCCAGATTTTTTGCTGTAGAAGTGTACGCTCCTTAATCCTCAAGC
Source organism: Hydrocynus forskahlii (assembly GCA_037974365.1). NCBI lineage: Eukaryota > Metazoa > Chordata > Actinopteri > Characiformes > Alestidae > Hydrocynus > Hydrocynus forskahlii. The sequence goes on from JBBPCX010000114.1 coordinate 5,516,813, forward strand.
TGTGCATTGTGGACCACAAGTGAGCACTCTTGGTCATCATACACAAAAGTGAAATGGCTGCTCTCCACAAGTAGCACACTGTCCTGAAACAAATAAAAACAATTCACATATTCAAAAACAATTCAAATATTCAAACAATTAAATACCCAATATTATCAGGGTATGCAATGGGTTATATCAAAGGCAACACTTGTGCTATTTAGGACACACAACATGGACGAGGGAAGCCAAACTTGTGATAAGAATCTCACCTTGTACCATAAAATATCTGGATCAGGTTTGCCCTCAACAACCACAACAAATTGAAATGTTTCACTGACACACACTTCCAAGTCCTCCATGATAATCTCAAAAGCGGGAGGCACTAAAAATACAAAACCCCAGTTTTGTAAGATAAATGTAGTAAAAGCTGTTGGGACTGCTCAGAGGTGAATACTTGACGATAAATACTAGCATTCTAGGTTATTTTATAAGTAACCACAAAAAATATGAGAATAAGGAAGGGACATTCACCTGCCATTTCGAGTTGGATAGTGCAAAGATCACTTCCGTACTGGTTGTTTGCCATACAAATCAGCTGCCCAATGTCAGTTCCCTTCACTCTGGGTATCCTCAAAGCATATTGGTCATCATCTGGCATAAACATCTCATAGGCACCATTATTCACAAGTGATACACCTCTCCTGTGCAACCCCAGTATTATATAAATTATATATAACACAGTATTATATAAATTAACTATGCCAGTAAAAATTCTGTTTTGAATTACCCACTTACCTTTTCCAAGTTACCGCAACCTGGACATGATTGAGTGTTACTATGATGGTAACAGGCTGGTTCTCCACCGCATACACAACATCAGGAAACCTCTATCTAGGTAAGCAAAAATTCAGTCCGGTTAATCTGTCTCCTTATCTGAAAATGATGTATGGATAATTTTGGGCTTAACTGTATATACACACACACACACACACAAACACCTAGATTTAACTAAGCAAATAGGTAAGAGCCTCCCATTGGATAATTACTGCATGGATGATAATGTTTCAGCTGACAAAAAGTGATTTAACCGTAAATGATGCAGAGAGTAGCTTCTCATTTCTTAAATAACAATGTCAGAAGACACATCCTGTGGTTGTGAAAAGATGTAAATCTGTTTAAGAAGGGACAAATTATTGGCATGAATTAAGCAAAGAAAACATCTAAGGAGATTGCTGAAACTACTAAAACTGCGTTAAGAACTTTCCAATGCATTACTAAAAACTGGATGGATAGTGAGGAACCATCATCTTCGAGGAAGAAATGTGGTCGGAAAAAAAGAGATGAGCCCCTGGGTGTGGGCAGCTGGATACAGCTCGGGTGTGAACAGGCGAGGACGAGCCAGTTCACTCCTGCTGAGCTGTTGTGCGGTGGTGAGTCAAGGGACGAGGTAGAGGACCTGGGCTTCTGGTGGGATGGGTGGATCGGTGAATCCCTTTCTAGAGAACCAGAGCGCTTCGTGGACCCACTCGTCCTGGACCCGACCGAGGAGGAGCTCCCGTTTGGGCTTGCTAAGAGGCGAGGAGACGTAAGGGACGTGCGGGTTTACGTCGTAAGGGTTTCCCACCCGTTTACCGGCAGCCCGAGAGGATGGAAACCTCCACTGACACTCCACCCATCCCGCTTGTGCCCAGCTCGCCTCATTTGGCAAGCACTCGGCTGGACCAGCGAGCCTCAATGTGGCCAGCTCGGGCACTAGGACCCAGCGGAAACATCTGAATGAGGCATCCCTCCAGCCCCGATGCAATAAGGAGTGCCGTCCACTGTAGCTCCATGTGGCCTGCTCCACCTGTAGCAGACAACAAGAGGCTGCAGCTAGAGATCAAAGCAGAGATGAAGACGGTCGCCCTCATGGGTTTGATCACGGGCCTGACAAGCTCATTGCGACGGCCGTCGAACAAAGCAATTGAGGGTCCAGGGACCCTATGCGCATTGGCGAATCGAGCCCTGCCCTGGCTGCAGGAGAGCGAAGCGAGAGGGTCTCGCAGCCACCACCAAACGAGAGGGTCTTGCAGCTGCTGCAGAGCGAGAGGGTCTCACAGACAGTGCCAGGACCAAACTCCCAAGCGCTGAGACCACACTTGTCGGCGCCACGGAAACCACGCTTGCCAGCGCCGTGATCAGGCTCCCGAGCGCCGAAAGCAAGCCACAACAGCCCGTGCCTGCACCCCGGAAACAGCTGCCAGCGCCAGGTAGGCTTGGGAGGGTTGGTGTAGGGGAGAGAGCTAGCAGCCCAGGGCTGGTAGATTTATTAGGCCCCGTAGGGGAGCCGTGTGAGAGTCTTTATAGAGCCTTTGCTGCCCACAGTAGCCTCAGCCTTAGCTTTAGCCGTAGCCCAGAAGCCTGTAGCTTTAGCCGTAGCCCAGAAGCCTGTAGCTTTAGTTGTACCAGAGAGGCCTGTGACTTTAGCCGTAGCAGAGAGGCCTGTAGCGTTTGTCCAAGTAGAGAGGCCTGGAGTTTTTGCCCAAGCTGAGAGGTCTGTAGCCCTAGCTGTAGCCGCCTGTGAGGGGCCGAGAGAGGCTAGTGAGGGGCCGGAAACTCCATCAGGGGAAGGGGGCCTTTGCCTGAATTTTTATGGGGGGTACTGGGGTCATCAAGGGCTCCGGTATAGCCAGTGGAGAGGGCTCCACCCCCGAAGACAGCGAGGGGCTTCCAGAGGACTCCGGTGGGGCCCGTGTAGAGGGCTCCACCCCCAATGACAGCAGTGGACTCCCTACAGAGGGGCCTTTATAGTTAAGAACCTATAATATTTGAGTTTGGATTCTCTGCTTGTTTTGAGTTAGAGTTTAGTAGAAAATAAAGATGAAGCATGTCCACTATCCATGGTGTGTGTGTGCCTGTCCCATGTGCCTGGAGAAGGAGAGAAAGAAGGAGCAGTGTGACAAATGTGAAGATAAGATAATCCTTCACGAGCTCCCGCTCATCTCGATTTAAATTATTATGTAAATATGTTTCTGATTAGGTATTCACCCCAATTCTTATTCATATTGCATCCAGGGCATTTATTTTTTGTATAACCTCGTGAATATGGAATATGGAAGGAGTACTAAGACCTGTACCACGACCCAGGAGTGCTATAATCAAAGCTAAGATAAGATAATCCTTCACGAGCTCCCGCTCATCTCGATTTAAATGATTATGTAAATATATCTGATTAGGCATTCACCCTGATTCTTATTCATATTGCATCCAGGGAATTAATTTTTTGTTTAACCTTGTGAATATGGAATGTGGAAGGAGTACTAAGACCTGTACCGCGACACCAGGAGGGGCCTAGTCAACAAGCCACATCCGCGCTCTCCCCTGAAGAATCTCCCCCAGCGGTTCCGATCTCACCTTCTTCTATGCCGATGACCGATGTTGACGTGTTAAAGTTGGAGATACTAGATTCGGTGAGAAAAGAGATCACGGATATTATTAAACTCAAGCTCAAAAAGGCCCTCGCAGAGACTCTCTCAGCTATCATCCCTGACTTTGAGATCTGAGTGGGCTTCAGACAAGGCAGCCACTAACACGAACGAGACTGTTCATGATATGGAGCATTCTCTAATGAGCTGCTCAGACGACGTTTTCACTATGAAAGCTACTATACAGTCTCTCACTGCTACTGTGGCTAAGTTGGAAAATAAATGTGAGGACCTCAAGGCCAGGTCGAGACGTAACAACATTAGGATTCTTGGAGTGCCCGAACGCCCCACCTCTGCCACCACAGCCGAGGCTCATTGGGGGCTTGGGTTTTTTCCAATGGGAGTTTGTCTCCGGGTTCAGTATTCTCTGGGCTGGCCTATTATTGGCCTACATGGCTGTTGGTTTTTTGGTTTTGGAGTAGTGCACTGCTGTCTCCTTTTTTCAGGTGGATGCTGAGGTGTGGGTTAGTTTGAGGTTTTATTTTTTTTCCTTCTGGGTGGTAAATGGGTGATAGTGGTATAATTCCCAGTACTGCTGGCACAAGCTCGCCGGTTAGATTTACCAGTTGGTATGTGAAAGGACTGGATAGCCAAACTAAGAGATCCCATGTTTTTGCTCATTTGAGACGTCTAAAATCTGACGTGGTGTTTTTACAGGAAACACATCTTCGTAGTAAAGATCATATGCGACTTCGTAGCTCCTGGGTGAACCAAATTTTAATTCCAAATCCAGAGAGGTGGCCATTCTAATCCATAAGAGAGTACAGTTTACACCAACAAATGTTCTTTGAAATCCCCCCCGGAGATTTATTTTCATTTCATTTTATTTCTAGGGCTATAGATGCTTTCCTGCAATTTATTCAAAATGAGGAGACTGTGGCGCCGGGCAGGCGGAGCACCCCCATGGACCCAGGATTGAGCACAGGGCTCCTCCCTGGATGAGAGACAGGTGGACTGTATTAGTGGAGGAGCCGAGACTCGTTAAAAGATGGGCTCTCCAGGTGTTAGGGAGAGGACTAGACTGGGAGAGAGACTGAGGACTGGAGAGCCTGTGGGGAGAGTTCAGCCAGAGAGGTGGTGGTTTTGTTTCCCTTTTTAAGTGCAATGTATTTGAGTTCAAATAAACGCTCCGCTGTGCGTGTGTTCTGGTGGGTGCTTTGGCCTCCCAGCCTGTTGGTGGCTGCCTTTCCCCGAGCCGTCCGCCACAGTGGTGGAGAATGCGGACAGTGCCGCCCTAGCGGTGCGGTGGTCTGTCCAGCTGGGAGCCAAGCCCCGTCCGGAGGCACAGCTGCGCTGGAGTGGTGCAAAGTGTTGCTTCAAGTTTTTTTTTTGGTAGTGGACAGGACCGGATTAGGCCCAGTAAGAAAAGGAAAAAAAATGCCCAGGAAGAAGCGCAAGGCAAAGTCACCGGCCAGCCACAGCCTGCCCTGGACAGACCCCCTGGACTGGCTGTTTCTGGCCTTCACCTCAAGTGTCACAGACACCGAGGATGAAGAAAAGCCATGGCTCCACTCACCACCACTCCCGGAAAGGACACTGATTGGCCCCTTCTCGGAGCTGGGGTGGTGCAGGTGGTGCCTGGAACCACGGCATCTTTCCGATGACTGCGCATACGAGGGCGGAGCCTTGTGTTGCTGCTGTGTGGACCCAGACGAGCTCCTGGAAGCCGAATGGTCCCCCATGCACGATCGGCCCATGCCCCATGTTTCCCATAAAAGTGGGCCCACCTCACTCCCCACAGCTTTGCCACTAACTCCCCTGCCCCTCGAAGAAGAGGATGGCAAAGACTTTGTGTGACCCACATGGCTGCGCCCTCAGGATGAACTATCGCTGGCAGGCACCACGCTAGAGCGGCAGGTTGCCGCGGCCAAGCCAAATCGTCAGGTCGCCGCACTCAATATGCAAATGGACGAACCAGAGGACAGCGATGACTTCACGTGGCCATCACGGTTGCTCGCACCCGAGCCTGCCAAAGCCGAGGCTGCCAAAGCCGGGACCGCCGCCGCGCCCAAGCCTGCCAAAGTCGGGACCGCTGCCACGCCCGAGCCTGCCACATGGTGGCCAGCATGGAGGGTGGAGACCTCCAGCAGAGGAATTGGGACGCCCATGGGGTGGAACGGGGGTGTCGGGACTCCGCCCAGCTCGCCTCGCCTTCCTCGCATTTGTCCAGGCGCCAGACCTTGCCTCGTGTTCGACCCTGGTGGCTGGACTCTAAGGGGGAGGGATTGTGGCGCCGGGGGGGCGGAGCACCCTCATGGACCCAGGATTGAGCACAGGACTCCTCCCTGGATGAGAGACAGGTGGACAATATTAGGGGAGGAGCCGAGACTCGTTAAAAGACAGGCTCTCCAGGTGTTAGGGGGAGGACTAGAGTGGGAGAGAGACTGAGGACTGGAGAGCCTGTGGGGAGAGTTCAGCCAGAGAGGTGGTTGTTTTGTTTCCCTTTTTAAGTGCAATGTATCTGAGTCAAAATAAACGCTCCACTGTGCACTGGCTCCGGTGTCGCTCTGCGTGTGTTCCGGTGGGTGCTTTGGCCTCCCAGCCTGTTGGTGGCGGCCTTTCCCCGAGCCGTCCGCCACAACACTTATAATTCGTTGCTCTGGGAAACCCTTTGGTCCTATCTTAGGGTGCATATTATTTCTTATTCTGCACATTGTAACAAGAATATGCACTCTAAATGCTGCAATTGGTGATTTAGACCAGAAATGTGTACTGTGTCCAACTCCAGATTTCAAACAGTGTCAGGATCTCTAGTTTGAACTTGACCTGTGTTCCACAAGAGAAGCAGAACTTTTACTTTTACATACACATGCTACGTACTATGAACAAGGTGACAAACCTAGTCGCTTGTTGGCAAACCAGCTTAAGCATCTGGCTGCCTCTCGCCTGATTCCTGAAATTAGGACCACTGGCAATATAATTACTACCGATCCTATTGAGCACAATGCAACTTTCAAACAGAGGTCTGCGCGGGACTGATTTTTCATCCCGCTCCCGCAAGTTTCTCTGTCGCTCCCGCAGAAATGTGTAATATTTTGACCCACTTCCGGCCACATCTGTTATGGTTTGTCCCGCTCCCACCCGCTGAATCCCGCAAGCAAGGCTGGTGGAGTGTAGGGTGGGCCAAAAATACCAGACACATTTTAAATGCTATAATATCTTGGCTAATAAAAATCAAATAAGATACCAAATTTATTTGTTGCCTAACTGACATACAGGAATTTATGAAACATAGGCACAACTCTGGCTGCAAATTAAAGATGTCTTTCATATAAGGGTAGATTTGGCTAACCAGTCTTCCATATAAAAATACAACCAACAACGTTTCTAACTAGGCTACAGACCTGAATTTAAAAATATCTAAACAGTCTCAATAGAAACATTTCACAGTCAAAATGAGAGAAATATAGGGAAACATTGAAATCTGTGGCACAGCTGTGCGTTTACTCCAACCTCTCATTGCGCTTCCATTCTGCCGGCGTCCCAGAGATTCCCTTGCACAAGTAGTTTATAGAAAGCAAAACTAGTAAAGAAAAACTGCAACAACAATTTGTTTCCAACATAGGCGTCGTCGCCATTCAATCAGAGGGGGACGTGTCCCCCTCACATTTCATAATTATTCGTTTGGAGCCCCCCCACATTTAAAAAATAATTATTTCACCCAGCGCTGTGAATCTTGAAGCTTTCTCGAAAGAATCCGCTCCACTAAATCGATAGAAGACTACAAACACCACTGCAAAGCCAAGCAGCCTGTCTGTGCACTGACGATTCACTTCACTTGCATGTGGTGAGTTGGAGGATTTCCAGTGGTGTGTTTATTCTTCTATCGATTAAGTGGAGTGGATTCTTTCCCATAAAATTCAAGATTCAACAGGGGTTTCCAAACACCCCCACCCCCTAAAAGGACGAGACATTGCACGCACGCAGCAACCCCGCCCCCACGTGGAGACCGATGCGTTAAAAATGCTTCTGACACCCATGGTTTCCAATATGCCATTTTTATCGTCTCTCAAAACTTGTTTAGAATATGATATATTTAGACTCACACATAGCTTGAACTACTACCAAAACATTGGCAAAATTGAATGCTGCCTTCTAGGTACAAATGTACACCTGCTCAGCTGAAAAGAGCATTTTTAAAAGGAAAAAAATATACTTACTTTAACACTGAGTAATCCACACATCTTTCAACGTTTATCATTTTGATAAGATAACGAATTTGTTTACAATATGCCATTTTTATTATCTCTCAAAACTTGTTTAGAACATGATATAGATAGACTCACACATAGCCAAAACATTGGCAAAATAGAATGCTGCCTTCTGAGTACAAATGTACTTACTTTACAAATGTACAAAATAAACTTACTTTAACACTGAGTAATCCACATATCTTTCAACGTTTATCATTTTGATCAAATAACGAAAAAAAGGAACTGCTGTTGCCAGGGCTGTCTTAGGCTACTAAACATGTCCATGAAGGAAAAGAATGTTGTTCACCGAGGTGGGCTTCAGCACACTGTGTCTCTGCTCCAGAATGTGCCCACAGATACTGAAAGCACATTCGGATGGTGCGCTGGATGCTGGAACACACAGCACATGATGTGCCAGTTTGCTCAGAGTAGGAAATCCGTAGCAATGCCTCTTCCACCAGTGGAGGACATCTTGTGACCTGTGTAACTCAGCTCCGCCGAGCTTGACTTTTAAATAGTCCTGTTTCTCGGAGTCTAAAGGTATCTCCAAGCTGCTCGTACTAGTGCCCGCGTCTTCCCATTCTTCAAATTTGTGAAAAGTCACCTTTTTAGTTGGAGGTGACTCTGATTCCCCCTCTGCATGATGGATATCAAGTCCCAGGTCATCAATCAGCTCCTTCACAGCGTCCATCACAAGTTGTTTTTCGTTGTCATTTATCATCTTGAGTTGACGGAGCTTTGGAGTCAGAAATGTTGCTATTTTGTCCGACATATAAATCCCATTTAGGACCAGGCTATTTGGCGATAACAGGTCGTCCAGGCGTTTCGCACAGGCAAATGCAATAAAAGTAAGGAGGGGGTCAGCCTTGGCTACTTCACAATGATCTCTCAGCTTGACCGACCACGGCAGAACAAGGGCTGCGCTCAACGCTGTTTTGTCTGACTGTAGATCATGAGTAGCATCTCTGAATTGTTTTAAAAATGCTACGACAGAGGCAAGAGTGTTTTTGTTGATGCGCCCTATTTTATCGTACTGGTTATTCTCCAGCAGAATCCTTGTAATGGCGTTGTGCTGTTGTGAGACAGACTCCAACATATCAACAGTTGAATTCCACCTGGTCTCCACGGATTGTTTAAAAGATGAACCCAGCTTGAGTGTTTGAAATAGCTGACCAGTTTTTTCACATCGGTCAGAAGCTGGGCGGCTTCGGGCACCTGATCTACCACAACAGGCAAGAAAGCGTGTGAAAGATCAGAATTGAGTACATGGGCACTACAGTTAAGTCTGTTGATTCCGCGTAGGGCAGCCACCATGTTCCACCATGTTAGCCACTATCAGTGACGAACACCATTTTCTTCCCCATAAGCGAAGTCAATTCCAAAGACTCTCAGGTTTTGGAACAATAAAGCTTGAATGTTTTCACCAATTTTTGAGGTGTCAATTTCAAACGGAGTAGCAAAGAGCACTCTCGACACCAAATTGTAATCAGTGTCAATATAATGAATGGTGGCTGATAGGAAAGATGTTTTGCGGAAATTTTCGGTCCAGATATCAGTTGTCACTGCACATCCAGATTTCTCAGTTGTAACAACCATGTTGTTGACAAGAGCCCTTCTAATTTTTTGTGCCCTTTCATCCAGATGTCTGGAAACTGTTGTTGGATGGGGCAAAATCTCCCTGACATCGTTTTGGCCTATTGCAGCTGCTGTGTCCACTAAGTGCTGCGCCAAGTTAATGAACCCTTTGCCAGCAATGCAGCCATATGTTTGTTGTTCCCCACATAAAAACAAACTGTAAAATGTATTCAAGGCAAATGTATACTTTGTGGGAGTCCAGAGAACAATGTCTTTGTCCCGCTCCTGCGAACACATCTCTCTATTCCCGCCCGCTCCCGCAAGAAACTCTCACATGTAGACCCGTGCCACATGCTTTTGTGCCACATCCCGCGGGTCCCGCAGGCATCCCACCCCATTGCGGACCTCTATTTTCAAATCCTTTTATTCTGATGTTTATTCATCTGAATTTCCTACAGACACCAGAAATATGTGTGAGTTTTTGCAAAATCTCAATAATCCTGTTGTCCCCTCTGAGTTGGCTGTATAATTGGAAGCTCCTCTGGAAGCAGTAGTACCCAGGCCTCAATAGTTTTATTTCTCAAAAAGGATAAAGACCCACTTTCTTGCGACTCCTATAGACCTCTGTCTTTGCTTAATGTTGATGTGAAGGTGCTGGCTAAAATCTTGGGGCTGCATCTTGAGGATGTACTGCCGCGAGTAATCTTGTGAGGATCAGAATGGATTCATAAAGGGGCGGCAGCTGTCCCCCAATCTCCATGTGCTCTTTGACATAATTTATTCAAAACCATCCTCCAATGAGTCAGAAATTGTGATCTTGATGGATGCGTAGAAAGCGTTTGATAGGGTCGAGAGGCAGTATTTATTTGCAGTCCTCCACAAATTTGGTTTCGGAGACCGATTCATCTCGTGGATGAATCTCCTCTATACGTCTCCTCTTGCTAGTGTCCATACCAATGAGGTTCAATCTGTGTATTTTCCTTTAAAACATGGTACGCGTCAGGGCTGTCCACTTTCACCGTTACTTTTTGCCATTGCTACTGAGCCACTCTCTACTGCACTCGGAACATTATCTATGTTCAAGGGTATTATCTGTAACTACAAAAAATATAAAGTTTCACTGTATGCTGATGATTTTTTTTTTTTTAGATGTGATGGATCCGGCTTTTTCAGTTCCTGCTATTCTTTGCGTTTTGAATAATTTTAGCTCATTTTCTGGGTATAACCTTAACCTGCGTAAGAGTGTATGTTTTCCAATTACTAAAATTTCTCAACAAATGACCCACAGGGATTTTCCCTTTCAAATTAGCCATACTAGATTTAAATATTTAGGCATCCACGTTACACATTCGATTTCTGTTCTATTCTCAGCCAATTTTACATTAATTTCAAAGGTCAAATCGGATATTAGACGGTGTAATGGTCTCCCCCTCTTGTTGGTAGGTAGGATCAATGTGGTAAAATGAATATTTTGCCCAAATTTCTCTTCCTATTTCAAACCATCCCCTTCTTTTGCCCAATTACTTTTTTGTTTCTGTTGACAAGCTAATAACTAATTTTTTATGGAGGGGCAAAGCTCCCAGAATTTGCAAAAGCCTTTTGCAGACTATTGGGCTGAGCATATTCAAAAACTGTGCCACTGGGTTACATGTGGTAGTATCCCTTGGTGCCAATTTGAGTTGTCTTCTTGCAAATCCTCTTCACTTCCGACCTTACTTTATTCATCATTGCCTATTAGACCTGCCCTGTATACAAATAATCCTGTTGTGTTGAACTCTCTTAAGATTTGATCTCAGTTTAGACGTTGTTTTAAGTTTTTCATAAACAATCATCATTTTCTCCCTTCACTTCTGGATTCGACATTTAGTTTATGGCATGATAAAGGTATTACCTGTAAGGGATTTATTTGTAGATGGGGTGTTTGACTCCTTTTCTAACTTGTCCTCTACCTATGATCTACCCGTGTCCCACATGTTCCACTACTTTCAAATCCGTAGTTTTGTCTTTCGACCAATCCTATGCTAAAGGAGTGATGTTGAAATTATACAACTTTCTTTTATCCTTGAACACTCACCCACTCACAAAAATTAAGCTAGCCTGAGAAAGACAGTTAGGTTTGAGTCTATCTGAAGAAAGCAGGGAAGCTGCCATTGTTAATATAAGAAGTACTACTTCCTGTGCTTGCCTTGGATTTATACAATTTAAAATCTTACATAGGCTTCACCTTTCTAAAGCACATCTTTGTACCATATATCCTGAAGTATCTGATGAGTGTGATAAGTGTCATAGCTCTCCATGTCATTTGACTCACGTGTTTTGTTAATGTCCAAAACTGAGCACTTTTTGGTTGTCTTTTTTTGGAGATCATGTCTAAATTTGACTATACACCCGTGTCCACTGATAGCAATTTTTGGGGTTACTGATGGCTCAATTCCCCTCACTCCTGTGCAGTGTGATGTTTTTGCCTTTGTGTCCTTAATAGCTAGACGCACAATTTTATTTTGCTGAAGATCCGCTAGGGCTCCTGCCACTTCACAGTGGCTTAGTCAAACCATGTTTTTCTTGAAATTAGAAAAGTTTAAGTACACTTTGAGAGGGTCTACTGCTAGGCTCTTATCATAAATGGTAACATTTTATTTCTTAGTTATACTGAGCTGCCGGTGATGCCTGACTAAATGACCTCCATTCAGGTATTACTCCGGTTTTCCCTCAATTTGGATGCTACATTTGTCACCCTTTGTACTTTGCGTAGTTTTATACTGCTGCGCCTCGATCAGATAGAGCCAGGGTGGGGTGGGATGCAGGGTGGTGGTGGTGTTCTTTTTTTTTTCTTGTTGTTTTCACATTGATGTAAAAAAAAATAAACGAAACATTTATTGTGACATGTAATGTTGGCATATTTTTCCAATTAAACAAAACTGACAAAAAAATGTGGGTGTGCACACTATAGATTATTTGGATTATAAATTATGAATAAAGCCCATTTCCTCCCCTAAAAAATAAAAAAAAATAAAATAAAAAGATAATCTTTTATTAGTCCCGCAAGTGAGAATAAATGCAGTCCAACAAAATATTAGAGTGTGTGACTTCTTTTTTGGACAGGCAGTGACAGCAGTCACGGTTGCAGACCAACATGTTTTTTTTCTGAGAACCGAACTAATATGTTCGCTGAAAACCCCGCACTAACGCGGACACTGCAGATATCCTCCCCTTGTGACGTCCGGGCCTCGTCCCCCCTTCGTCCTCGTGCTGGGTTGCTAAGCACCGTGCCCAAACATGAACAACCCAAAAAAACCAAAAAAACCCCAAACAAACAAACAACCCAGCACGTGGACAAGGGGGCGTGGTGGACGAGGCCCAAGCGTCACAGCTTTTTTTCGTGGCAATGTATCATTTTTCATGCCTTTTAGTGCTAAATTATTAAGAAAAATAGAATTTACTAATTTTGTAACATAAATATGAATGTAAATTCGCTACATTTCCATGTAAAAAACAACTAAATTTTTTTGTACTGTGCAGAGAACACAAAGAAAGCATGTCTTGGGATGGTGAAATGTCGCTGTTCTCAGAGGCGGGAGGTTTGAAAGTAGCCAATCCGAGAATGTTATTTATTTCTCCTTGCTGCTGATTGGCTGCCGCCC
>JBBPCX010000114.1:5541635-5570617 GCA_037974365.1 Hydrocynus forskahlii
GTCTTGTGATATTGTCTATTCTCGGGTCACTGTCGCTGCGTCGGATCAGTTTCAGTAAGTACCGGAACGCAGAAAAAAGTGGCGGAACTCTAAAGACGAAAATACAGAAGTTGCGGAACTGCGTTCCGCTGCGTTCCGGCCCACTTCAAGCACTGTATACAGTGGGTTTAGAAAAGAATCACCCCCCTCAAAATATTTTTGCTTCTTTTATCTTAATGCTTTGCAGCCTGAAATGACACACAAAAACATGTACCTGCTGTGTTTACTTATCCAAGTGAAAGATATACTATGAACACTATAGGAAAAAAAGAACAATTTCTGAGATGGATAGAGGATCACCCTCTGTGTCAGTGCCTCGTGAAACTATGTTGTTCTTGAAACTGTAATTGTTCTTTTATCTTATTGCTTTGCAGCCTGAAATGACACACAAAAACATTTACCAGCTGTATTTTCTTATCCCAGTGAAAGATATAATATGAACACTTTAGGAAAAAAAGAACAACTACTAAGATGGATAAATGATCACCCCCTGTGTCAATACTTCATGAAACTACATTTTGTTTTAATAACAGCCTTGAGCCTGTTGAGATACTTCTGTGAAAACTTGGCACATCTAGACTGTGCATTCTTTGCCCATTGTTCTTTACAGTACCATTCTACCTCAGTCAGATTGGATGGTGACTGTTGGTGGACTGCAACCAATTAATTCCACAGATTTTCAATAAGGGTTAGGTCTGGGCTTTGACTAGGCCACGCAAGGACATTCACCTTTTTCTCCTTCTGCCACTCTGGTCAGTTTTGCTGTGTGCTTTCAGTCACCGTCATGTTGGAAGGTAAACCTTCTTCCCATTGACAACTTCCTTGTAGACGTCAGCAGGTTTTATGGTATTTGATCGTATTTTGCCCTATCCATTTTTCCTTTTATCCTGACAAGTGCCCCCGTCCCTGCTGCAGAGAAACACCCCCAAACCATTCATGCTTTACTGAAGAAATGGTGTTCTTCCATGCCACCTCCGTGCTTTACTGAAGGAATGGTGTTCTTTTGAAGGTGTGCTTGTATTGGCTTTCCACCAAATGTACTGTTTGCTGCTGAGGGCAAATAATTTTTGGTCTGATCTTACTGTAATGCCCTTTTCTATTTGGCCTCAGAATATTTAAGGTGCGTTTTAGCAAAGCTCAACTGAGACTTAATGTAGCCTTTTTATTCTTGCAACCGTGCCATACAAGCCACATTTGTGGAGTTATTGTTGTCATATGCACACAATGACCAATCTTCGTGTAACTGCAACAAATAGACCATCATGATAGAATAATCACTTTAGCTCATTGCAGTTGCATGGCAGGTTAAGTACTAGGCTAACCTAAAGAGAACAAAACTGTAATCTCTTGTAGAAATAAAGCTGTACCCTGCAAACCATGTTAGGTAGCGCTAGTTATCATTGCTACGAAATGCTGTGCCTTTACAGGGGTACAAACTTCAAGAAAGTAGAGAAAACAGTTACGTGAACACAGTCACATAAGTTACTGTTCCTTAATATGTGTAGCTCCGCAAACGCAGGCTCCTAAGCTATTTGTGCCAGCATTCTGGAGTTTATTTCCTGCTCTACCCTTCGGAACAACCACATTTGGTACTTTTAGCAATTGTTATATTAAGTTAATTTTATTCACATCTGGACATCTTCCTGTGCCTTACTAATGCTATTGTGACTGAATGCTACTCTTCACATCAATGTTTCAACATCTAGTGTAAAACCTGAGCCCAGTCTCTCAAGTTTTCGTGAAGCCATCATGATATACAATGTAATCAAAATACGTGCTGCGATCACGCTTTAGGGCTTTTTTCATGCTAGGACAACGCTTCCCTTTTTCGTGCTAGGACAACGCTAGTATTTTAATGCGCACTGCGTAACATGGTAACTGGTGACTGAGGGACAGTAGGAGAGAAATAATGAGCTGATTCCTTATCGTTTTTGTCTGCAAAGTGGTTGAAACATCAAAATGCCGTGAGACGAGGTTGAAATGCCATGAGATGAGAAAAGTCCCTAACCATAATAGTCACCAGTTAGCACAGATATTGGCGGTGTTTCGCACTGTCCATTAAAATACATAGGGTAGTGAAGCGTTGTCCTAGTGTTTTCCTAGCCTTGTCCTAGTGCGAGATATATTTTTCATATTTAACATTTAGATTTAAGATCATTTAAGGCAAATCCTCCATGTTGGTGAGGGGATATCACAGCAAGCAGTCCAGCTCCCTGCTATGTAACAGCCAATTGTAATCATGGGGCATGGCCAATTAGCATATCTTCTAAACATTTAGAGCTCAACATTTAGATTTAGATTTAATATTTAGATTTAGATTCAACATTTACATTTGAAATTTAACATATACATTTAAGATTTAACATATACATTTAAGATTTAACATTTACATTTAGATTAAACATTTAAATTTAACATTTAACAATTATGCTGTCACAATAAAGAGAGAAAGCAAGCATGTACCTGAGCTGTAGTTCGCCTGTGTAGCGTGATGGATAAGCCCAAGCGCGGACAGACATGAGAGGGCTGGTAGAATCACGCACTTTACTCTGTGAATGCTCAAAACACAAGTAGATTCTCACCAGAATCCACATTCACACACACACACACACACACACACACACAGTGGTATTAAACAGTAGTGAGTACTCACAAAACCAAGAGAAATTATTGGGAATGGCGAGTATACGACTCAATGCCTGAGTAACCGGAATCTACCTACTTCCTGTTTATATACCCACATCATAAGTGCACATCAATTCCGTCAACCCGTGCACATCACATGACTGGTGTGCATGACAGCAGCAAGAAAATGTACCAAAATGTAACACGGTTTAATTTAAACACATTTAGAAAACTGTGTGAACATTGCGCTAAATGATGAAAAAATGACACCTCTACATTTGTGAAGCTGTTTTTACAAACGGCACCCCATAAAGAGTCAGCCATTTTACTTATCCTGCATGAGAGATAAGCACATTTAAGTTCAAAAAACTGTTTTTTGCCTTTCAAAGTAAAATTTCTATGATCAACGTTTTTTGATTGTTTCTGAAAAGTTATAGACACGTTTGAGAACATTTCACACATGTTTTAGGGCTTTGATAACCTACACTATGAGTCTATACAGCTAGCATGGTGTTAGCGCAAAACTGCTGGATGATGCATTTTTTCCAAAATGGTGGGGTTGGGGTGATTTGTGCCAAGGGGCCTGGGGTAAGTTATGAATATTTTAAACATATTATTTTATTGTAATTGTACATTGTATTCTTACATTTTATCATTAAAACTATGTGACATTCGTAATTTTAGACCATAAATAGAAATAGACCATCATGCCACGGAGTTACAAAAAGAAGACAGGCAGGGCTTTCACTCCTCTAGAGGACATGGACAGAGCAGTGAAAGAAGTGGAGAGGGGGAAGTCCATTTGTCAGGTGGCGAGGCAGATGAACATATGCAGGATGACATTAAAACAATACATGGTGAAGAAAAAGATAAGATGGAAAAGAAATAAGGCCAGGATATAAAATAACTGGACTTGCCAATCAAGTCTTTGATGAACCTATGGAGAAAGAGCTGGTAGACCATATAAAGGCACTAGCAGCAATGTTTCACGGTCTAAGTCCCATGAAATGCCATGAACTGGCATTTCATGGGACCTGTCAGCTGGATCAAGGAGGAAGAAGCAGGTTGGGTTAAGTGTGCATTTATTAATAAAAAAGTAATAGGGAACATCAGTAATTATTTCCCCAGGAAATGCTCATTATCAGTTATCACCATGCAGATAGTTCACAGAGAAGCAAAATTGGGTACTTATTTAGAGCATATAGCTTCAACTTATGTAAATCTGAATGTAAACTGCAATGGCTCAATAAGGGACAAATTAAGAGATATGCTACTAATGCTAATAATGCTAAGAAACTTTTAATCTTTTCTAGGACATGATGGGTTTGCGTTCTTTAAAGTACGCCATCATTTATCATACCGCATTCCTGAAGCAACCTCTCTAGGTAGAGCTACTGCCTTTAATAGGCACAACATGGGGGAGTTTTTGGCCTTTGATGTTGTAAAATAACTTTAATTAAACCTTAAATGAGCAATTTTTTATTAGCTTTTATATAGAATTACAGTTTCTGAGATCAAAATATAGTGTTTTACTTCAATAATCAATGGCACAATTTACCCCAATGTTATCTCTCCAATGGCACAATTTACCCCGCACCGGGGGCAAGTTGTGCCACAAGACCACTTTTTTTCAGGAAGCTATATTTCTTAAGAACTATATTTCAGATCCAAAGAGATTGTTCCCAGGGATGCACCACATCCTGAAATATATGTACATATTTTAGTTGGAAGCATTACTGTCATGGCCTCACTTTAAAGTCACTTTAAGTAAAAACTGGCACAACTTATCTCACTCTCCCCTAAAGGGAAAAGTAAAAATAAAAATATATTGAAGAATACATCTAGGTCACTTGATCCTCAAATGCAAACTAAACAGTTCACACACCATTTTTACATTTGAGACAGCAATATAACAAATGTACAAAAGAAATAGTTATCATATATGTTTGTTTTTATGCTCAAACTATGGGATATTTGTACAAAAGTTAGATTTGTATTGGTGTAAATACATGCGTGTTTATTTGTAGATAGTAACATTTATATAATAAATATATGATGGACTGATAAATTAAACCAATGCAGCTAGTGTAGATCAGTGAGGGTTCTACAGTTGTGTTAAAAAATAGTAGGATGCAATTAGAACATGGAGTTTCAGTGTTTTTTATGGGGGACTGAATGGGCTCAGACTTGCAAAAACAATATGTTTGCAACAAAAATATGTTTGAAGAAATGCTATGGCACAAAAGCTTACACTTTGGGCTACTCAAACACAGAAAGCAGGCCACATGCTGGTGTCTTTAGCCTTAAAGTACAGCCCACAAGCTAACTGAACTGTTGCTGAGCAAATATAGTTTACCAGCCAACTTACCACATTATACCACTCTGCCACCAGCACCTATGAAAATAAACACTTGTCAAATGTGACAAACTGTCATGAGTATTAATCCTTACAATATAAATAGAAACAAATATTTCCATTTTAGCAGTCCATCAAACTGGTTGTGCTCAGTTTGTGCTGAGACGTTTCAGTTTCTGTTATGTTTCCATTGTGTCATGTTTTCATATGCTGGACTGAACTCTCATTTTCCAACTTTAGCATAAAGCCTTAAAGCTTTCCCAGAGCTTTTCAATGAACTAAGCATTTTTTTCAAATGCCTGATTTTGTTCCCAACACTTCTTGGAATTGGGAAAGACATGTCCCAAGAATTCCCAGGACAAACATGTTCTGAGATTATTGCTGCAATGGCATCTTTGGCCTAAGCCTATTAAAGTTTTACTAAGAGTTTAGAAAGATAGATATGTTACAATTTTAGGAACATTAACCGTTCTGTAGTTTACAATCGCCTTGTGAGAAAGGCAGAGATTTGTGACAAGGAGCTCTTTCAATACTGTTACATTACAGGCCTTTCAAGGTCAAGGACAAGGTATTATACCACTCTCCAGACACTTCTATCTCATTGGCCTCTTCCCAGTGATAGTGTGAACCCAAATATTATTGTCAGACATGCAGCGCAATTGTAGGAGGATCCAAAGGAAGCGAAAGAAACTGAGATACAACCAAGAGAACAGAGGACAATTCTCTCATACAATTCCATCGTGTTTGAGAAATCTACCAGGACACTGCCTCTTTCTTTTGTTGTCTTTTCTAATTTAACAAATTTGGGTCATTTTTTTGGCTTAGATGTTGTCTGCCCCATCTATTTGCTGATCCTTAAAGAGAGAAATTCTGGATTTACACCATGTATACTACTTTGCTCAGCTGTGCCCTGATTGTGTTGGGGATGATTGACCTTCAGGCATGCCCATGCGAAGATGTGCCTCGGGAAGTGGTGCTGCATTGGCTGAAGAACCGTATCCTAGAGGGGCTTGGGCTGGATGAGCCCCCTGTACCCATGCTGCAGAACCCCTCTGGTGAGAGGGTAGACAGGGCAGCCCAACATGGAGCTCCTCGAGCGAGCAGGGAGGCCAGAGTGGAGTGGAGGCAACATCAGGAGACCTCCCAGGTCATCCTATTTCCCACCTCTGGTTAGTTGTTGCAGTTGGGCGGATGTAAACACTATAGGTGAAGGCTACTTAACTCCAGTTCTTGCGGGCAGCAGTCCAGCACAGTTTGATAAATTTTCTGCTCAAACAGCGGATTTAACTTGTCCATTAATGACCAGTTGATTGGAGTTGAGTAACCCTGCTGTAAGTGTCAGTACAGCACTGGCAATTTTGCTGTGCAATTTTGCTTTTGTGTATTTTTGTTTGTTTTACGTTGTTCTTTGTTTTTTTTTTTAGTTTTTTTTTATTTTGCTTCTAAAAAATCACATATGGACACAGCATCAGTCTATGCTGCCAACATGCAAATGTGTCCCAGTGCAAGTACATTATCTACAAAGTAGCGATGTACAGCAATCTGTCAGTGTTTTTAAAATGTGTTTGTCCTTGTATATGTCCAAATGTTTATGAAACATTTCTGATTTTGGTCTGATGTGTTTTTAATCTATAAAATCACCACAAAGACAAAAAACCCTCTTGTTTACAAGATCGTGTTTTAATACATTATGCACTGTAGGGCACATTTTATCTCACAATGTAAGTATGAATGATAGGACAATACCTATATAATTGTACAGAAGTCTATCTAAAAGGTTTTGCAATGGTTTTGACCTTGTACTATACATATCACAAAAGCATTGAGATCACTGCACAAAAATTATGTGAATTCATAAATCGTGTCAACATATGTAATCTTTATCATTATTGCATAGTTGCTAGAATAAAATTTAAAAATGTAATGTACTTCTTGACATTATTTTTCCTAGATCTTCTATGGCAGATCTTTTTTCTTTAATGTCTAAAAATCTGATGAGAATTATTATATATAGTTGATAGATTTAAGAAGATTTGGGAAAAATATAATATTTTGCAGTATATCTTCCAGTTTGGGAGTGATTTGCATTGAACAAATTGAACATCTTCAACTACAACCAGGTTTATTTTGAAGAAATCGTATTTGTGACAAAGTGTCACTTGTGACAGTGCTACACCGGGAATAACACTGGACCAAATTCTTTTAGTCTTGATTTAATGTCATTACTGCTGTGACACCTTTTATGCTTTGGTCCTATTTTTTAGACTCTACCTGTTTGGATTCATTAGATCTGTCCTCCTCAGAGGCCTCGTCCAGCCACTTCACGTACTACTTCCAGCCTTCTCTGGACAGCCAGGAGTCTGTTGTCACCTCTGCCCACTTCTGGTTCTATGCAGGCAAGGCCATTGCAGAAGATGTCACCCCTGCCCCCCTCTACATCCTCACATCACGTCAGGAGCTGCTAAAGGTGGCTGAGAACCCAGCCATGCACAGCCCTGATGGCTGGACTACCTACAGGGTGAACCACCACCTCCATGCTGCAATGGGCAATGGACCATTCATGCTGCAGGTCTGAGTTATTGATGGCAGACAGGAACTCATTGAATTCAAATTTCTGCTTAGTTAAATTATTAAGATGTACAAAGACACTGGGAGTGTTGGATGTAAATAGAGAATCTTGAATCTTGAATGTGAAATTCATAACAATAGTGGTGTCATGGACCATATGTGCAAATCATTTACTACAAAGACTGAATACACAGCATAGTTTAATTTAATTAGAATTGGTATAGTATGGCAGTCTTGTTTTACTTCTGTACAATTACATATTTCCAAACAAAATACAGTATTGGAAGAGTGAGCTAGGTGTCATGAAATGATGGAGTGGTGGGAGGGAAAGGTTGCATATTATTGTGCAATGTTATTTTTCTTTGCCTTCTGGTGCATAGTGGTACTCCAAATTTAAGATGTTTTGAGGCAGGTAAAAGTAATCTCATTTTGATGCAAGATTACAGGGAAACAGCACTGCCTTTTGGCATTAGATGACATGATCTATTGCCCTTAATATGATTAGGACATGAACAAATACATTTCTTTAATCCAACTTTATACTAGCTAGTATTGGCTGCTTTTGTACTGCTAGAAGTTACTATGCAGCCTAGTCCACTTGCTACTGATATTCACAAAGATATTCTAAATGCAGTGGTTCTCAAACCTGGGCCAGGAGTACTAGTGCCCTACATATTTTGGTGTCTCCCAGCTCTGCCTGATGAACTAATGGACCTGCACTTCTTGAGTACAAAGGGTACTTAAGATCACATACCAAGCTGGGATGCTCCCATCACATACCAAGCAGACTAATGTTGCCCATCAGGTGGTCCCAATCGACTGGACTGACAATGACTTGAGTAACTTGACTTTATTGATAGTTTTAAAGCGTGGTTATATTTTATATATATTTCTTTCAACACTAGGTCCGATGCCCAGCCTGCAGCTGTTATGGCCCAGAGGAAGACAAGACTCCTTTTCTGCACCTCCATACCAGGCCACATAGGCCTGACCGTGCCCGCAGGGCCCCAAACATCCCCTGGTCACCAGCAGCAATTGAGAAGCTCCAAAGGCCTGTATCTGAAGGAACAGTTAGTGACTGCAAGAAGGAGCAGATTGAGATCTCCTTTCAAGAGTTAGGCTGGGATAACTGGATTGTGCACCCAAAGGTGTTCACCTTCCATTACTGTCATGGAAACTGTTCCAGCCCAGAGCGGACCACCACTTTGCTGGGGATCAACCAGTGCTGTGCGCCGGTGCCTGAGAGCATGAAATCACTCCGCTTCACCACCACTTCAGATGGAGGGTTCTCCTTTAAATACGAAACTCTGCCCAACATCATTCCTGAGGAGTGTAACTGCATGTGATTCTCTTTCAGTTTAATGTAGTGTAGCTGATTAGCTTGTATAGCGATTCATTTGATACATTCTTTTCAGATCAGTAAAGAATGCCTAAAAGAAAATTGTACCGTTGAAGATAATTGGGGTTCAATTTTGTATTAAAAGAGACAGAAAATGTAATTTAATGGCTATAGAGTGGTGTTCTACCTAATTTCATTCTGAATGTTCAAACATTTTACTTCTTTATTTGTGAGACTGTAAATAGTGTATTTTTCAATACATTATAGTTTTATTTGTAATTATGATACTGCCAAAATAACTCAAACACAAGCCGCTAGTATGCAGTATTTATTCTCAATGCAAAGACAAACATTTAGGACAGTATCTACAATGCAGATATCTGTATAAATGGCACGTCATCACTACAGCAAAAACAGAAATACATCAAAGATTGCACATCTTCCAGTTAAAAGGACATTTCTAGAAGCATACAGAATTAACAAGAGAGGTGTGTGAACCTTTCAGATGCAGACTTTTTTAAATCCAGTTTTATGATGATGAATAATGTGCTAAGATCCACATAACGACAACTGAAATAAGTACAGATGTTGAGAAATATTAGTTCACTCACTATAAGACATTTTTGAAACATATATTAATGGGTTTAAAAAGGCACGCATGAAATATAATTACACCTGAACTGACCAAATCCCATGATGAGCATTCATTTCTATTCCTATTTAGTTTCTATTCATGATTTGAGTCACCAAATGAACATATTATACTTCTTGCACTACACCTCAAACCAGTCAAAAACAGAAATGATTTGTCAAAGTATTCCGGAGAATGCAAAAAAAAAAACCTTTTAGTCAAGTTAGCATGAAACATTTCTAATATCCATTATTCAAGCATTTTCCAGGTTTAGTACTGTCCAAATCTGGTCAAGTGGACATATATGGCAGTAACATAATTCAAAAGGACAGTGTGCACCATTATTAGTTTACTTGTTAACACATACAAAGACAGTGATTGGAAGTCTATTGTTTGGTCACTGTTGTAAGATCATAAGGCACTGACCTGGTCCAACATCAAATCTGGGAAGATGTGAAAAGATGATGTGCATTAAAGGGACATTCCACTACTTCCTTGACATAGGTTGTATGGCACCTCTGTTTGATTTAGAACACTTCAGTGATTGACACAGGGATATGCTGAACACAATCATACCGACTGTCTAATCCTAATGGCATTAGCGAAAGCTAATTCAGCAAACAGCATAACAGAGGAAGTTTTAAACATCAGCACCCTTCTTTCCTAGACTGATGCTAATTATTTAATTTGATTTAATCATGGTCTTTAAATTGTTTTGCTGAACTACAGAGCAAGTAAGGCTGTTTTCAAAGTAGTAAAGTTTCCCTTTAACACTGAAAGGCATATTTTTCTCTTAAACATACATTTCTTGCATGCGCACACGCAAACACACATCTTCAGTATTCCTTGTGTCAGACTGCCCACCAATATGTGCATCTCATCCCAAAGAAGGCCAGTTTGGTTGAAGAACGGGCAAGTCGACAGCAATTTACTCCCTTCATGCATGGACCCCTTTGTGCAAACAATTGGACAAAAATAGAACAAATTAAGAAATAACAGAGAAAAGAAGAGAAAGTGTTGAAGAAAGCATTTCATTTAAGGGGTCATATTCCAAGTTCCTCTTGTATTTAATCTCTATTCTTTACAACAGGTTGTGGGATTGTATCAAATCCATATTCATGTTTTTATTCTTCTGTCCTTGATTTAGGTTTGTAGTTTCCACCCATCCACTCATTTCATATAATCAGGTCCTTTGGTTTCACAATGATAATTGTGATTAAATGCTGATTTTCTCATGGTTGTGGCGTCACAGTCAATGATTTTGAAATAATTCTGGTCAGGTGTAAACAATATGTTTGAAACATTAACATTTACATACCACACAAAATTATTTTATTTTAAAACATGGCCCTTTTAACATTATCCCAGCTGGACCTGTGTTTATACGCACCTTTCTCTGTAGCACTGGGATGTTTCTCCTGGGCCAAGTTGAGACGGTTCTGCTCTGCTGCTGTGCTGTTGGACTCTGGGCTGCTGCTGCGTGAAGCTCCGGCTTCCTCGTTTTGGTAGGCCTGGTCCAGATGCTGCTGTGCTATCTTCAAGTGCCTCCGCAGACGTTCCAGGTCCCGGCTGGTCGCCTCATTGCCCAGCAACTCGCGTCCCGAGTTACCCATATTGTTGCGGAACTCACCTTTCAGCCTGCTTGAGGCGTCCTTCCTCAGGGTGGTGTGGTAGCCCGGAGGGGCGTTAGCCAACCGATGGGAGAGGGCCGTAGTGCGTGGAGAACCAGTCAAAGAGCGCCTCTGGGCAGCTCTATCACGGAAAGAGTCCCTCAGACCTCCAATGCCCAGATGGAGGATTTCTAGCAGAGTCAGTAAAAGGCAGAGCATGCTGACCACATACATGATGATTAAGAAGATGGTCTTCTCTGTGGGCCGAGAGACAAAACAGTCCACAGTGTGTGGACATGGGCTCCGGATGCAGACGTATGAAGGAGCTACTTCGAAGCCATATAAGATATACTGTCCAAAGAGGAAGGCCACTTCAAAGGCAATGCGTGACACCAACTGCAGCACATACACCTTCATCAGACCGTCTCTCCTGATGTGGCGCCGACCGTCGTGCTTCATAGCGGTGCTGCTGGACTCAGCTGTCGCCTTGTGTAGGTAAGCAATATATTCTATGAACTTATAACCACACAACATACCAATAAATAAATAAATAAATCACATTTTTTAAACCAACTAAATAAGGTTTCTTCATGAAATTAATTGCAGTGATAGTCTGCAGATAAACACTTATTTATTGTACAAATGCTAACTCTTCTATGCACTCTAGTAGCTCCTTCATATTTCCACACATAAAGAGTTTTCAGGGGTTCTTTCACTTAGAGCTAAGAACCTACAAAGGCAAACCAATTTGCACCATTCGTGGTTCACTGTGCACACTTTTCTAGTACCAAAAGAGCTTTACAATCCTACCTTCTTGTCCTTCTCAGGTGGCTCTATTTCCTCTGTTATCATAGGTACCTCCTCACCCATCTCATCTGCTTCTTCAAAGTCACGGTTTGGGGCACGGTGCACCCTGGGCGCCTGTTTGCAGCTCCTTGGCAGGTAGTCATAGTCATGCATTCGGGCGATTTTGTGCATAGCAAAGCCTAGATACATGATGGAGGGTGTGGTGATCATGATGATTTGGAAGACCCAGAATCGAACGTGGGAGAGTGGTGCAAATGCATCATAGCATACATTCTCACACCCAGGCTGTGCTGTATTGCACACAAATTTACTCTGCTCATCATGATAGATGGTCTCACCACCCACCACTGTCAGAACTATCCGGAAAATGATGAGGAGTGTGAGCCAGATCTTCCCTATAAAGGTAGAGTGGTCAGAGATCTCATCTAACAAACGGGTCAGAAAGCTCCAGCTCATGCTGCTACAGCAAACAGGAATGTCAGCTCTAAAAATGAGAGGAAGAAAAGGCAGAAAAAATTACATGCATACCTACTAACAACACATTACAGCCTGAGGAATGTATTTACTCTCCAACAAACCTACTACACATACATTTTTACTTATAACATGCATCTATGAAATACTTTTGGTGCAGGTTTCCAGTATTTCAGTGTCACTCACAAAAGTGATTTGACAGATGAACACAGCTTTATAACGACCTGTGAATACCTTGTTTATCATCCAAACTGCAAATTAACTACACTGATTCACAAACGATGTAATATTTTACCATGACAGCTCTATTATACAGCATTCAAATGAGTGCAATTAACAATATAAAACTGATGGAAAATGCAATGCAGAAAAAAATCATAAAGGCAAGTGAGGTAGATTATCGAAGTCAGATTAAGGAACATTAATTTACAATTATTTTACAAACTAAATAAATACTGTGTAGTAAGCAGTCACACTTACTTTCTTTATTCGAGGTACCATCCTGTTCCAAATATTTCATGATAAGCAGTGAGCCAATATGTGGCTCACTGCTTATCATTAATTAAAATGAGCAATGCAGACATTATACGGCATTGCAGAGGCATAAAATCAATATGATTCAGAATGTGATTAATTTAATTGGCCAGGTACACGTCACTATTCACACATTTTTATATGTTCAAATTGGACACCCCTTCAAATAAGTGAATTAGAAATGCACTGCCGGTAGCAGTCACACAAGAGTCCATGTCACAATGCCCAGTGACAAGAATTGGCTAGAGGGCTATAAAGTCTCCAAGCACTGGACTGTAGAGCAGAGGACCTGCAATCTCTGGAGTGATGAAGTGCATCAAGTCCAGCATCAGTGCCTGACCTCACTGCTCTTGTTGCTGAATACTATTAAATCCTCACAGCAATGTATCTACCATCTCATGTAAATTTGTCAAAAAGAGGTAGGATAAACTAAATAGTAATGGCCTTGAGATTGAAAGAACCATTGGTAAGCAGTCATCTATATACAGTGCATATGGTTTATCAGAAAAAAAAAATTGCACTTGTTCACTACCCTTTATATAGATCCAAACCTCATCTAAAATCTGCATGCCTTAACAACATTCACTTCAGGCTCACCCTGTAGCTCCAAATGTTTAACTACAAAACCCTTCAACCCACAAAGAAAGTGCAGAGAGCAGCCTGGCATATCAGTGTGCTGATTAAATATTATTATTTCCTGGGCAGGTACCTGGTGGAATGTTACACCTCAGAAAACACACTGGAAAGAGGCATGTCACAACATTAAGGTTTTCAGCATCAAGCAAGCCGGTCCCTTGACAAGCATGCAGTAAACCCCTGGCAGAGTATTCTGTGGTGGTAAAATGGTTTACTATGATTGTTATAGAATGCAATTCTGCAATCACGTGGAAACATGTCTGAAAACTGCCCCCCTCCAGAGCCTATAGAAATGCCCGATTCCAAGAACAGGAGGTTCAAGACAAACAACCCGAGTTATACAAACTGTGAGAGAGGGGAAAAGGCATTTTGCCCCTGGTATTTTGCTTTAGGCCAAAACTGTGGTTACATCTCCATTAAAGTACTCATTTAATTGCAATTCTGCTACAGCCTTCCGTTAGGAGTGGATGATGTGGTACATACTGTGATACTTCAATCACTACATGTCACAATATGCATCTTTCTAACATCTGATAAGATAAAATAAGAAAAGAGACCTTTATTAGTCCCACAAGTGGGAAATTTGCTTTGTCATGGCAGAGAGTGGACAGTACAAAGGTAAAAGCATTAAAAAACAATAGATTAGAATACTACACCAACAGTCCAGTATAAAATATACACTATACAATATAGAAACATAAAATATGGACATCTGTATGGTAAAATACATACATATGTCCATGTAAACTGCATGTAGACTTAGGCAAGTATGTATGCAATGAGTATTTATATAAGTTGGAACAGAGAAAAAAGAGTGCTGCTCAGAAACATGCAGCTGCTCAGTGCTCTTTAACTACTTATGAAATATCTGATATGCTTAGAGAACTATAATGAGACACACGCTCTAATGGTAGTTATGCCATAGCTCCAAAGCAGAGATAAACACTCAATTTCTTAGAGATTTTTGCATGGAGAAAGTGACACTGCTAGATACTGTTCAGTACTACAAGTAGCCAAATTAGGCATATGGAACTTTACAATCTATGGGACATTTAAAAATATCTTTAATAACTGTAATATACAAAAAGTAAATACACAAAGGCATTGCAGATAGTGCTGGGAGTACCTTAAACTAGAACTGTGACTGTGTCATGACAGTTACTGTGCTTTAAAGCAGTAAACTGGGAACAGATAGTTCACATTTATTTATATTAGAGTAATGAAGGCAGCCATAAACCCGTAAATGAGTCCTGTCGGGTACATCAAGGAGTAAAAGTGCTGAGGAGCAGCTACTTTTAACAGCCCCTTTGCAACCCCACCCCCGAGGTCAGCATCGAAGGCCGGCAAGTCATGGCAAGACTCACACAGAGCAGAGGCGGTAGAAGATTCAGCTCAAGAATAAGCAGAAGGGAAGATGGCAAGAGAATTTAGAGGTTAAACTCATTAAATTAGGTAACATATTGAGAGTTTAAGACTTTCACAGTGTGGAAAGTGCAGCCTAAAGACTAAACGAACACTCCTTAACCCCTATTTAAGCTTGATCAGGTTTACTGCCACAGCCACATACTAACTATGACCTCAGGTCCACTCCACACTAGCTATGATTATTCCATGTGGATATGAGCAGCAAATGTCTCAGGACCCAAATGCTCCAATGTACAAAAGCGTAAAAGGACATGTACACTGAGCGCAAAGCCTGACATATAGGTGATAGTTTCATTCAGACATGTTTTATCAAATTCAGAAGAAATATCAACATCAGTATCACTCACTCTTCAGCTCAGTCACAACTCAAGCCTTCTTGCCACATCATGAAAGACAGGTGGAATACAAATGAATCTGGTTAATCACAGATCATTACAAAAACTAGAAGGTCAAATAGAATAAAAATATCCACAGAAAGAAAGGACAACCGAGGGAGTTAAACACTGGAAATGTTGCCTAAATGTGGGGTGTGACACTTGCAATAGGTTACAAATCTCCAGGGAACAAAAAAACAAAACAAAACTGAATTCTGAACTGAACTGAATCCTGAGGCAGTCCATTTCACTGATATTAAAAAGTGAGGAACTTCTTTTTTGAGGGACAAAAGAACATAAAACTCCAAAATTTGCATTTTGACGATCATGAACATCTTTACACTAGATTCTGGCATATTTCTGTACCATCTAAGATATGTGATGCATGATAGTTAGCTCATAAGATTTGGCAAAGAGTTTCTCATAAAAGCTGAGAAATATTGCAATGTCACAACACAATGTACAACTTAGTGAATTGTAAAGGCAAATAAGTGGAATTACATAAATTGTGGATTTATGTGAAAACCCCAGCCTTTGGGCAATGAATTGGCGCAAATGATGAAAGTGTGAATGTATCTGACGATACCTGGCCGACTCCTAAGTGGCTCTTCCAATACAAACATCTTAAAAGAATCTGTCAGCTAAACAGATCAAAAGCAAACATTTTAAAACATACAATCTTTATTTAAGTTTTTAAGGGTCATGATTAAAAGATTTCATTTTGCTTTGTTACGATGACTTGGGAATAAAAAATGCACGATCTTTGCAGGGGTAGCTTAGTCAGATCAGAAAACCCTTCAAAATACTTCAACTGGTTCCATTATTTCACCAGAATTTTTCACTTCAAGCTATAGTTTTTTTTCAAATAAAGACTATTTCTTTGACTTGGTCTAATATTAGAAAGAAATTGGCAAGTCTTGTTCTTGTTAGAGGGGAATATCACCACCGACACATGGTGGCTATCTGGTAATTTTCTTCGAAAAACTTTACTTTGGTTTTTAAGCTCCCTCGGCACTTGGACACAAGGTCAGTTTGGCTGAAAAGCTTAGTGTGACTTCGATCGAAGGGGGACTCACATAGACACACATTTTGCATTTAAAAGCGTATAGAAGAAAATACCTACCTACTTCTAGAAGTCACTAATGGCTCCTGCTCTCAGCCTAGGTGAGGATTTTCGGCGGTTTCTAAAATATCCCGGCGTTGTAACGTTTGCTCGTTTCTCACCATCTACTCCCCCTTTCCCTAATAACCCACTCGGTGTGTTGAAGTTGAACCATGTGACCTCTCCATCCTCGTCGGCATTTGAGAGACGGAGGAGAAAGGGGCAATCTTCTCCCAATTCCTCCAGCCTACCTCCTCCTCCCCTCACAGCCTCGCAAACTCGCAGCTTTGCCAGTACTTTTAAGTTCCAAGTTCGTCAGCAGCATTTTCGACCTTTCTTTGCTGTAAATGATATTTTGAATCGGTATTTTAAGGGAAATTCCATCGGCTTTTTTTCTAAATGTAAATATACTGTGAAATTTAAACAAAGGCATTCAGAATAATGTGAAATGGTGTATTGTAGAGAAGCTTATCAGTTTTCTTTACAGTGGACGCTTCAAGAACTAGGAGTCTTCTATGCAAATATAACCCCTCAATTTAATATTCAAAACCCCCTTCACGTTTTCTAAGTTTTTATATGGATGGATAATCGATTTTATATGGATTAATATAACCTACTGTGGATTAGTAAAACTGGAAAATCAGGAAAATGTTTTTCTATGTGTACTATCTTGCCTATTTTCCCCACATGTACCCCTCTATAAATTATTAAAAAATGTATCAGAGGCTAAACCAAACATTTTTTCTCAAATCTATCACAGAGCAGTTTCTCAGCCATCTGGCAACATATTTGTAATAATTTCAGATAACTTTATGACGTGCAGCGTTTAAAGGCATTAAATGCTTTGGACGTCTGGTTCCTATCATAACTACTGTGGATAATCCTGACCAGGTAAATTTCTCGACAATAAGGTAATCCCACATCAGACAACTCTATTTACATGTTAACAAAAGAAAATAATTTAAATCAATGACAAAGTATACTTTACAGCCATGATACCAAATCAAATTGACCTTTTTTTCTGTGGGAGGGTATTATATCTCTCTAGCATCTGAAGTTGGATTTGCGACCACAATTTCTCACACGACACTGAATTGGTTAGTAAATGTTCTAATGATCTTGAAATCTTCTAATGATCTTTGTTTGTGATGAAGCAAATCTTTGCTGCTTTTGTAAAAATTGCACCAGTTCAGTTCATATTATTTCCCCACAATGGCAGAAACACTGTGAAAAGCTTCTGTTCTGTGTAATGCAGTGTTCATGTCATTTGAAGGTATGGAAAGGCCTGTTTGAAAACTTGTCTGATGTTAAGCTTCAGATAATAAGCTGTGGACAGATAGGAAGCTTCTGACTCTGCTGTTTAACCTGCTTATGAAAATGACTTATGGCTGCCTCTACATCACTATTAACTTCATCTGTAAACAGTCAGTTTCTACTAGAGAGCTGAAGCCTGGAAAGCGGCTTTGGTGCCAAAGGTAGAACTGTTTACCATATGTGGTGATTTCCCTACTTGAAAATGATTTGTCCCAGTGAAATAAAGCAAAACAGGAGCAGGAAGGTACAATGCCCTTTAGAATTACTGGCAACCTGAGTTAAAACAGCTTTGTGGTTTGTCAACTTGATCTTGTGCTGAAAATATGACAGGAATGTACCCCTTCAGGGAAGTAAAAGTGATTCAAGGGTTGCAGTAATTCTGCAGGGTTTCTTAAAAAACCCCACACTGGACCCTTGCCCGTCCAGTGGAACATGCCCATAGTTCATCAGTGTTAGAAAGTTTGGTCTTCCATGGGATGAGCATCCTATATTTCCCAATTCCACACAAACTGGGAAAATACTTTTTTACAGAAGATTATCTTTGGAAGACGGATACCAAAATAGTCCTGTAACTTATTCTTTGAACAAATATGGCTTGTTCAGTGGAGAAACAGGCCCTGCTTATTGTCTCGGTCTGAAGCCTGCCCAGAACTGAGCCAAGTTGAGAACTGGCTGGCATCATTTAAGACATTATTGAATAAACTGTTTGTCAAGCTGATATGCGATCAGTGAAACAGAAGTATTCATCTTGTCTGACATTGTCATTGCTTTCTAAAACCAAATATAAAGGGTCACTGTGTCATGTTTCTGTCTATTGATCATATTAGCCGATAGAGATGATTAACTGAGCAATCAGTTTGTTCATTCAAAAGAATGTAAAAATAATAAGTGGGCCCATCAGGCTTTTTCTTACTGTAAGAGAGACCAGCAGGAGAGTTTAAACATCTGCATTATCATCATGAGGATTCATCAAGAATGCACATTATTAGATAACTTTTTTTTTCATGCCAGCTCAAGTCATGTTCAGCCTCAGCAAGAAGCAAAAAAGGGACGAAGATTTCACCTGCTTGTTTCCGATGGGGTTTCTTGAAAAGACAAATGTTATCCCAACAAAATTCTGATGCTATATTAATACTGTATACTATACTGTATACGCTATACTGTAAGTTCCCTCTTTAGATCCTTCTGGAGAAAAGTGAAAGGGGAGACTGAAAAGAATATGAACAGCACAGCTACTTGTCAAACAGCTAAGGCCAATGTCATTTCACACATCAGCGGTCTCCAAGAAAATGAAGCACTACCTTCACAACACATTTGGAGACAGGTATAGAAAGCATTGACTGAGAGGTGTGAAAAATGACAGTATCTACCTGTGGTCCCTATGTTTGTAGAAACTCAGATTCTTTTCTGAGGTAGGTGGATTTTTGCTGTCTAGAAATTACTATGGATCGTCTTTCATTTTATGATATGATGCACACCTCATTCCGTTCAGAAGGGCTTGATTATTACATACTGAGCAATTAAAGCAGGGGATAGCGGAAACTGTGAAGGATAGTGGTCCACATGAGCAGGAATAACACCCACCCTCCAACATTACACTTCTGTTTTTGGGCACTGGTAATGCTCTGTGGTATACAGTCAACTGTGTCCCATTTCTTAAATGTGCAAACTCATGCAAAAAGCACTAAACTTCTTCCTCAGTACTATACAAAAAAAGCCAGTACTGGGCTATTTATATATAATTAAATCTTGATGATCAAACAATATTTGATATTATTGGATGCAAAAATGTCCCACGCAGATACATAGTGCCCTCCAGAATTATTGGGAACATTGCTAAACATAATTGAAAAGGTTCATTAAAAACTTAATATGTTATCTTAACTTGATGTTAAAAATAGAAAAAATACCTTACCTTTAAGTGTAGTCTGAGAATAAAGCAACCATTAGTAAAAAAAATACATTTTTAATACAAAACATATACTGGCACCCCAAAGATACAAATTAAAGAAAGGTTAATGAAGTATATGTAACTTATTTTAAGTTGGCATAGGTGTTTAGGAACATTCAACCCCTTCAGACCCTGCATCCACTGGAATGGACATGACATGTTTTTTAGTCTAAACCAATAAAAATGTGTGATTTCTAGGTTTAAATACTGCTAGGTCCATTACTGGTCCCTAATTATCCAATCTCAATGAAATTAAGACTTGTTGCTTGATCAGAGGAAGCCTCAGCCATCAGTCACGACAACCATGTCTCACCAGCTGGATAAGAGGAGGAGTAAGCCCCAATTTTAACCTCATAAATGCTAATTTATGTTCATGTTAGCCTAATCAATTTGCATGTAATGCAACTTCTACTTTATGAAATTATAGTATTTCAAGTCAAATTTAATATATTTAATAGTTGTAAAACATTGATGACTTTGATTTGATGACCCAACACCAACATTTACGCCATGCAAAGTGGCACGCTAGGGTTCAAAAACGCTATTACAGATTAAATCAGATCTCTAGTTGGTCTCCACCTAGCTTGGGAGTGATGAAATTGCCAAGAGTGTCCATGCACTGGGAAGCAGGACTGGACATTGGCATTTTTAGAAACACCATGTCAAGTGTCAGATTCTTCCAGCTCTGATCACATTTGCATTTGGTCAACAATTTGGGGAAGCCATCCTAAAACCCTGATGTGTTCTTCAAAGTATGTCCACTATACAATGCCATGACAACAAAGAGGGCACCAGATCCAAGAGGCTACACTGTTCAGGAAACACACATCTTTTGTGACAAATGCAACATTCACCTATGCTTTGAGCCACACTGTAACAGGTTCAAAGCAGCTCATTGGAAAGGAATAAATACAACATAATATAAACTAAACATGCATACAGACCCCCCCACACACACCCTTACACATTCAAACTACATTCAGTTCAAAAGTTCACATGCAGACAGACATGCTCATACTGTTAAAATGTTCAGTTCATATATGATATATTTGTTACATGATTACTATATTAAAATAAGGCATTTGCTTTTGAAATCTTAATGGTATTTTACAATCATTTAGTCGTGGTGTCCATTGTAATGGACATGAGAAAAAAGATCTAAAAAATGAGTTGGCTACAAAAACAAATTATGACTATTTCTTTACTGAAGAAGAGTAAATATCAGCCGGGCAAAAAAAAATTTCAGTAAGCACAAAAAAATCGGGTCTGAAGGAGTTAACCAGTCATTAGTGATTTCCTGTTTCACTGGGCTATAAAGATACTCCAAATCCCTTAACCTTTTATCACCAGGAGAAATATTCAAATATGTGCAGGTCAGTTTTTTATGACCTGTTCCCATCCGACGCATAATAAGAGCCAACCCGCTCTGCCTGACCCATAAAAATGTTTAATAATGATCCAAACACAACCCGACCCGCAGTGTTTTTGTAAGTTATTTACAGCTTGTTCAAATAATTGCACCTGCAAAATACTCCAATAAACTGGCCTAAATCCATAGTACAAGGAAACAGCTGCTTGACTTTACATGTTAGGGCAATAATTGAGAAATTTAAGAAATTGAAAACTATTATGAACCAGTCTGGAAGAGGACACAAGGCTATTTTCCCAGAAGCCACAATGAGGAAGGTGGTCAAAATAGTAAAAAATGACTGAATTTGGTAGAATCATAGAGTCACCATGTCTTCAAATCCACTATAAGACATCACCATCGTGCCAACACATTTTTTGGAAGATGTGCCAGAAAGAAGCCTTTCCAATCTTTTCGCCACTAGCAAAACTGCCAAGTGCCACTGGAACTTTAACTGGAACAGGGTGCTGTGATCAGACCAAAATGGAGTTGTTTGACTCCAAATGCTCAAGCTAATTATGTTTTATTACATTCTCTTTGGTGTGGAGGTAGATGGATGAGAGTAATTTTGAGAGAGATAACACCACTCAAGGAATTTCTGAGGGCTTGGTATGTCACCAACTGTGAATATGAGCAACAGCCCAACAACTGGTTTTCTGTTAGATGATCTATAGCAGCAGCTCAACACATGGGCTCAACACATATGGATGTCACTTTTGATGAGCAACAGATATGCCTAAGTATATGTTAATTTTGTTACATGCTTTAAACAAAACATCAGTGTCTTTTAGAAGCATCAGCTACGTGTTACACTACAACAGATATCAGCAACCTATTACAGGCACATCTCAATTCAATCATAATGTAACCTGAAGAAAGATCATGTTGCACATTAAAATACGTAACTGGAAAGAAGGACAGGAAAATGTTGCAGAACATGATTAGATGTACTTGCAATGTTAAGATCCTACTGATAGGTAGTTAAACAACAGTCGATTTGAGCTGTTCATTGCTTGGCCAATGTCAACAAAATGTGCTCAAAGAAATGATCATTCTGATATGATCCAACTCACTCACTGAGCTCCTCTCTGAGAGAAAGGTTGTCATTGCAAAATAGGAAAACACTGTTTAGTTTATTTAGAGAGCAAATATAAAAACACACTGATTTCATAATTTCCTTGAAAAAGGCTGGTACATACATTAATAAATTAGTCTGCAAAGTACAACTTCCTAGCACATCGTAAACTGTTTTATATTTTTAGGTTTTTGTCATGTACCGTTTTTCTATTCAAGTTCAACCTCTGAGCACACATCCTGAAAAATATGAACATGTAAAGATGCAGTAAGGATAAATGAGTGCAAAGATCTCAAAACATGAATTACCTGGACAATTTCTTAAAAAATGCTTGACACAACACAAAGTGTTTTATCTTCGAATCACCAGTAATATGATGTCCGGTTTTACCTACCATTTACATGCCACACACATGCAAGTACTAGATGTTCAAGAAAAACTGAACTTCTGAATGTTTTTACGGCCCTTATATGTAACATAGGTGTACCTAATTATGCAATATCAAATATTAATCTATTTAAGGAGTAGGTGTATACATGAGTGCCCAACATGAAAAAATAAATCAAAAGAGTACCTTGTTATGTTGCATTTAACTTAGCATCAACATCCTCAAAACACATAGCAAAGGTAAACCTGCATCAGTCCTTGGCCTGTAATGACTGGGGCATTTCAATTTCAATCAAATACAAGTACAAAGAATATTCCACCCTGAGAAACTAAAGAAACTCATTAACTTTTACACAAACAATGGTATCCAACTACTATGAACAGTGGACACAGTGCAGCCTCTGTTCATAAGATGCCACATAACCTGTTGTTCTGCAAAGTGCATCGACATGCTTCTTTTAAAACAAGGCAACATAAGGCACTTTGTTCTGGAATGTCACTACATAACATTAATAAAAAAGTGATTTCTGCAATGAACAATGTATTAACAGATAATGAACAGAAAAGCTGATAATATAAAAATGAAGAATCATGTGGACAGAAAGTATGCAGTGCAAAAATGGAAGAGTAGATAAGCCCAGTCACTACTGAAAGGTAGTAATCAGCTTTACGCCAAACATTGCCTCCCACTGGCTTTTGATCCATTCCACTAAACCTTGTATATCTTGGCCAGCTTCGGCTTTCAAAGACCAGTTCTTCTCCTTGTTTGCCATCTGTCAAACACGTGAACAAAGATATGTCATTCACTTTCCTTGCTTTTTGTTTTTGTATCAATGATTTTTAGCAAGCTCATAAAAGCCTTTATACTTATCTCTGTTAGCTGATGGACAGTGGTTGGAGTGGAGATAGGAAAATCTTGTTTTAAGATACACGTACAAACCTCGTCATAGAGTTTTATGTCCACCAGGCATGGGTTGGATGAGAACAGATGGATGGAGCTGACACTGCTGATTGGCTGCGTTTCACGGACTGTGACACGCTCACTGCTCGTTTGTCCCTTGTCAATGGCTGTCACCTCAGAGTGGCTCTTGTTCCATTGGTGATCTTCCTCAAGGAGGCACAGCATTTCATGAGTGGCCAGAATTGTTACAGAAGTCAAACAGTCACCTGGGGGAAATATGTGGCACAAAAGTGGGCTATAGTCAGTATGTATGTATGATTTCCACACTATTTCTTTCAATATACTGTCCCTGGCCTATCAAAGGATTGAACTGTAGATCACAGCTGACCAGATATTATTCAGATGAGTGACCATTGTCAACACTGACACCAACCTCCACAAGCTGATCCAATGAAATAGGAATTTCTAAAGTACCTCATAAGTGAACAAAGTTTGTATAAAAGTCCTGTCACAGGATTTATTGATGGATTCATGGCAATGGAATTTAATGAATTGGTAAAAGAGTGTAGGTACAAGTAAATTGCCTCAAAAAGCTGGCTACTTAGTGTACTGCATTCATAGTGTGTGTCGACACAGTGAAATGATGGTGGTTGCTATCTATCAAATATTTTTGCTTTCAATCAAATACCTGTCTTGTTACATTCCAACCTGTAATTTAAATGTTTTATAATCTTAGTTTTATGTGATGGATCTGCACAAAATAGTCTAAGGTGGTGAAGTGAAATGAGAAAAAAATATATAATTTTTTAAAATTTAAAACTGAAAATTGGCATGTGCATATACATTCACCCCCTTTGCTATGAGACCCCTAAAATGTTCTGGTGCAACCACTTACCTTCAAAAGTCACAAAATTAGTGAAATTAAGTCCACCTGTATGCAGTCTAAGAGTCACATGATCTGTCAGTATAAACACACCTTTTCTGAAAGGCCCCAGAGGCTGCAACACCACTAAGCAATAAGCATCACACCATGAAGACCCAGGAGCTCTCCAATCAAGTCAGGGACAAAGTTGTTGAGAAGTCAGGCTTGGGTTATAAAAAAAATCAAAATCTTTGATGATCCCCAGAGCACCAACAAATCCATCATCTTCAAATAAAAAGAACATGGTACCACAACAAACCTGCCAAGAAAGGGCCACCCACCAAAACTCACGGACCGGGCAAGGAGGGCATTAATCAGAAAGGCAGCACAGAGACCAAAGGTAACCCTGAAGAAGTTACAGAGTTCCACAGCAGAGACAGAAGTATCTGTCCATAGGACCACAATAAGCCATACACTCCATCAATCTGGGCTTTACGGAAGAGTAGCCAGAAAAAAACATTACTTAGTGTTAAAAATAAGAAGGCACATTTTGAGTTTGCCAAAAGGCATGTGGGCAACTCCCCAAATGTATGGAGGAAGGTGCTCTGGTCAGATGAGACTTAAAGGTGGCTCTACAAAGTAGTGACTTTGGTGGGGGGGGGTTGAACAGTTATGCATGCTGAAGTTTTGTTATTTTGTCCTATTTTTTGTTTGCTTCACAATAAAAAACAAAAAACATCTTCAAAGTTGTAGGCATGTTCTGTAAATGAAATGGTGCAAACTCTCAAACAATACATTTTAATTCCAGGTTGTGAGACAATGAAACATGAAAAATGCCAAGGGGGGTGAATACTTTTGCTAGGCACTGTAAGTATTAGAAAATGCAATAAAATAAAGTGTCCCCTTATAGTCACATATGAACACATCAGAGCCCAGCACACAGATTGAACAATGTGAAATTCTTTCTCTGCATTTAACCCATTCACCAAGTGAAGAAGTGGGCTGTCACCAAAGGGCCGGCACCAAGGAAGCAGTGTTTGGAACAACTCCCTAACCACTAGGCCACAAGATTAGACATTTTTAATGGCTTAGGGCAAGAATATTGATTTTTACATTATTATTGGTTCAGTGCCATCTCAACTATTTACACTCTTCACAGTGCAACGAAAAAATGTTCCTCCAGGAGCATGGTGAAACACAAAACAACACTAGACCACAAAAGTGCAGACAGGGCAGGACTACACAGACTGCAAAGAGAAAGTGCAAAACTTAAAACAAACAATACAATATAATAATGTGCATATCTGTGTGTTTAGTAGAAGGAAGCAGGTAAGCTCAAGAGTGTGTTTTTCTGTGGGGAGTACAGTTTTAGAT
The DNA here is from genome assembly GCA_037974365.1 of Hydrocynus forskahlii. NCBI lineage: Eukaryota > Metazoa > Chordata > Actinopteri > Characiformes > Alestidae > Hydrocynus > Hydrocynus forskahlii. Next base: position 5,567,428 of record JBBPCX010000114.1, read on the forward strand.
TCAGTTCTGAGTTAGAAGTGTGATGGCCTGGGGAAAGAAACTGTTTCCCAGCCTGGCAGTGAAGGCCTGTATACTATACTAAACCTTTTGGCTGTCTTCACTATATGCTGTGTTTGTCTTGCAGTCTGAGGAGGTGCAATTTCCAACCCACACTGTGATACAACTGTTCAGGATTACTATCTGTAGTCTCTCTGTAGAACATGGTAAAGAAGTGAGTGAGTTTCCACAGAAATTAGAGACTCTGCTGGGGTTTCTTGGCAATGAAACTGGTGCTGAGGGTTCTTGTGAGATTCTTCACAATGTGAACACCGAGAAACTACTCTGAACAACCTCCACAGAGAAGCCAGTGATGTTCACCAGGGAGTGAACATGGTGTAATCTTTCTTCTTTTTTCTGCACCAGTCTATTAGCCGATGTACCTACTTTCTGTATGCTGTCTAGTCGTTTCCACTAATCAAACTCACCATGGTTGTGTCTTCAGTGAACTTCAAAGCACTTCCTGGTAATGGGTGTAAGTGTGACGGGACAGTAGTCACTGAGGCAGGACACAGAGGACTTCCTGGGCACTGAGATTATGGTGGCTGCTTTGATGCATTTTGGTGCTCAGAGAGACATTAAAGATGTCTTTGAGAACATCTGCCAGCTGGTCTGCACATCTTCTGAGCACTTTCCAGGGCAGATAAGAGATCCAGCTGGCTAGGGTTAGCTTTTAGCCTAGCATGGACTCCTGCCCATTTGCCATGCTTCTGCTTTCTTGTTTATAATGTCCATTCTCCCAGCCAGGCAATGCTGAAGTCTGGGTGTGCAGCCTCTCCTACAGTCCATCTGTGGGGTTAGTTACTGGATGATTCTTGGTTTATAGCAGAGTCTCACGTGACTGTCATTGACATGAGCATCTGTTTTGATGATGACAAAATAAATGTTGTGAAAGTCAGCTATGCCAACAATGCGTCATCTTTCTGTACGTTTATGAAAATAATAGTAATAACTAGAAAAAACAAAATTCCTGAAGAAATTTTCAAAGGGCCTGCCGCCAAGAAACTACCTAGACTCCATACCAACCATCTACTACACCATAGCATTTGCATTAGTATAGTATTAGCATTAACATAGCATTAGAACACAGAATTAAAATTTACATTAGCCTAGCATTTGCACTGCATTTGCGTTAGCATAGTATTAGCATTAGCATAGCATTTCAACGCAGAATTAGGATTTTCATTAGCCTAGCATTAACGTTAACATTAGCATAACATTAGCTTAGCATTAACGTGTGTGTGTGTGAGTATGTGTGTGTATGGGTGTGTGTGACTGCATGTGTGATTGTGTGTGTGTGTGTGGATGAGTGTGAGTGTGTGTGTGTGTATGCGACTGTGTGTGTGTGCCTGTGTATGTGTCAGTGTGTGTGTGTGTGTGTGTGTGAGTGAGTGTGTGAATGTATGTGTTTCATAAGGTTTGGTCACTGTATTCAGACCGTTTATTCTCCTGAAACTGCATTCATTTCAATGGGGTGAAAAATGAATGGAAGTGAATTGTGGGGGGAAAAGGGACGAGCGAAAGATAAGGAAAAGATGAGTGCAGGTCATCACTGACCGCGTTTGTGTCGGGGAAGTTGGCCCGACGTATCACATGAAGTTTGGTGGGTTTCGAACAAAGCGTGTCCGAGCAGGATTCTCTGAAAGTTGACACCTATTCATTCTCTATGGCATTTCGGCCATCTTTGTTGGCATGTAGCGTCGCCATGGTAAAACGTCTAAAAAAGTAATACCACACCTCGTAATGATGAGCCGAACGTTTTGATATATAGGTTGCCTGGGTGCGCACCACAGTTCAGGGCCGCATTAAGTGCAACGGAAGAATAATTAAAAAATAAAGAATAAAGAAACCGAGGTGAAGAATAATAAGGGACTGCCCCATTAAAATGAATGGAGCCAAATATAATAATTAGTCCTACTACATACATTCTATTTGTTTTTTATTTTTAAAATGCCAAGTAAATACTTATAAACAATGATTTTCATAGTACTTTGCCAAAAATGTTCGGACAGTTAAACATAGGTTGAAAAGGAACGGTCATCCTACCACCTCTGCCCCCAGAGTAAGCGAGGCCACAAAGCGAGTGACAATCATGGTCAAAGATGGATTGAACGATTAATTTCCCAATTACAGCACCAACACTAAGTGGCATCCTTTTAATCAAAATTGTGCTCAAAATATTTTCTAACAGAGCAACTAAACTAACGGACTGTTAAATGCTGCTCGAGATATAATAGGAACAGAGCATAGCAAAAAATCTAAATGTCATTAACAAACAGTACTTTCCTCTCAGAAGTGCTAAGATTTATAAAAGTATTATTTTTGTACTGCTTGCTACTGATAATTAATATTTCAATTATCAATTATCTGTTTTGATAATATCTTGAAGTGTTTTTAAGTAGACCATTCACATTTTTTTTTATTTTAGGCTCCATGACCAGAAACAGAACAGTAATGGAAAAATAGTGAAAGAGATAAGGCAAGAGATTACATGTCCATTAACGGGGATGAGGCTTGTATATGTGTTCCTTTATCTCTTTTTAAAAGAAAGTGTGAGGCTTCTGGCTGGATTTGCCCTCTATGGCAGAAGGCTCAGGATTCGAGTCCACTTCTTTTCCAGCTGGGGTGGTGGAGAGAACGAGTGCCAGTGGGGTGTCGAGGCTATTGAAAGTTGAGCTACCCGCTCACAGTGAGACCAGCCTCTCAGGAAAAGTCAGCTAGAGCTTTTGTTTACTGTGAGCCTCTTTCTCTATCCAGATTTGGGTGTCCCATTCCAAAGAAATCAACTAGACTCAAATAAAAGTGTGTCCTTGGTGACACACAACACCTCTGACATTTAGTATACTGGTCCTAGTCACCTAGAAAAACGCTGGTTCCCACAGTGGTTAAGTTTAACACCAGGTAATGAACGGCAGCTCCAGTGGAAATGGAGCTACATATGAAGTGGGATGGTGTTAGCTCAATCGTAGTTTCTGTGAACTTGCAGTTTGGCCTTTACAACAGTAAAATCTGCACTTTGCATTTTGTGTGTTTGCCTCATTCAAATCGCTGGGCGAATAAGTGGGGAGGATGAAAAGAATTATTTTTAAAAGTTGGGGGGGGGGGGGCACGTTCTCTCCTACTATAATGGCTTTGTCCATATAAACCACTATTA
>JBBPCX010000114.1:5570717-5589983 GCA_037974365.1 Hydrocynus forskahlii
ATGTCTTTATGTCTCATGTCCTATGTTCTGTCTGCGAAGGGGTGGGGTTCAAGTAAGCATTTCATTGTGCTCTGTACCCTGTACTTTGTACATATGACAATAAACCACAACTTCAGTAATATCAGAGAAAGAACACTTCTGCGGGCGAGTGCAGAATATAGCTGTCTAGCTCCACAGACGTCCATTCGTTTTCCATCGGGGGGTCCAGATGGAAAGCTCTGGCGGGCCAGATGTGGCCTGCGGGCTGCCAGTTGACAATCACTGGTCTATAGGTTCAAATCTAGCTTTGGGTACTCTGCTCTTTGGTTAAAAGTATTGGCACCCCTCTCGTTGTGAAGACGGATGGGTACCCCATCCTTTCTGGCCAATGTTTTTACATTAACCCTCATCTGTGAAACCATAGTAACCACCTAGCAACACCTTAACAACCATTAGAACATCATAGAAACCACCTAGCAACATCATAGCAACCACTAGTTACCATAGCAACCACCTACAGTGCCATTGCAACCACCAAGCAACAACAACAGTTACCATAGCCTTTTTTCACAGAAACACAATCTAGTTTCGCTTGACATTCTTTCATTGAAAAAGACAGCAGATGGATGAACCTACTATCTACCATTAGAGCTGGACGGTATGACCAAATCTTTTCATCCAGCGACACGAATCTTTCATAAATGGTCATCGTACAGCAAAACAACTCATTTCACTGAAGACTTCAGACGTCATCCTGAGCTGTGTCTGGAGTTCCTGTGTCCCGTAGAAGTAAAGTTATCTACAAACATGTAAAAATACCGCTAGTGGCTATTTAAAGATGGCGTCAAACTAAACAACACATGCGCAACTAAACAACAAAACAGCAAAATTTTCTTTTATTTTGTGCAGAACGAGGGGAGAGATGCAGAAAAGCAGAAAGAATCTCGATGCTGAACCAGAGGGTGTGTGTTAGAAGGTTTACACTCTGTGTAAGGTTTGCTGTGTTCTATATTGGAATGGGGTCCCTGTCAAGTACTCTGAGCTGCACTCTGATCCATGGTATTTGGTGTATAATACAGTTGTTGTTATTATTACTTGGCTAAAATATTTTTGGTAATGTATCCACTCTGTCAGACGGTAGGTCATGAAGAGCTAACCGCTAAAAGCTAATCATATGCAACATATGCTCTTTGATCCTGCTGTTGTACAGAATTGTACACACATCGTCAGAATCAGACGGCCTCGAACCAAACGACAGGCTTATTATTACTGGATATGAAAGTTTTTTTAAAAAAATTATACGCACAAAAAAGGTAAAAAGGAGAAACTGCACAAAAAGGCACTCCCTAAAATTTATATTTTACGCCCTATAATACGCTCTTTCTCTGCCATATCGTGACTCTCAGGGCTCGTTCAAATAAAAAGTTCCCTTCTTCTAGCGGTGCAGCAGTGAAAAAGGTCTCCCTAAAACAGTTTCCAGCTACGCCACTTTCCGAACATTCTTTAGGATATTTAAACGGGTACTGCGGTATAAGAAAAATTCATATCATAACAATAATAAACGATTTTCGGTATGAACTGGTATACTGCCCAGCACTATCTACTATGTTACAACAAACGGCAATGAAGAAATCCTTCTATGTAAAAACAAACCAATGAAATTATCCTCTTCCTGAAACAAGCCCAGAATTAATTCTGGGCACTGACTCAACTATCACCCTAAATTAGGCATGGTAATGTAGTCAGAGAGCTCCACAATGTTTAAAAGATGTAACCGTTTCCCTGACAGCCAACTCGCTTTACAGTTCCTGTCCTGAGCTGTCCAACTGCAACAGTGGTCATGCTTGGGATTACACACACAGAAAACCTGCCTAGAGGGAATCCCATGGCCAAATATGGACTACCAATGCAGCCCCACTTTTCCTCTCCAAAGTCCTGGAACGTGCTGTTTATAACCAACTCAACATCTTTCTTTCTCAAAACAGGCTTTAGGACCCTCACCAGTCTGGGTTCAAGGCTGCGCACTGTACTGAAACGTCTCCGAAGAACTTCATGCAGCTAGATCAGCCAACCGGTCTTCCGCTCTGATTCTTCTTGACCTTTTTGCAGCCTTCGACACAGTTAACCATCAGAGCCTCCTGGCTATTCTTTCCAACCTTGGGATATCGGGCACAGCCTGGCAATGGTTTGCTTCCTTCCTTGATGACCGGAGGTACCAGGAGGCGTGGCATGGCTCCCAGTGAAAATTGTTCACTGGTGTTCTACAGGGCTCAGTCTTTGGACCACTTCTCTTTTCTCTATATTCTGGTTCTCTTGGGGATGTAACAGCCTCACATGGCTTTTCCTACCACTTTTATGCAGATGACACTCAACTTATTCTCTCTTTCCCCTCCAGCGATGATCAGGTCTCGACCCGCATCTCAGACTGTCTAGCTGCATCTCAGACGGTCTAGCTGACATCTCCTCTTGGATGGTGGCCCACCATCTCAAGCTGAATCCCAGCAAAACTGAGCTGCTTTTCATCAAAGGGAGTCCATCACCAAAGAAGGTAAGAAATCTTGGTGACATGCTAGATGAAGAATTGTCATTCCTGTTGCACGTTGATCACCTCTCCAGGACATGCAGATACCTTCTTTACAACATCAGAAAAATCCGACTCTTTCTCTCCACTGAAGCCACGCAATTACTTGTCCAATTTTTGGTCATCTCTGAACTGGACTACTGTAAATCTCTACTTGCTTGATTTCCACTGAAGGTAACGAGACCACTTCAGCTGATTCAGAATGCAGCTGCGAGTTTAGTTTTCATCTTCCTAAATTCTCACACACCACGCCTCTACTACGGAAACTTCACTGGCTCACTGTGGCCGCTCACATTAAGTTTAAAACCTTAACACTTGCCTTCAAGGCCAAGGGCGGACATGTACCTCCTTACTTATTGGCACTGATCAAGCAGTGTGTCACTTCTCGTCCTCTCAGAGCTTCAAGCACTGCTCGTCTGGAACCTCTGTTGCTGAAAAGAAGAGGACAACATGCATCAAGACTGTTTTCAGTCTTGGCCCCCAGTGGTGGAACAAACTCCCTCTTGCAATCAGATCTGCGAAGTCCCTCGCTGTCTTCAAGCGCCGTCTGAAGACCCACCTCTTCAAGGAGCACCTTGGTGACTAAACAGTCCTCATGTTTATCTCTTTTATAGCCTTTTCTATATGTTTAAGAAAAACCTTGAGCCCTTTTTCTTTGACAGGGTTTGTTAAGGTGTGTAACTTAGCAGGCAGAAACTTGGTTATAAGCAGATGTTGATCTTAGTGTAGCTTTACAGGTATAAAGAACTGATATACATCGCCCTGGACAAGAGCGTCTGCTAAATGCTGTAAACGTAATGCTCGTTTGACTTGTGATAGAGGAACACTCTTGACAAAGTCTTGACAAACTGATTTTCTATGCAAAGCATGTGTGTGGAACACACAAGCTGCTACATTAAGCTGCTGAAAAAAGACTGATCTTACAGCTTTTTTCAGTTTAGTTCGGGTCAAATTCATTTTTGTGCAGTGCTCTCACCATTAATGGATTCCAGCTCATTGTTCCTAAGTACCAAAGTGATCAGCTTGGCTCTGGCATTCAGGTCCAGTACTGGCACACTCTGTAGGTTGTTGTAGGCAAGATTCAGATGTTCCAGCTCACAAAGGGACTATAAGCAAAGAAAATTAAGCAGCCCTATCATGCTAACGAAAAAATATACATAGCAAAGTTATACACATTAAGTGGACTAAATGTTAGGCCTACCTTTAGGAACTCTGCACAGTCCTGGATCTTGTTGTGGCTCAAGTCAAGTGACTTCAGAACATTCAATAAACTCTGAAAAAGTTTAAATACATGAGTAAGACATGAACATCTGCCCAGTTTATCTCATTTTGAATAGTGACAACAATGCAGTGGACTGAGAGGAAGTCAACGGCTTACAATGGACTCATCAAGACAGGAAATGGAGTTGTAGCTGAAGTTGAGAGTATGAAGTTCTAACCAGGGCAGGGCAGAGCTGAGATCTCCTCCACAGAGTGACAGCAGCTCCTATACATAGCACACACAATTGCAGTGCACAGGTTTTAAAGCCCTAGTCAAAGTACATGCTTCGATGAAATGAAAATAAATACTCATGCACTACAGAGCCCAAATCTCATTTAAAAAACAATTTAATATGTTAAAATAAGAGTATATAATCAAACTATGGAAATCTTCCAAGCACCTGGATATTAATGTAGTCTGTTTTATGTCTAATAAGGAGGTTTGAGTGACACAAGCTATCCTTTCAGATTAGTGAGTGCTTTAACAGCATTAAAGGGACTATATCGTACAGAACCAATACTTGGTTGTTTTATTTAAAGCAGCTTGGTGTGGCTCAAACACCAGCGTGTTTCCATCTGCTTCCCAGTCTGAATGCTTAATCCAGTCTGTATGCTTTAGCTGCATAAACACATTTCAAATTCTTTTAAAATTGCAACAAAGGTAGCAGAACATGCCCTGTTAAATGAAAAGAAATTCTGCATGATGGGTGGAAATATAATGACTTTTTAGTGAATAAAAACCACACAAGAGTCATACATGAGGACTCAAACAACAGAATGGAATAAAAATGTAAGATAGGGACCCTTTAATATCGCCTGAAAATGTGTTAACTTGTAAATGAGGCATTATTATTGTTTAATGGGACAATAATAATAATTTTTCCCATGCAAATCCATCAGTATTTATCTTTAAACCAAATGTTTCTAGTCACAAATGTGAACCCTGTACAGTCATGTTAAATTTGATTGATTTATCAAACTAAGTTATGAAAGGCTAACTTACCTAAGCAATATTAACAATGCTGCTTAAAAATTACATTAAAAAACTGTTAAACCTAATTTTGACACTCAGTGTGGTTCTCCATATAGTCCTTTAAAACTTTTCCATCTTCAGGAATGACAGAGACACAGAATGTCTAAATTAGCCCATTTGTAGATGCAAAGTTTCACACAAAGATGAAAAAATCAAACCTATTATCATGATTATTTACATGGCAAACTAGCATTGTTAACTATAATTTCACAATTGTACAACATTGTAACATTTGTTATCATCACTGGCTTGTTTCCGCTTTGTATGTCCACATTTAATTGTTTAACATTAACATTCAAACTGATGAATTTATGAATGCTAAAAACCCACATTTTTACATTGAAGTGTATGTCAATCTTTTCATACTGTCAGTAAAATTGGGTAGCCAAGTTTCAATTCAAGCATTTATTGCACCAGCATTTACACAATGATCAAACGGTGCCCTTCAATTTGGTGACAGTATTGACTTGACTGGCTGACTTTGTGTGTTGTGATGTATGTGGCTAAAGAATAAGATTTGTTGTAATGCTAACTTGTGTGCTCATGTAAGAAAGTGATACCTCCAACGAGTTGAGGCTTTTGGAGCAGGTAAAGACCTCCAGCTGAGAGTAGACACCTCGTAGCCCCTCCAGACAATGAGGAGGAATTCGTTTCAGCTGGATATGCACACAAAGACTAAGGTCACTATTCAGCCACTGGCATCCAGAGGACAAATACAATATTGACATTTTGTTTAAATGAATAAATGAGAAAACTTGAGCAGAGCATTATCTACTTGCTTGTGTTTGCAACATACAGATAATGTTGTACATAATCTGGAAAGCAGATAATTTGTGTGGTTGCCATATTTATCCACAAAGGCCAGCACTGATGCAGGATTTCATTTCAAACAAACAACAGCACACCACACATTACTCATCGACTTTTTGAAGACGTGGAATCCAATTTTGCTTGGCTAGAAGCAAAACCTTTGTGAACAAAACTGGTGAAACCTGGCATTAAGAATGTATAAGGTCTGATAGTAGCTTACCTCCAAGTGTTTGAGGGACTTAAAAGGGAAGATTTTCACAACAGACTGCAGTCTTGAGCCAGGTGGATTGATGAGCTACATTTCGAAGCAGGACATAAATTCCTCGTCAACATAAAATGTTTCCTATCACTAATATTAAAGGATTGCAATGCACATATGAGCAATCTTTGCCGCAGTTGTAAACAGATACACGGATGAACGTGATTGTGTTTTTGCAAAGCTCATACCTTGAGGGAGATGGTTTTCTGCAGCATGTCGAAAAGGAACTGCACCTGTAACAGAGACGTGGTGTCGGCTGGATGAGATGGAAGAGCCAAGAAGCCATGCTGGTGTGTGCGCGAGAGGAGGTACTGCTCAAAGAAATGCGTCAGGTGTTGCAGACAATCCACTTGCAGAGTAAGGGTACTTGAGCCGTCCAAAACGGTGTCTCCTAAAGAGCAAGGCCAAAATAAGGTATCATACAAAAACGGTGAATACAAAACACATGTGCAAAAAATGTGAAGAACTAAAATAGGAGGACAGTACCATTATTACGCAACAGCGTGGCAAGGCTGTGTACAAGGGTGGAATGTCCACCCGGGGTAGCTGGCATCCTGAGACAAGGAAGAGGGAGGATTATCACTGTTACAGACAGCTGAAGGGGGCAGGGGTCTCTCAACCAACTGATCCAGTCCACTCAATGTAGGTGATGACCAGCTGCACCTTTTCCTCAGGACTAGACTTAGATGGTGATTTGGAAAGGCTAATTCTTCATATACGTGTAACAATGTCCAGAGACGTGGTGAAACTACTCCCAAAGCCTCCTGGACACCAAAACAGCTACGTTCTTCTGTTGTAAACCTAAGATGTAAACCGTATATCAAAAAAAGCTAACGTTAATAAATTTGTAGCACTAATTCGCCTTAATCGGGCCGGCATAATTTGAGCAAGAGAAGCACATAAATGTTACTAATAATAAAAATAATAATAATAATTATTATTATTATAACAACAATTATAAATACCTTTATTCAGCTACTTTATTTTGCTATACCTATGCGGCTAAGAAACAGATGTGGACTACTTGAGCACTGATGTACGTCAGCTAAATGCCGTAAACGTAAATGCAAATGCTAATGCAAAGCTAACTAACAAACAGCAGCAAATCATATGAAAACAAGAAATAGTACTGCACTTATAAGGCAGATTACCTTATGAGACAGACAAAACGAAATCAATATTTAAGCACAGTATAACATTAGAAACCATAGTTTTTGGCTCCTCTTTCTCACTCCCATCACATTACTGACACGGAGAAGTGGAAGATGAAACGACGGCGGCCCACATAGGCCAAACTGGTTAAAATTGGGGTTGATACGCCACCTAGCGGTCAATGTTAAAACATCTTCGGCCCAATCTCGTCCATTTTTGTTCCCATCACTTTTTGAAATATCACTCATGTATTATGATACTCTCGTGGTAGATAAGAAACCCAGTTTTACTTCCTTGGCCATATATTCCTTTAGCTCTTTAAGTGACACAGTCTACACCATATAGGCCTATTCCAAGGAATTTTTTAGGGTCATGGTTCAATAAACCATGTCAGTGCAGGTTTGAAATTAGTTATAGATCAAAATGGACATTTCTTGTTGCTCAGGAAGCTTATTGAGAGTATGCTGGAAGCTAATCTGAAATCAAAACCTTGCTCCAGGTCATGACATTATTTCATATAATGATGGAGTACACGGGAGTGCACCACATGGATTCTGGACTACGTCACTAACCTACATTTATTGAATATATACCAGTCACCCATAGCAATACAATCACTGACTGAATAAATAACATTGAATGAATATTGCAACATGAATTCTCATTGCAATGCCCCCTGTCAAGGATTGTGGTATACTGATGATGAAAGCCTTTATTTGTCACTACGCTGTTACATGCAGTGAAATTGGACCTCTCCGACCATGCATATACACAAACATCACATTTTGGGGATAGACAGGTCAGTCAAGAGGTAGCAAAGGCAGCAAGTGAACAGTGAGCTCTTGAAATGGATGTATTAGAAGCAGAAAAAATTATAAGCGCAAAGATCTGAGAGGCTAGGACCAAATTGTGTTTCCTGAACAACTGAGTCAGAATTTCTCTGACGCTTTTGGGTTGTTCCCAGTATACTGTGATTAGTACCTAGCAAAAGTGGACGCCCAATACTCACTGATGCACAGATGGTTGGATCCTACAGAAGAGCTATTGTAGCTGTACATTGTATCAGAACTAAAACATGGAGCAATGAAAAGGTGTGGCCTGGTCTGATCTTGTTTTCTTTTACATCAGGTGTGTGTGTCACTTAATTGTGGAAGTGATGGCGCCAGAAAGCAATATGGGAAGAAGGCAAACCAGCAGAAGCAGAGTGACACTCTTGGCAATGTCCTGCAGGTGAACCCTTCTTCCTTGGAATTCATGTACCACAGTACAGTATTCCCTAATGGTAGTGGCCTCTATTAAAAGGACAAAGTGATTGCCACACTGCAAAAATTGTTATGAAATGGTTTGAGGAACATGACAATGAGTAATTTTCTAAACTGCCCACATCTCAGTCCAATCAAAGATCTGTGGCATGTCCAGGGCAGACTACTCTTATCCATGGACTTCACGAACCAACTGCTAACATCTTGAAGCCAGCTACCACAGTGCACCTTTAGAGTTTTTTCATGGAGTCCATGTCTTGGCAGATGATTATAATGTTATGGTTGACTGGTGCATAATGTAAAAATAAAGAAAAAGACGTAAGCCTTTGAAACAGTGGGACCTGGAAAAAAAGTGTTTCAAAAAGGAAGCAAAGGCTTGGAGAACATATACAGCCTGCAAAAAAACAGGGCCCTGGACATAGAGCTATTTCCAAGATGTCTGAGTGAGCAAATAAAGGTCCATGCAAAAAGATCCCGTTCAGAAAATGTTGCTTGTTGCCTAGATCTATCTTAGTTTGGTTGGTCCATTATTTCAGCCCATGTGTCATCTTTAATCATAAACAGAAACATTGTATGACTTTGTGTGCTGCTGGATGCAATTCACTACTGAAATATTGGACCCTGCATTAAACAGCCTCGTGGACAATTGGTCAAAAATAAAAATAAAATGTAAAATCTGCAAATCAGTTTATAACAGGACTTCCACTGACTTTTTTTTTATCAAATCATCTTCATTCTCAGTATCAATATCATGACTTAGTTGAGGTAGTCAGCACCGCTAAGCCAACCCGTCTTCCTCTGCACCTCCACACGGCGGCGGCTACCAAGGCAATAAGACACCTGAACGGAATGAAGCTCTGCTGCTCAGCGCCACCCCAAACATAAACAAGCAGCACGAGGACAAGGAGGCGTGGCGCACAAGACCCGGACGTCGCAGTCAGCTGTACTCAGAGGCGAGTTATGAAAGTAGCCGATCCAAGAACATGATTTATTTCTCCTTGCTACTGATTGGCAGCTGCCCTGTGACGCTGCTGTCAAGAATTTCCTTCGTGGAGCGACTCGAGTGTTCTCATGTTTTTCATTTTGTTCTTCTTAAAGCCCTGTATTTTTATTACTGTAAATTAAATTCATTTATTACTGTATTTACCCTGCTTATACCTAAAAAACAACAGCGCATACCAAATAAAACACCTGTGCATGAAATACAGTGCAGTCTATACAGGTGTAACATCGGTATTTTACATTCTAGCACTACGGGAGTTCAGTGTAAACTGTACAGTACGAATACAGGTTTACCTTTACATTTTCTTTAAGGCTATGAGTTTTAAATGAAATTAAAGTGTTTTGGGAGCATATTTTGGGTTTACACTATAAAAATAGGCTTTTTAGGCATTTTTTAACCACATCACAAAAATGCGGTTTTCCACTATATGCGGGTGCTCTTGGAACATAACCCTTGCAGGGGGTTACTTTACTCTCAAGTCGGGGCAGATCTGGGCAGCTTTCTTTCAGAAGTTGGGGTCCACCATCTGACCAGTCGTGTTGGTGCTGAGTTCTTGAATGAAATGTTCAGCCTGACCATTGGATTTGGTGTGGAACTCAAGAACTCAGTACCAACACGAATGGGCACCAACACGACTGATCAAAGTTTTTAGGATGGACGGAGAATGACCAGAACTCTTTGCGCCACTCTGCCACCGGTCTTTGAATGTGTGCTCTGGCATCAGCCTCCACTCTGTCCATGGGATACGGAACCCTCCAATTTACCTCAAGTATAAGAGTGGTTTAGGAGGGCAAAGCGGGTCTGGGAAGGAGCACACACTTCCATCACCCAAGCAGTCTGGAGATTTAAATACCAGGCGTCGGAGGGAGGCTCTGGTATTCCGGGCAGGTGATCGGGTGTGGTTATCAACACAGGATCTACATCTTGGTCTTGCCAGTAAAAACCGATCCCCCCCAGTATATAGGTCCCTTTGTTGTAATGAAACAAGTTAACCCTGTCTCACCCGTCAGGTGCGGTGGTGGAGTCTTCTCACCCCACTTCGGAGGCCAGAGCTGGAGAGGGGTACTGTCACATCTGTGCCACCTCTGCCCTACATTCACCGATCTCATTCACCGGTCTTCTGAGTGGAGAAAGTCCCGTCATGCCCACAACCCCCTCCACCTTCATCCTCGTGCTGGTTTGTTTATGTTTGGGCACGGTGCCTAGCAACCCACCTGCATGGAGTGAGCTTCCGTGCTCCCTCCAGATTGCGCTGCTAGGTGCCCGCTCATTAGTTCAGCTAATGCAGGTGGGTTGCTAGGCACTGCGCCCAAACATATAAACCAGCAAGAGAACGAGGGTGCTGTGACAGGACTTCCTCCGGTGAGTGAGACTGCTGAATGCGGGGCAAAAGTGGCGCGAACATGACAATGTGCAGAATTGTGGCCACCCTTTCAGCCCAAGATCAGAAAAATCTCTGAAAAGCTGTTTACACCAGATCAGATCTATAAAATCAAAATTTCCACATCAGTGTCAAGCACCTACAATAAGATTTGGCTTGCACAAGAATACAGTAACCTCCTGCTTATATCAGCAGTCACGGTTTCAGTCTCGCGCAGATTTTTTCTGAGAACCAAACTAATAATTTCTCGCTGAACCCCCCACACATGCATGGAAAATGCATTAATTTGTGCTAAATTAGACAAAAATATAATTTACTAATTTTGTAACATAAATATTTATGTCAATTCAGTGACATTTCCATACAAAATAACTAATTTTTTTGGTATTGTGGAGTGAAACACGAACAAAGTGCATCTTGGGGTGGTGAAATACCACTATACTCAGAGGCGGGAGGTTCTCTGAGTAGCCAATCTGGACACGCTATTTATTTCTCCTCGCTGCTGATTGGCTACTGCCCTTCGACGCAGCGGCAGCTCAGAATTTCCCCCTTGGAGCATCTTGAGTGTTCTCGTATATTTTGTTTTGTTCTTAAAGCCCTATATTTTTATTACTGTAAATTAAATGAATTTCATACTGTATTTCACTGGTTATGCCAGTGAAAACGACAGCGCATACCAAAGAAAACACATGTGCATGAATTACAGTCTATAAAGGTGTAACATCGGCATTTAGATTCTAGCACTGCTGGAGTTCAGTGTAAACTATACAGGACAGATACGTATTTTACATTCTAGCGCTGCGAGAGACAGCAGTTCCGTGTACACCATACAGTACGAATACAGGTTTACCTTTACATTTTGTTTAAGGGTAATGTATTAAGCTGAGTTTAATATGAAATTGAAGTGTTTTGGGAGCATATTTGGGGGTATATTTAGGGTATACACTACAAAAATAGGCATTTTTAGGATTTTTTTTTCACACAACAACGTGTATTTTTACTATACGCAGGTGCTCTTGGAATGTAACACCCATGAAAAGCTGGGGGTTACTGTATTGGCCTACTGTAGCTTTAAACTGCAATCTCATCTCAAAGAATGTGACAAAATTAAACCAGAGGTATTCTGGAATCAATTGCTCTGGTCCAATGAAACAAAAAATGAACGCTTTGGCTACAGTAACCAAACATTTTGAGAAACATTTCAATAAAATAACACTGTGCCAGGTGTTATTTGTGCAGGTAAATCTGTGCGTGGGAGCAGGACATGTGCAGTGTAGAGAGAAGAAAGTATTTTACTAAATTTCAATCAATCAGAATTGAATGTTCTTGAAAATAATGTAATAATAACAAAAAAGACATTTAAAAAAATATAATGTGAACAAAAGATTAATATTTCAGAACTAGATGTGTAACAAGTGTTATAAGTGAAAAAATACAGAAATAGAAAGACTGTCAGTTTATTAAAATATATGTTTCAGCCAAAGGGCGTCTTACTGCCTGAAAGGGTGCCAGAAGTTGTCTCTCTGTATGAAAATCCCTGGATAATCAAAAGATTCAGTCAAAAGCAATAAAAATAATCCCAGGCTAAATCAATCATGTGTGAACTGGTGTGGCAATGTTGACTAAATCCCAAATCTAATGATGATCCTAATGACATGCATTCTCTTCAGACAAGCAGACAGTTACAAAACTACAATCACATGAAACATTTTAACATTTTCAGTTTGAGAGTAGCTGGATGTATTGTGCATTGAACTTCTTTGGTAGCCACTTCCATCTCTCGTCATTTTTACCAAATTCATTCTTTCCCCACACAAATCGATTATAAATATTACATACTTCCTGCGGTAACATTACATTATTGCACCTCCCCATGTAAAACTAATCTTTTCTGAATAGTACTTTAGACCTATATGTCTGTGTTCTTTTTTGTAAATCAAGTTTATTTTCTAAAAATGTTTTCTTATGTACTCATCTGTGAGTTTCAAGATTTTTCTATAAACTGCTAGACATAGTCTTATAACGCAGAAACAAGTTTGTGCAAGTGTCATGGATGCTAATAGGAAATTGGAGCCTGACTATGGCCTGAAATACATACATAATGTCACGTCCGGGCCGCCTCGATCAGGCGGTGATAGTCGACTCTCTGTCTCGTGTCTCTGTCTCTACAGGCTGGAATTGGAATTGATCCCACGGGAAGCAGTGAGCCTAATAGTATCTAGTGCGACTCGGACAGTTGCCGAGCTCACCACTCAAGCCCAAGTCCTACTGGGAGTGGAAGGACTTCTGTGAATTGGAACCTGCACCAGTGTTGTGAAGGACTTGTTTCGTTTGGAACTCCTGGGGCTCATTCTGTGCTTAAGTTAATTAAAGTTCATTTTGTTCTGAAGTTCTCTCCCACAATTGCATCCTTCTTACCCGCACGACATGACACATAGTAATAGTAAATGAGGCAGGTGGCAAATTACCAATTAGGGAACGAAGTCACATTTTTCACAACCTGTTGTTGAATTATTTTGTTTCTTACAAAACCACTGTGGAATAAGGAAACAAATGTTTTTTAGACAATTAAATAAAATGTTAATAACATTAGTATTCACTGTGTTGAATTGGATCATTGTCATTGACAGAATAATACACATGACTCACTAAATGGGAAATAATGTATAATTATGTGATTAAGATTACAATTCTTGATTTATATTCATTCTCTGTTAGGTTGCTGATCTTCACATATTATTACATCCTAAAAAGGATCTTAATAAAGGCAACATTTCTGTATGGAACACTCAAAAACAAAAACTGAATCTTTAAGCTGTTCTTAGCCTGAGTAAGTATTTATCCTCTATGACGGAATCATGTTTTATATGATTTTTAATTTTTTTTTTTTAATGGTTCTATACAGCACGAAACAGTGTTCCACTATTATTAGTCAAGGAACCCTATTTAAGCACTATATAGAACCATATTAGTTAGGACAATAGTCCAATAACTGCAACTGCAGTCAAGACTACGTAACGATAAAAACAACAAAACCAAAACAGACAAATTTAGTGAATAGACTCTGCTATTACTACTACTGATAATAATAACAGCAACTAAATAATAAGAACAATGTCTAAGATAGTGTCACTTCTTCCCTCCTTTCTCTCCTCCAGGCACATATGACTGGCACACTCAAACCAGTGGTAATTAAAGTGCTTCATCTTTTATTTCAAAACGGAACACAGAAACAAAACAGGCATGTGAGTCCAAACTCCAAAACTATAGGTTCTCTTCCAGAAACAAAAGGAGAGCGGGAAACCTCAACTAAGCGTGAGGGTAAATGCGAGGGTTGACCGACAACACAGGTCGGTCCTAAACCCAACTAAATACAAAACCCCACAAACCCAAAAAACAATAAACAAACACAAGCACTTAACACAAACACAAGACAGCTGAAACTAATAACATAATAAAAGCCCCAACTAAACCACAAAACACCGAACTTAAGCAACTGTCACTGTCCGCAGACCTGACAGATAGTAGCTTTGAACAAAGAACAGTCCAACATCATATTCTCCGAATCAGGTTTTTGTTTCCACTTTGCAAGTACACGTGAATGTCTTTTTTGTTTTCTCTGGGGAATCCCAAACTTTTGTGCAACCAGATTGGAAAACCCACAGATGAAAATGAGGCCAGAAAATAAGCCCTCTTACTTCCATTATCTCTGATCTCTTAAGAAGAATATTTTGCCTTTCACAAAGAAATGCCCTTTTGAAAAGACTGGCCTTTGAAAAGACGAAAGCAGGCAAAGTAAGAAGGGATAAGTAAAGAAGTCAGCGTGTATTTATGTGGCTGAGGGGATTGAAAAACCTTCATGAGGTTGCTATAAAATTCAAAACAATTCAGTTTACTCCTGTGAGGCTTGGAAATTGATTATCTTGAGACACTTGCTTTCTTTGAGCTTGGTTTATTTTTAATGTCTCAAATGCAAGTAGCCCAAAGCAAACCAAATGGTGAACCATTATTGCAGTGTATGGAGAATTGGTAATGTGTCTTGGAGCTGACAGTACAGCTTTGAAGAATCACTTGCAAGTCATACACAGCCCCATCAAACCACAGACATGTTTTATTGTGCTCCAATCACATCACAGCATTGTGTGGTGCTGCCACGGCTGATTAACAGGCCTGGATTTGACTGGAACAAAATGAATCATTATGTACTGTAAATGTTTATCTAATCCTAATGGTAGCACTTGATGAAGAATAAGGCCTCTTTAACAGGTATGGCGGAGGACTATACAGGCATGTATACAATATGGTCGTGCTGCAGGGCATAAGCAATGAGGTGTAATTTATCTCACTTGTTTACGGAGAAACGTCCTTGATAGGAATGGCTTGTGTGGAGACACTGTGGCTTCTTGGCCACAGAGGGCTCCCAGACGCTGTACAGACTCCAAGCATACAGGCCTCCGGTTATGAGCCTGTGTGTCCAGCCTCCAGCTTGTTTCTTTTTTCAGCTTCTGCAAAAACACCCTCCCCCCCGGCTTCGTCATGAAGGCCTTGCCCACCCCAACACCCCCTCCCTCTCCATGCCCCTACACCTCTACCCTCAAAGGCTTGGCATTTCAAAAGTTCCCTTCTCTCCAAGATGAAAATGGGGGCCTGCCAAATAAGAAATACCTAAGTTGCCATGAAATCATAGGGCACCCATCCCTGTCTATGCATCTTGGACAGCCACTGAAGGCAAAAGTCTCACATGGGGGACAGCTATTTCTGTACCCCTTAAATAAACAAGGATTAGTCCTCAGGCCAACTGAAGCACGGCCTCCAGACAGGTTAATGGAAGCTTGTTTGGTCGGCCAGCATAACACCTCCGCTCCTGGCCTCGCCGTAATCAATAGGCAACTGAGAGATGAGAACAACATTCCGGCTGTAGTCGCAGCAGCCTAACTGTGCGTCGCCACATGAGGGCCAGCAACCTCCAAAACAACTCAGAATACCCCTTTGGAAGCCCTGGCTTGTTTGTTTGTTAACCCTCACCACATTGCCATCTTCTTAACGTGGAAACAAGGAATGGCATGGACAGAAGCGTGTAGTATGTGAGACCTGAGAACTTTCCATAGTGTAGTTTGTTTTACTGGGCTAATCAGTTTTAAACAGCCAGCTCACAGTGGCTTTGGTCAGGATGAAAAGTGAAGTTTGAAGAATGATGCCTATTTCACCAGACTGGACACGTTATATTCCTAAAGTGTGTTAAAAGGTACAGTACATTCATTTTCCCAATTACTAATTACTAATTAGTAATTCTAATTACTTTTTTTAAATGACACATTTTTGGAATGGACCACCACCCAAATAATATGTAGTCAATAGTGGTCAGAGTCTGTCTGACGATGAATAGGATAGAGGGTTGACGACAACTTGCGGAAAGACAGAACGGCTGTAATTGTATAGTCGATCCACAAGATATGTGGAGGTAATCAGTCAGAAGATGTTTCTAATAAAGTTCCTTAACTTTCATTTAATTTCATCCATTTAGTTTCACAGGCAAAGGTGTTCTCCACCCTCTTTGGAACACAACTCGCAGCTCTTCGGCGCACCTGCAGAGTGGTTGACAAACTAAGCAGCGCAATGTCCAGTCGACCCATAAATGTGGTCGCAGCATGTGGAAGCACAAGATTCGCAGCGTTTGCTATCTTGCAGAATACACATGCATCCCACTCATGGAGATCTCGCGCCCCCGTGATGTCAGAGCAAACCGAGTGCTGATAGGACCTTGCAGCAAACCCCCCCCCCCCCCACCCCCCCGCACACACACACAACACACACACACACACAGTCTCTCGCTTTCACCTGTTCCGCGTGCGCGGTCTGTGCCTCTGCGTGTACCTGTGACCTTCTTGGTGTCTGTCGCCGCCTCTCGAGGATGATCGCGCGCCCGAGCTGCTGCGCTCTGCTGCCGTTAGGGCTGTCGCTACTGCTCCTACTGCTCACGCCGGCTGCTCGTGCCGAGCCGGCGTTCCGCTGCCCGAGCTGCAGCGCTGAGCGCCAGGCGGCGTGCCCCGCGCTCGCGGAACCCTGCGCCGAGATGGTACGCGAGCCGGGCTGCGGCTGCTGCCCGGTGTGCGCGAGGCAGCAGGGCGAGCCGTGCGGGGTGTACACGCCGCGCTGCTCCAGCGGACTGCGATGCTACCCGCGCCCCGATTCGGAGCTTCCGCTCGAGCAGCTCGTTCAGGGACGTGGGCGATGCGCGCGCAAGGTGGACTCGGAACCTGCGGGGAGCGCCGAGCTGAGTGGTAAGCAGGATCAGGGACAGTGTGCTGCATGATTCTCAGGCGCATAAGGCATATGTTTTTAAAAGCTATGTCTTAAGACAGTGTCATATGAATGTGCTGTAATACCATTTAACCTGTGCTAACACTGGGCAATGTGTAATACATAATTTAATAAAATGAACGTATATGTTTTAATGCCATTTAACATCCCGTAAAAAATAATTGCTGTAATACCATATGTCTCAAAACACTATCCCGGGTATTTGAATAGCGCTGTATATTAGTGTGATACACAACGATTTGGGAAAGTGTAATTATTTTATTCCCCAAAAAATGAAATTAGTGATAAAATTGGCATATATACAGTATTTCCATTTAAACATAATATCAACAGCATGATTCTGCTGCAACTGGAGTGAATCAATGTTTATGATACAGTCCCTGTTTTATCTCTTGTACCATAAAGCACAAATCTTCTCTTCTCATGTTCATGCTGGGAGACGTTGCCATTTTCATTATGCTTTGGTGGTGGTCTTGTCAGGCGATTATTCTTGCTAAAAAAGGAGACTATGGCATTCACAGTTATTTTTTGTAGTGGATGATATGGCAAAAATATAATATCACAATATTTTTCACAATACATCATAAGGTCAAAAACTTGTAAAAAATGATTTATTCACTGCAGTTCAATAAATTAAATCAAACAGGCTTTACTGTTCTTTGTATTTAGTGTAAATGCACCTGGTCTGTGCTCCTTTAGTGCTAATGACATCATGATATGCTCAGAATGGCATACCAATGCTATTTTGCCCTAATTTATCACAATAACAAAAAATGTAGTCATACTGCCCAGCTCAATTAGGCTTTGTTAAATGTTATCAGGGTAGTGTAGAAAAACTATGTTGATCAATATATGAGTTGTTTTGCTGACAGTGTGTCTGCGCTAAGCCTCATCAGTGTACCTAAAGGCTGGCCATGTCAACAGCGCAGGCTTTAGTTAAGAGGGAGCTGATAAGCAGAGCATTGATTTGACCTACATGTCCAGGCCATTTTCATGCGAGGGACGTTCAGGAGTTGAGGCAGTCTTGACACCTTAAAGGCAGTGCCTTTGTATGTAGCACTGCCAGAAATGTATGCATGTTTCAGTCTAGCCTGCTGTGGTCTGTCAGGATAGATTATTGGAATGCACCCATGATTAAGAAAGTGGACTTTGCACTCTGACCCTGTCCTGCTGTAAATGTTTCATAGCATGTGTCAGAGAGTGGGCCTGAGCTTGTTTGGTGGAATCCCAATCAAAATGCTCTTCAGCTCCTGTTGAGTGGAGGGCGTATTCAAGAGAGATGGAGAGAGAGAGACAGGAAAATAGCAGCTTCCTGTGAGTGACAGACTAGGCCATTTTTGTCACAGTATTGTTACACAGCGTAAGTTTTTTGGCTTATTAAGGGTTAGTGCACCATAGGCCTATGCTTGAACTGATCTGATATACTGTGCCTTCTTTTTTGTTGTAGTTGCTCTCTACGTCTTGTTTACTCATCAGCTTAAGCCCTTAGCTTTTACTCTCATGCCCCCCATGAACCATGGATAGAAAATTGTGAGAAAGGCTTCTCAGATGCCATGCACTCTCCTTAATGCCATGTAAAGTATCCTAAATGGTTCTTGGAATAGCTTTTGAAAATAACTTCTTTCAGGAGCACAAAAATGTGTTCTTTTATGGCACTGCTTCAAAGAACCCTTCTGCCACCTTTATTTGTAATACTGTACTTGAGCTGACTAGTCACTGTGCAGATTCTTATGCCATTATGTTATTCAACTTGAGAATTAAATGACAAAAAACAGCTAATTTTGGACCGAAAATGAGGTGTGTAGCAAACTGTGGTGCAAAATAAAGACCGAGGTACCAATAACATGGTATTGCAATTCTTGGCTTTGTTCTGATTTCCTTTATTCATAAGATAAGATAAGATAAACCTTTATTAGTCCCACAAGTGGGAAATTTGCATTGGCAGAAAGTGGATAGAACAAAGGTAAGTGCAGCAAAAATTAAGAACAATAGAATAGAATAAAAAACTATACCAACAGGACAGTGTAATAAGTACACTATACAATCTAGAAATATGAAATGTGGACATGTGTGTTGAAAGCTTTATCACACACGTTACAAGAACACCCGCGTATAGTGAAAAACCGTGATGTTGTGATGTGGTTAAAGAAATGCCTAAAAATGCCTATTTTTATAGTGTAAACCCTAAATATGCCCCCAAATATGCTCCCAAAACACTTTCATTT
>JBBPCX010000114.1:5595108-5608926 GCA_037974365.1 Hydrocynus forskahlii
ATCCATCCATCATCTACCCGTTTGTCCCGCACTCGGGGTCCGGGGGGGGGGGGGGAGGGCTTGGGGGGTGTCTGGCGCATTACAGTCTACAACTAAGCACTCGGTTTGTTATATGTCGTGTTATGGAATGATGTCACCCATTCCTGACCTTGTATTCACCTTCAGGACCTTGTATGTATTTTCAGACTTATAACCATAAGATGTATAAGCATTAACATGCGATCAGTTGCTCATCTCAAGCATCCATAGCATGGTCTAATTAATAGTTTTATGCAGAGCCCCAAGTAATAAATAGATAGATTCAAACTTTATTAATCCCTCGGGAAGAATACACCAGCATAGTTGTAAATGAGTTATAAATGAAAGAAAGAAATGAATTAAAAAATAAAAATAAAAGAAATATAAGAATATATTAGAAAAATAAGAAAGCTGATGTAAGAAAATGAAACCGATATAAGAAAATGAATAATAAGAAAAGAATATAAAATATTTTAAAAAGTATATAAAATATTTTAAAAAGTGTAAAAATAGCAGCAGTCACACAGAGTAATGATAATAAATAGTTGTGTGAGTGTTACAGAGTGCCTTTAGTCCTCATTTGTTTTTCCTCACCAGTCATGCCAAAGTTCTTAACTCCCATGGAAAGAACTTTTGTGTCACAACCTTCATGTAAGAACAAGCCCAGAAGGCTAGTTCTCTGCAGTACAAATGCCACTGCCAAGGACAATACCTCTAGCGTTCTCTTCTCCTGAATGAAGCACAGGCATCATCCTTGCCTGAATACTCAATCAGTCCTGAGTCAATAGAATAGATCTCGGGCTTGATTCTGCTGCCGGCTTGGTTGCGGCCAACAGGACGGGGATTAGATCTTTGATTTCAGACAGAGTGGCAGAGAGAGAGGAAACTTTTGTTCACTGTGTCCTCTATAAAGCCATTGCCGGTTATGCCAGGGTTCCAGTGAGGAGGCTGCACAGAATGGCGCCAGATAAGCTGGTTGTGATTAAGGTTGTGGGCATGGCCCCATGGTTCCAAATCGTTCTTTTGCAGAGGAGAGTTGGAATTCATGAGGGCAGTCGTGGTGTTGTTTCTTCTCAGTGGATGCATAGGTAATGGAAAAATTGACACAATGAAAAGATGGACCACCTGTGGTTCTTGAGATTGTCAAATAGGTAACCATTCATTACAGTTCAGAGGTCTCATATTGTAAGGCCTTAGATGTCTTGCCCATTTGTCCTAAAGGTCCTGTGTCTTTCTCAGAGACATGGACAGCATTTCTGAATTAGAAAGTGTTAAAAGTTTCTTTATAATTATCAAAGGACAATTCGGCGAGTGCTTTAAAAACCTTGCTTATATCCTGACATCATCTCTGCTTGTGAGAGAAGTCTGGCTGTAGGTTTTGTAATGTTCGACTACTCTACAAGGCCTGCAGTTAAACGTGTCAGCATAAGAGCAATGGCCATCACTGCACTTTTCATTCATTTGTTCATGGAAAGCGGATCCTGGATCAGAAACTTGTTCTGAGTGGCTAGAATATGCACGCTACATTGTGATAAATAGAACAATATTGTTTGGTTTCTCTGTACATGATTCTGTGGTTAAAAAGGTAAGCAGTAGAGGAGAAGCAAAAAAATCCAGTGACAACAGATTACACAACCATCCAAAAAAATCATTAAGAACATTTCATGCTAAAAACCAATGGTATGTTAAGTATTCTGATACTGCAAAGTCAACCAGACACAAAGGCATTGACTGGAAGGCTGAATGGGCAGGGACATGGTGTACAAACCTGGGTGCCCCATTGCCCCCTTTCGCTGTTCTCCTGCTTTTGTGTCGAGACACCCTCTGTCTCAAATTTCTCCCTGGGGAAGCAGGAATGCATCACCCCTGGAGTGGAAAGAGATTATGTAATAGAGGCAAAACAAAAAAGCTCTGTGGCCCATCTCTTTCGCACACCTGATTTCATTTGACTTTTGTAAGACCTGCTGGGACATTGGCTTCAAAGGGAACACCCCACCCCTACATCTCTTTAAAGAGGCTAGGCCAGATGGAGTGCTCAAGCATTCAGAAATGCATGATGAAATGAAGAACAGTTATTTACAGACCTACAGCGCGTTACTAAGCTCAGGATCAGCTCTTAGATCAGTTTTTGGCAATGCACATGAGAAAATTGTTAATGTGTTACATGCATTGTTGGGGGCCTAGATTTCAAAAGTGGCACAAGGCAGGGAAACTGTAGTTAAAGGATTAACCATCTTCCTGCAAAAAAATCTGTCATTATACAAGGCCTATCATGCACACTTTGTGAGGACTTCTGATTAGAGCGTTGTAGGATTGTGGGAACATGAAGAGCCTCTCTGCTACCACTGAAGTCCATGTCTTGTTTGAACAGTGTGTGTTCTGGTCAAGAAAACAAATTTCCTCTTTTCCTCCGACTGGTATGAAGTCCAGGTCTTTTCAGACTTTTGGAATATTTCAGAGACGTTTGATTAAAAAATGAGATCAGATGCTTTGGGCATTGCCTTGGCCTGTAGCCTTTGGTCAGCTATACTAGGCACCCACTGTATGCTATAACAGGACTTCTGTCTTATAGCCTCCATCTTTCTTTTCAGTGCATCCCACCATCTCGCAACACTTTTTGCCGCTGTTAAAAGGCCCATTTCATGGAACACTTCATGTAGTAATAGTTCAAATTTGTACTGTAGTGTACTATACTGTTCACTCAACAGTCCATACATGCAACCTAGACTGCAAAAAAGCCTGCTTTGAAGTAATTGCTTTGTCATGTCAGCAATTTGTGATGTCACAAAAGCATTTATATTTGTCCACCTATTTGGCCTATAGCTGTTTAGTGCCATCATTCACGCTGAAGTTATACTGGTGTGTCAACATGGACTGCTTTTTTGAATCAGGCAGGAGACAGGGCAATTTTTATATAGCAGTCATAGTAGATTGGCATAAAATCTAATTTACACAGTAAGCAGTTGTAAGTAGTCGACCAGCCAAGATGTTTTGTGTCCAAATTTTCAGAGGCAGGACAACGAACATTAGTCACCCAATATAAGCTGAATCACCAACCCCTTCAAACTCTTTTCACTAAAGTCCCACAGACTTCTCATTTACAATTGGCTGCCTGAGTTCGTCAAGTTCGTCTTATGTCTATAGTTCCTAGTAAGTCTTAAAACACAGTGACTGCTCCACCTTAATTAATATGTGGATGTGATCTGAGCAGGTAGGGAGTAGCTTTGATGATGTATCTTTACAGAAACAATTTGGGCTATGTAAGTGACATAGAGTTTTATTTTTTTTTAGCAATGTTAACGTCGTTGCTGCCTTTCTAAATTGAAGAAGTAACATGTGCACACCAAAATTATATATTTTTTGCTGGTTGACTACATCGGGGTTTTTTTGCTGATCTGTTCCTTTAAAGGTAAAAGGCACATTGACAAAAGCAGCCTGTTTCATTCTAAGTCTTATAAAAATGAGATGTTTTTGGCACTTAAATATGTCACGACTTACACAAATTTAAAATACAGAATATTTTTCTTCTGTTACCTAATTCTTCTGTAACCTAATTATTCTGTAACCTAATGATTGTTGCTAAATTGCAAACATCAGAGCACAGACAAAACAGTTTTTTTACTGTGATGTTCACTCCCTGCGACCTATGAAAAGCAAAACTAATATGAAAACAGTGCTCTATAACTCAGATTAATGAAGCTTTGAGAAGCGGATGTTAAGAGTAGGCAGTCAGAAGGACAGAGATATTCTACTAGGAAGGATACTCTCAAATCTCATCTATGAGCTGTCACAGATTCATAAATGATTAAAGACTACATCCTCCCTCTGTGTAATGCAGGCCAAAAAATGGATGCAGAAGACGCTAACTTCCACATAGTTAATAAGTCAGATGACTTTCTTGTTTCCCAGGAGACACACAATTCCCCCAAATTCTTTGCACTTCCCCACCAAGTGCTTTGTTTGTGGCACTTATGTAGGTGAATGAACTCTAAATGTATAGCCAGGGTCCTGTTTAGCCTTTACAATAATAGCCCTTTCCCCTCTTACCTGCTTCCCATTAAAACAAAGCCCCAGAGCCCCTATCTGACCCCTGCATCCTTCCCCTGTGTGTTTTCGCTGCTGGTCAATCTCTCAGCACATAGCTGGCCTGCCATCTCACAGGGGAGTGGGAGGAAAGTGTTTCTGCTGCAGTGGCATGCGTGTGATAGAGTCCATGAAGCCAACTTTCACCCCTTTGCCCCTCCCCCACACTCTCTTGTGTAATGCAGAAATAACCTTGTGCCCGCCAACTTTGCTCCTGCTGTCGCAGGTCCTGTGGGTGTTTTTTTCCTCCATGATGTTCATGGCAGGTCAACAGCCCCAGCTGGCTACTCTATTTGCTTGTGCATTCTTGATACACTGAGGTCAAGGGAGAATCTTGGAAAAGATGGCAGAATCTTGGCTTAGGTGTGGGGATTCAGTTAAAAAGAGGCTGACATGGACAGGACCGCACATGTGCTTCTGTCTAAGGGAAGGAGGGTTATGACCAAAATATTTTGTTTGCTAGGCCTGTTTGCTAGCTGTCATCTCTCGAGTCACTGTCTTTTGGACTTACTGAGTAGGTGAGGTGCTAGAGCCTCTGGATGTGGGCCAGACCGAGGTGCCTCCGATAAGGAAACCTACCAAGGACAGCCAGTGGATTGGGCCTAAGGAGAGTGCTGTCATTCATCACCGGCAGCAGCTGAAGACGAAAATGAAGTACAAAGTGGAGGAGCCTAAAGTGCCACGTGCCAAGCCGGTAAGTGCTGATGAATGAGGATTAATGATCATGTCTGAAACTAAATTTGTAAACTTGACTGGGGGCCATGTGCTGAAACTGAGAGCCAGCAGCTTGTTAGTTCAAGCCATAGAAAAAATGCACTGTTGATATAATGGATAGTTTGTAGTCATGCTTACATAATATTATGCAGTCTTATAACCACACTGGGTTTCAGGCTGGGTGACTGTAGGTTTAATTTAACATCTTAGTCAAATTTCTTTGGAAAATTTTGTTTCTTTAATTTTAATGGTCTAAAGTTCTCTGGCAGGTGGGTTTTTATACTCCTATACAATACTGACCTCTAGAGGCCACATCCACACAAAGCATATGAAGTGTCAGAATCCTTTCCATAAATTATATTTTCATCTTATATTGATGACAAATGTATATAGTATATAGTCAAACCTTCTGTTTAAGAAATATCGTCTTAATATAATGCTCTGACTTGGCTTCAATGCAATATGTTTAATGCTGGTACTTTGTGTAATTCGCCATGGTATGGTTGCAAACCCAATATATTATAGCCATTACGACAAGCCATTAAAGGGGGAATCTTTAGGAGGAGAATTTCGGCATTTTCAAGATTTAAATTTTAACCCTTGTAGAAATGTCTATGAATGCCGAATTGTTCAATGTGGTGGATAGGAACCAGATATTCAAAGTTATGGTGGCCCTGAGAGTCAAAACACAACCACAATTACAAAACACACCCACATTTCAGGAAACACACCCACACTTCAGAAAACGCACCCACATTTCAGGAAACACACCCACATTTCAAAAACACACCCACATTTCAGGAAACACACCCACATTTCAAAAACACACCCACATTTCAAAAACACAACCACATTTCAGATGACAGAAAGGGCAGAACTATACTTATTGTTTGTGATTGGACAGTACCCATGTCACTCACAACAATTATTCCTTAGTCATTTTTTGTTTGTTCACTATTATCCAAAAGTAATGGGACACACGGGTGAGGTGAACGGTTTTGAATTAATAACTCCTGGCAAACGAGGGGTCGTTGGAAAGGTGTCACCGAGCCCTATCTAACTGTGAAGTTTCACGGAGACTCGTGGTTGCCCTGAGCCGCAAGCATGTTCGAGGGGGACTACAGTATTGGGACACCCGGGCGAGGTGAATGGTTTTCGACTAATATTTCCGGATCTCCGGGGATGTTTTTTTTACATTAAATACATTAAATTCCACAGTTAGATAGGGCTTGGTGACACCTTTCCAACGACCCCTCGTTTGCCAACGACGCTGAAGATCCTTATTTGAAAATGTAGTTCCACCTTAAATACTGCGCTCCAGGCTGCAATATCGCTATTTCGCCTGTCGGGGGAAAACTTTACTGAGGTTTAAATTCAGAATTATGTTGCCTTTTTATATTGACTTTTTCAGAAATGCATGTAGAGAAATAAAAACGTTTTAATCTGTACATGGCAATGATCTCTTTCCACTCAAAATCCTAAACTATTCTGTAACTTTAAATCCTAGGAACTTGGCTCATAAAGTCATGAATAGCAATTTCCAAGCAGGTAAATGCCTTAAATGCTTTGGTCCACTGAAAACTCACTTGTTCATGTCAAAATAGGATGTGTGGAACTAGTGTCACTTGTTACTTGTTTGGACCAAAATATTCTTCACTCTTAAATTTACATGGGAACTTTGCTTATATGCACATTGGCTTATTATATATGGTAAGTTCTTGGCAGGAAAGGAATGGATTGAATGCTTTGGTTCAAACAAGTAACAAGTGAAACTAGTTCTACACATCCTATTTTAACTTGAACAAGTGAGTTTTCAGTGGACCAACGCATTTAACCCATTTATTTCCTGTCAAAAAATTGCAATATATTTTGAGGCAATGTGCATATGAGAAAAGTTCACATGTAGATTTAACAGTGACGAATGATTTGGTCCAAACAAGTAACAAGTGATACTATTTCTACACATCCTATTTTACCTTGACCAAGTGAGTTTTAAGTGGACCAAAGCATTTAACCCATTTCTTTCCTATGTTATAAGCCAATGTGCATATAGGCAAAGTTCCCATGTGGATTTAACAGTGAAGAATGTTTTGGTCCAAACAATTAACAAGTGATACTGGTTATACACATCCTATTCTGACCTGAACATGTGAGTTTTCAGTGGACCAAAGTAGGGTTGCACCGATACCAATACCAGTATTGGGTATCAGGCCAATACTTTGTTAAAATACTTATACTCATATTCGTAGGTGAATTGCCAATACTATGCACCGATACCACTATACAATATCCAATTTCACTACATCAACTGATCACACTGGGCGGATGTGATTTGTTGTCCTGCCTGACTTCAATATCTATGGGGAGACAACGAGCTGGAAACGTCAGATATTCTATCCATGAGCTATGAGATTTTTTTCAATCGGAGGAGTAAGCAATGTCAGCGATTTGGAAATATTTTAAGATCAAAGACGATGACAGGAGTAAGGCAGACTGTAAGATCTGTACTGTTGAGGGGCGGATAGGAAAGTACATCGTTTAACACTAGCAATTTGATTAAACATCTGAAGATGCATCACAGTGCTAAGTACACGAAGTTGCTAATGCTAGTGCAAGACCGCAGCAACCAAGCTTAACGTACGTTTTTGTATACATAAAAGCAGGAGACCATTTTGATACTTTCCTTAAGAGTGTTTTCACATATAGTCCTCTTTAAAGGATCCCAACTCAGTCCTCTAGAAGTGTTCCAAAAAGTGGATGTACAGAAAGGGGACTCTTTTTATGTTCACAGTGTGAGTTCATTTGAAGGCAAAGATTTACAGGCAAAATAGTGATATTGCAGCCTGGAGTGCAGTATTTAAGGTGGAACGAAAATTTCGAATAAGGAGCTGCGAATAAGGAGCTAACTTCAGCATTGTTGGCAAACGAGGGGTCATTGGAAAGGTGTCACCGAGCCCTATCTAACTGTGGATTTTACTATATTTAATGTTAAAAAAATACCCCCGGAGATCCGGAGTTATTAGTCGAAAACTGTTCACCTCGCCCGGGTGTCCCAATACTTTAGTCCCCCCTGGAACGTGCTAACGTGTCAGGGCAACCGTTAGAAAGGGCTCGATTAGACCTTTCCAACGACCCCTCGTTTGCCATAATAGCCCCCAGAGATCCGGAATTATTAGCCGAAAACCGTTCACCTCGTCCGGGTGTCCCATTACTTCCCATTATATTACTTTTGTCCGAGGTGAACAGTTTTTGGCAATAAGTGTAGTCCCGCCCTTTCCGTTATCCAAAATGTGGTTGTGTTTTTGAAATGTGGTTGTGTTTTTGACATGTGGGTGTGTATTTGAAATGTGGATGTGTTTTTGAAATGTGGGTGTGTTTCCTGAAATGTGGGTGTGTTTTTGAAATGTGGGTGTGTTTTCTGAAATGTGGGTGTGTTTTGTAAATGTGGTTGTGTTTTGACTCTCAGGGCCACCGTACAAAGTATTTAGTACCCCTTGACATTATATCACAAAAGCTGTTGTATGAAATGGTTATGAAAACACTCCCTGGTGCCTTCTTGGGTCATTTTTAATGATAGCTTTGAGAGAAAGTCCAAACCATATATTTATATCCTTTTTATTAGGGGAGATACACAAAAGGTGTTCATAAGGCAAATAAGTATTCAAAGTACTAAAATATATTTTATTCCTCACTGTTTTACCACCATTGACAAAATTACATGTAAAAACTGAACACACATGTAAGTTCACTGGTCATTTTGTCTAGTAAATGAAATGGCTAGATTTCCATTATCATGATTCTTGGCTCTTATCACCTACAATGTAAATATCCTCATCTCTCTACAGTGCACCATTTCACATCTAACCACTCTGAATTAACTTAAATGCTTATGGTAATTTATGGTAATTTGGAAATTGTTCCAGATATTGATGCATTTGATGTTTCCTGGCAAAGACATGTCCAACCCACACATCACATATACATACCCAAATTGCTGAGTTGGTATATGAAATACGTATTAATGTTCACCACAATTGCACTCACAACCAGAACAACAGGCCTTTTGTATCTTTAGGTACAGGCTTGTTTTGGGGGATTTCTGTGTGGATATTTTAAGAATCACTAGTATGCTTGGGCATAAGACATCTTTAGCATGATGAGTGTTGGTGCACATATTCCTGGACATGATAAGAACCACAAATATAACCCTCACATAGAAAGTTGCAAGTGACCCACAAAAATGGCATTTATCTGTATCAAGTGGAG
Organism: Hydrocynus forskahlii; assembly: GCA_037974365.1. Lineage (NCBI taxonomy): Eukaryota > Metazoa > Chordata > Actinopteri > Characiformes > Alestidae > Hydrocynus > Hydrocynus forskahlii. The sequence continues at coordinate 5,604,190 of JBBPCX010000114.1, forward strand.
GTAGATGGTCATCATTTTGGAGCTACACATCAATCAGCATTCTCAGCATTCTCCCCTCAGGAGCGCAGGGTGCTGGGCCAGTATTTCAAAACAAGTCCTCTTTTAAGAGGAACTAGCTGCTCAACATAGGCCACAAGGCCTATGTTTCATGCTACGATAAGCTAATTGTGCTTACCGTCTTGACTGAACATTAGCAGATACTTATTAAATGCCAAGCCATCCCATTAGAGAGATGATGACTGGGTCTTTTCTTTGTGTGTGTGTGAATGTGTGTGGATGTGTGGGTGTGTGGGTTAGAGTCAGTGTCAGCAGGAACTGGACCAGGTGCTGGAGAGAATCTCCAAAATGCCCTTTAGAGATAACCGTGGCCCTCTAGAGGACCTCTATTCTCTGCACATACCTAACTGTGACAGGAAAGGACAGTACAACCCAAAACAGGTAAGATGAAGCAAAATAAGGTGTGAGTTTTAAAACAATTACTGATTTAACAGATGTTTGTCTTCAGACTACAAGAAAGCAGAAGTGAATATTGTTTTTTTTTGTTTTTTCAAAAAACGAACCCAAACTAATAATGAACCAGGGTGCTTTCACTACATTACATGTCACACAGTTGACAGGATGTGTGAATCTGCAGCTTGGGCTAGGTGTAAATATGCCTCATTTTTGCCAGTCATTATTTTTATTTTTAGCCTGTGGTACTGTTATAGGTCAACAGGATTTTTTAAAGAATAAAACTGTTTTGGTGTCTTTTTTAACGAAGGGATCTTATCACAACTAGCCAATTTATTCTAGCCACTCTGCTTATAAACTTTACATAGCCATTTACACAAGAACCACACGAATTCTGTCCTGTTGTTTGTTGTGCTGGTGGTACATTCCCTGAGGCCTTGTGAGATTGCCTAATCAGCTGAATAAAGTTAACTGATGTAATTACCTTTCAACAAGTGGTGCTAATGTGGACCATCTCTTGTTTTTCAGTGCAAAATGTCAGTGAATGGACACCGGGGTGAGTGTTGGTGCGTGAACCCTCACACGGGCAGACCAATCCCCACCTCTCCACTGGTGAGAGGGGACCCCAACTGCAGCCAGTACATTGATACCCTAGAGGTGGATTCCCCACCAGTAGCACAAAACTAAAGAAGCCCTGAGTCCCGAACACCTTCCAACCCTCACACCAAGAGCCGAGGTCTTAGAGGGCCCTGAAGTGTTTTAATCTCTTAAACAAGCTACCAGTATATTTTGTATGTGTGTGTGTTTTTGTGTGTATGTGTGTTTTTTTTTTTTTTTTTTTTTTTTTTAGGTTTGGCATAGTATGCAATGTAACGCAAAGCAGCATCAGTGTTGTTCAAGCTAGAGTGACTTAACAGAATGAATCCCAGCATATGATAGAAGATTACTATGGGTAATGCAGAAGACTTGATAGAAACACGCATGGAAGCTGTTTTTTATCATTCCAGGTTTTAAGGGTAGATTCCTTGAGACTGTAAACTTACAACTGACTCTCTTCCATATCGTTTGTATGGACTACATGCAAACTTAATGTATTAGAATGTATAGTTTTCTCTCTCTGTGGTGCTACTCTTCATTTTTTTTAATGTTCACCTGCCATAATGACTCATACTCTACAGAATATGCTATTGTAAAGGTATTTACAGTATATTCAAGTAGGGCTGCATGACATGGACAATCAAATGGCTCATTTTTGCTGTGACAATACATTGAACGAATATAGAGGAGAACAGGGCAAAACCTAGCACATTTTGGTTTTGGCTAAATCATTTTTCAAGTATTTGGGTTTTTTTTTAAACTGTCATTACATCTCTGACAAAATCTTTGTTTAGAGCATTTCAGGTGAAAGTGGAGGGAGTGTAGATGGTAGAGTTTACCATATGAATGATTAACAGACCGAGGGGTTAGTTTTTATATTTCCTTAAATAGTCTGGTTAATGTAAACTCCATTTCTATGAAGCAAGGATGTTTATCATGCTCAATTGAAATAAGAGTTTGATGACAGCCAGTCAGAACAGAACTTCTTTACATATATCAGTCTTAAATACACAGTAGCAGCCTATGTTGTTTGTCACAGAAATTTCATCAGCAGAACAGATGGGATTTCTAACCTAAATATATAAAAATATATCCACAAAATAAATAAACTTTTAAAACAGTCTACTTTGAATTTATTTGAGAAATAGACACTGTATACAAACTAACCTAGCTTAAATTCTTAAACCATGCTATATTACATGCACCAAGAGACTGATTGAAAGGTGTGAATTCACACACAATTGAAAAACCTTCATTACACTTAAGCCTTCATTGTTAATTCTGAGAAATATCTGTCTGATTGCTGTGAGAATTGGCAGATGGCATTGCTATGGTAGCAGCAATAAATCAGTTTCATATCCACCTTGGTGGTGCCCTGCTCTCCTCTCCTTAATAACTCGGTAAAAGATTGGCTTTACGTTATATCCTCAAAAACCTATGCTGGCAATATCACAAAGAACAGATTGCCCAACAGATTGGTTAAACCTTCAGTTTTACTGAATGTTTCATTTACATATTGCAGCCTCATGCAATATCACTATTACAGAGGCCAGTACTGCAATGATGATCAAATGATGCAGCTTATATGCAGCTTATTGACCAGCATTACAGTGCTTAGTGTTGGACACAGTTAAAGGTTTCTCTGCTCTTCTGCATTCAATAGGTCATAGATAACTCACTGATATAGTGCCTTATCAAATTATTTAGACGGTGCTCTCTGATTCAATATTTACTATCATCTCCAATCCTAAGGGGCTGGAGAGTCAAATGTTAGAACCACTTGGCTTTAGAAGTTGATCGTTTCTCTCTCCAAAAAAAATCTACAAAATGTCAGCTTTACAGGAGAAGGCAAAAACCTTTTTAACTTCTAATGAATGTCAGTGTTTTAGAATTAGTTTTAGAGACTCAATTGATTTGTTCATCATAAAGAGCTCACAGTTAAAAAGGACAGTTTTTAAACTTTTCAAATACTGCAGAATGTAAAAATGTGGGTTTTTTTCTGAACAATGATGATATGTAGTAGGAGACCATTTGCAGTACATTTACAAAGACATGTTAAGCAAATTTCCCCATATATAGATGACATCAGACTCATGGTGTAAAGATTCTCTAGGGGTAAAAAAAAATTCGGGTAAAGGATGACCACCTTCATGCATGTAACATGTAGCGGTCGTATCCAAGGAGAGAAAACCTTATTTTGGGATAGTTCACAAGAACTTCAGATGTGTTTTGCTGAAATGCACTACTAATAGAGGTAGCTAGGGCTGCTCACTATCTGTCATAGCTCTGCGAAGTGTAGGTGCACTTTCATGTTCATAGCAATGCCATCTGCAAATTTGCACAGCAATCAGACAGATATTTCTTCCGCTTCTAATGTATAATTTTTATGTTTTAGACCCTGTCTTTTGAATGTACAAGTATACAAAAGGAATAGTTTTCAGTATTTCATCAATTACAATATGACATTAAAATTAATATTACAGTTTACATTCTGGGTTGTGTCAGCAAAGAGCATTTTCACTTCAGCTTTTTAGTTTTTAACTTGCTGCGTGATATTGTGGAGGTTAAAAGAGAAGAATTAGAGGATGGGGTCTGACATTCATTTAAGTAAATAAATAACAATATATTACTATCTATTTTTAATCAAATTCAGTAGGACTCCCCCAGTTATACTACCTAGAGAAGTTGATGGCTTACCTGTGCTTTCTCAGTCATGTGGAGCACCACCACATCTTTTTGAACATCATTTGACAAGGTGAACACAAGTCAGTTATCAGATGCCCACGGTGGATGGTACGTTTTAAACAAGTTTATTTGGCCATGCCACACACCTCTCCCATGCTATTAATCTACGAACACACATTAGATCTGAGATATGACAAATGTCATAGACACATCTGATGCACTTTTGAATAGTATTTTAAAGCCAAGATGTCAAGTTGAGGTAGAGCAGATAAGCTATTAATAAGAACCTGAAGCAGAATGTGATCAAACTCGTGACCCTGTGAGGTCTCTGGTGTAAAGTTGATTACTTTTTACTAGGAATCATATGATCTGAGTTCTGGTACAGATGAATGCATAAATAACAAAATAAGTCTGTACAGTACACACATTCAGTGAGGGGACACAAATATACACAGTTTTGTTTTTTGTTCTATACTTCTAACACAAATATTCTCTTCAATTGTACACAAATAATGTCTTTTGGGTTTGGCACTTAAAAATGAGAAAACGTTTGTATCCTTAAATATTCAAATTATACATATATGCACATGGTAAGAAAACAATCACGTTCTACATTTTAACACAGTAAAGATAAAGAAAATGTTACTGTACAACTAGCCACTGGTATCATTAAAGAGCATATTACCACTGGCTGGGAAGATTTCATGCAACAAGGAGCAGTCATTACTAAACGTATGGATAAAACTAAACTGCCCTAGCAGAGGTATTAAACATCACTGTCAGAACAAGTAGTTCAATAATATGCAAGTGGAAAATTCACAGAACTCCCAGGACAGGAGCACCATGCAAGACTTCTCTCAGACTAATTATACGGAAGGTAAGAGAGAAACTATCAGCTATTTAAAAAAGGCGCAGGGTGACCTGAAAGTATTCAATTCAGTTCAATTCAGTTTTATTTATATAGCGCTTTTTACAACCAGGTTGTCACAAAGCAGCTTTACAGAG
>JBBPCX010000114.1:5616562-5640908 GCA_037974365.1 Hydrocynus forskahlii
TACATGCGTTTTTTCAAAACATAACAAATCAAATTCAAAACTGCCTGAGCTTGCACTGTATGGATAAAGATGTGTATGATTTTGGAATGTTGACAATTTGTACATACTACAAACTCATGGCCTACCTGTATTTAAAAAGAGCCATTTTCTTTTCCAAAATATGGGGCCAAAATATTTCCAAAATATTGCTACTACACTCACATAGAACCCTTAAACTGGTGAAGAACCTTTACTGTATGTGTTGTAAAACCTTTAAACAGTTCTTCACAATCATAAATTTCTGTTTCAAACATGGTTATTTAGGGAACCAAAAGAGTTTTTTTTACATGACTGCCAGACATGTGGCACCTTACTGAGCCATCTAGAAATTATTAAAGCATATTAAAGACAGCAAGGGGGTGACTAAGGTTATTTGTGACTAAGCACCTGTTTGCGTTTGAAGAAGCCTTTCCTGTCACAGTTGGGCAGATAGAGAGACAGAGCCATGATTCTTGAGGCGTCCTTCATCTTCTGGATCACTCCATCCAACTTCCTTCGACATGGCCCCTGCAGTTAGCACAAAATAACTAAGGCAGCAAATGAAAACATTTCACACATACTCAAAGTGGTTTTATTGGGCTGGAGTCAAAAGTAGTCAAACGGGATACAGGCACATTCTAACACCTACAGACAATATATAGCTAGGTAGGGCAGGTTAATTTGGACCTACGATTTCAGACTGGTGTTTGTCTACGCTGAAAGTGTAGTCCAGGTGGCCCACAGTCTTGAGTTTGGCCTGTATTCGCTTCTTGTCCTTACGAACTGCGTGAGCCTTCTTATTGTTGATGTGGTCTCGAGGGAACAAAGGCACCTTGACATGGGGAAGCAAATCTTCCGTTACCTCTGATACTACCAACTCATGCGACTCTGCAAATTAGAAACACCAGAACATGAAGTCAATTTGTCCAGAAAGTCTGAAAAAGAGAAATACATTGAGTGTCTCAGTATCTCAACACAAAAAGTTAGTCCTGACCACTTATAGTATTTTTGTCTTATAATATAGGAATTGATGAGGGTGTGAAAAAAGCCTGAGACAGACTTAAAGTTGTGCAAAGCTTAAGTTTAAGATGAAGTTTAATAGTTTAAGAGCATGCATGGAGCAGAAAAAGATATTGCTTGGTGGTAATAGACCACAAGGGGGTGCTAGCTAGCTTACAGTTCATTATTGTTGCTTTATGGGCAAGAAATTAATAGCACCAGAAGACATTGAACCTGCTAGCAAACATCTGTCTGGTAAAATAAAGCATTTATAATTAATAAGTGGATGTCAAAAAAATTGTTTTTAGAAGTGTTAATAATAATACTGATTATCATTATTAAATTTCCTACTGTTTTGAGCAACAAAGCTGAACATAATTTGTAGGCTGTCTGTGACTTAGTGTGACTTAACTGAAGATTTATTTACATAAATCTGACCTATCTATGTAGATTAGTTCAGAGCTAGGGCACAGACTATGTTAATGAAAAAGAAGAAAAAAATGGGAAATGGGGTATGAACTAATCTAATAATAATAATAATAATAATAATAATAATAATAAATTTTTACAGTAAAAGAAGAAGCATAAAAGCAGACAATTTACAAAATCTACATAAAACAATCCAAAATAAAATGGCAGAGTGGAGAAATTTATGTTGAGTAAGCAATTTTGAACAAGTGAGTTTTGAGTCTAGATTTAAAAAGAGGAAGTGAAGTGATGTTTCTTATGTCAGGCGGTAGAGAATTCCAGAGCCGAGGAGCAGAGCAGCTGAAAGCCCTGCTCCCCATTGTGGCGAGACGGGGAGAAGGGACAGAGAGAGAAATAGAGGAGGAGGATCTGAGGCAGCCAGATGGAGTGGTGAGCTGAACCAAGTCAAACAAATACAGAGGAGAGAGGTGGTGGATGGCCTTAAATGTGTACAGAAGAATTTTGAAATTAATACGATGTTTAATGGGGAGTCAGTGAAGCTGCTGCAGAACGGGAGTGATGTGGAGGATGGAAGGGCTCCTGGAAATAACACGAGCAGCAGAGTTCTGGACAAGTTGGAGCTTATGGAGGGATTTTTGAGTAAGGCCAAATAAAAGTGAATTGCAGTAATCGATCCGGGAAGTGACAAGGTTATGGATGGCAGTGGCATGTGGTGTGAGAGAAGGACGGAGACAACTGATATTGCGTAATGGAAGTATGCAGACCGAGTGACATTACTGATGTGTGCATTGAAAGATAAAGTGCTGTCGAGGATGATACCCAGACTTTTCACCTGCGGGGAGGGTGAAACCAAAGAATTGTCCATTTTAATAGAAAAATTATCAGTTTTGGATAGTGTAGATTTACAGCCTACCAGAAAAAAATGTTTTGTTACTGTTAAGTTAAAAAAATGTGAAGAGAACCATGATTTAATTTCAACTAAGCAGAGGGTAAGGGAGAATGGGGGAAGAGTGGAATCAGGTTTAGTGGACAGATAGAGCTGGGTGTCATCTGCATAACAGTGAAAATGAATATTATATACATAGGCAAACCAACAAAATATTAAAATAAACTTCTGGTGGCACCACTGATTGGAAAGGATTCATAAGCTTAATCATGAGTTTTACTCCAATCAGATGGGCCATTGTGTGACCAATTCTAACATTTTCAAGGAGTCATATTAGGCCTGTCCTGTGATGGACTGGCCTGTTAAGGGTGGCCTGTTACGGGTGTTTCTCTGCCTTTTGCCCTATGACTGCTAGGATAGTCTCTAGCACCCCCTGCATCCCTGGTTAAAGATCAGTGTTTCAGATACTAGATGGATGGACATTAGGCCTACAGATGTTTCCTTATTAAGCATCTTCATTTTTTAGAAAGGAGCCAGTGGTGCTTAGTCTTGTCTATCTCCCAGTCTCTGTCTTTAAGTTGGCGAAACAATGTGAAAGACAATTGGTCAAAAGGTGGACGTGTGCCTTCATGCCCATAAATAGAGAACATTCATTAAGACACAATACTCTGTTTACTTCACAAATGGAGGGAATTGAGATACAAGAGTCTCCATAAATATTTGTACCACTGTAAAGGCTATGAAAAAGCATCTTTATTTATTGGTTTGATCTTATACCGAATGTAAAGGGAAACCAAACTTTCAGTAAGATAAAATTAATATGGTCACTGTCATTTTCATGTTTATGCACCTATGGCAAAATATACATTAGCCTACAAATTGTCATCTCCATGTGCAGCTTTCCTTTCAAAAGTGTGTGTCGCCTTCCCTTTGCCCTAGATAACTGAGTGCTGTCTTTTAATACTGGATGTGGCTAGAGAACACATATAAAGGGATCTGAGACTATTCCTACATACAAAATCTTTCCAGAATATTCCCAGTTTTTATGGAAGAAAAACAGCTACACAATAATTTAGCACCACCATACTTCATAGTGGGGAGAGGGTTCTTGTCAGCATTAGCCAAACCCACCTCTAGTGTTTGTTCCCAGTAAAGCTCTATTTTTGTCTCTGACCACACAACCCAGTAACCAGTCCAAGTTCCAGTGAACTGTAGTGAACTGTCAGCAAACAGATGTTTACATCTGTGGTCTCATGACTTCAGGGGCTTTCTTCTGGCAAGCCTTCCAGATGATTTGTTGGCATGGAAGTGGTTCAACTGTAGTTTTGAAGACTTGGCAACCTTTCATTTATTCTAGTATAATCTGGATTGGCATTTGTCCAACTCAATTTGCCTCTCAAACTGTACTGCATGTACAGATAAAATGTATCTGTATTTTGACAAAATGTAAAGGAAAAATGAAGTTATGTTCCAAACTGGAACAATATGATTATTGTAGTAATGAATAATACAGATTTTTGTGCCTATATGCTATTATCATATTCTCAGTGTCACTTGCATCTTCAAAATGAAAATGTTACAGGAAACGGTGTTGGTGTAATGTGATTTTATTCTAAGTAATTCTGAGATTATTTCTATTAGTCCTTTCATCAATGTAAAGAGAAAAAGTCATTTTCCTCACTTTTTGGGGAAAAATCAATTTGCTTCCCTGAAGATGCCAGATAAGCCTGATGCCTGTGAAATACTTTTGTGTTATTCAAGGTTTTCTGGCAGCTGATCCACCCACCAGTGATGCTGCACATGCCTTTTTATTCAGATGCTGAAATGGCAGATGCCCATTTCAATTTCTCCAGTCGACTCTTCAACATCAGTGCGGCATCCAGCTGTATAGCATGAGTAATCAGGTCCCAGGGTCTTACCCTCTCCTTACTTCGCCCCTGTCTATTGTAGATTAACTAAGCAGCTGGGGAAACAGGGTCACACCGAATGAGCAAATCTCCCAAGCCCTTCCTGACGGCATCATCAGCAAATCAGCTGTGACTATTCCTCAGACACTGATTCTGGAGAAATTGCCGCAATAATTCAGCCTCTCTCCCTTAATCTGCCGCTGTGTCATCTGACAAGTTTTGTCACAAACAGGATCTTAGTTTGCAGTGTTTTTTTTCTTCTTGAGGGATGTTACCAGTGAGAGGCTGGGGCTCCTAATCTGGGAGTCTTCTGGGAATTTATGCTAATCTGAGGTCTGCCATGCCCTGAGTGCGCTCCCACCTGACCTTGATCTCTTGTGTGCACCTGTTATTCTTTGTCATGTCTCCCTCTTTCATTGAAAATAAGTCCTTCAGAAATATACACTACCAGTCAAAAGTTTTAGAACACCCCAGTGTTTCAAGCTTTTTTTTAATTGAAATTCAAACAGTTCAAGTCCAGTGAATATCATGAAATGGTACAAAGGACAGTGCTGAACTGCGAGAAGTTTAAAAATGGTAAAGTTACCCAGAAGTGGGAAATAATTCTGCCATGCAGTATCATCTGGTGTGTGCCTTGTTGGTCGTGTTCATCCTACAGCAAGATAGTGACCCAAAACATAAGTTCAAGCTATGCCAGAACTACCTTAGAAAAAAGAACCAGATGGTAAGCTGGAAAACATGGAGTGGCCAGAAGTATCCAGACATAAACCCCATCTAGCTGCTTTAGGATGAAGTGGACAGAAGAGTGAAAGCAAAGCAACCTATAAGTGCTGCACACTTATGGGAACTTCTGCAACATAGTTGGGAAGAACTTTCTGTAGAATGAACAATGAGACATTGAACCGCTTGAATTTCAATACAGTAAAAAAAAATTGGGGTGTTCTAAAACTTTTGACTGGCAGTGTAGTTTGAATAATAAATAATAGTTTTTTAAAAATAATAATATTCTCTCCAGTCTCTCTGTATAACAAAATGTTACCCTTCTTTTTGATCTCTTACATATCTTCTCTCTCTCTCTCTCTCTTTTCTCTCTATCTCACTCTCTATTTCCCACACACTCATACAAGTGCCCTCAGACTCACTCTCTCTCTCTTTCAGTCTGTGGGTTGAGCAGGAAATAAGGATTTCTGTAGAAGTAGAAGGATTTCCATCTTAAAACATGTTAAAAAGAACTCACAGAGCCTATTGCGCCCAGATTCAGCCGAATCACCACCCAGCAAACATCAGCTTTGTATACATGCAAAGACAGATCAGGAAAGAGAGTTCCAAATCCTATACCGGTCATGCTGTTTTACAGAACTAATTTCGAAACCTTGTTACAAAGGCACGGAAATAATGTTATTATTTGAAGGGACACCCAAGATGGCTCCAAAGTCTGTCTTAAGAATCTCACTCCTCACTTCATCCCATGAGCTGCACAAAACACAGTTGGTAGACTTTGTGCCCAGAAGGGAGAAGAAGAAAAAGGGAGCTTTAAAGTAATGTAAGTCTGTGCTGCTTCCTTCTAACACTGGAGCCTAAAATATTATGGGAGAATATTTACACAAGTTTTTCACACAACTATTTTTGTCACCCGTATGAGCCACCCTAATACCATATAGCTAGTGTGTACTGTCAGTCTAGCTTAATCATTTTATCTAGTTGCTCTAGAATGGAACAGGTTCTTTAAGTTGTACTTTAACGTTTAAACATCACCCAATAACTTTTCACTTGGATGCATACTTTTATACCTTAACTAGCACTTGAACAATTTAACTAGCTCTTTAATACTTGAACTTGCACTTTGTTACTTTTTGAAGTACTTTCACACTTTAAATAGTACTTGACCCAATACTTATTGCTGTATTAAAATATTACTTAAATATTATATTATAGTAAAACTAGTGTAGCTGTATTTTAGTACATTTAACTAGTATAGTTTTAAAAGCAGTTTGATGATTGACTAGTACTGTTTGATACTAATTAGTACTTTAATACATAAACTAGTATTTTAACACTTTAACTAGTAATACTTCAATACTATAACTATTACTGGTACTTTACTGATACTTACTATTTGAATCATTACATGATCTGTTTGCATTACTGTAATATGTTTACAAATGACTTAATAAATTAACTACTTTAACTTCCAATACACACCTGATCCAACTAGGTAGCTCATTAACGACCACTCACTACGGTGGGACAGAGATGAAGTGGGGTATTAAGCCCTACAAGAACACTATTATCTATCAACTGTTTTGCTCTCTGGACTCCAGGGAATACTTTAATCGTGTGACTAAGTGCATCACCAAACTAAACTCCCGCGTATCTCCATTTCCTCCCCCCCCCTTCCCGCGTCCCTTCACACCGGGAACTCACCGCGCGCGGCGTGTGCCGGTTTGTACGCCTTGTCGTTGGTGCACACTCCCTTGCCGTGAAGCAGCGCGTGCAGTGGCTTCTCTTCGCCGGCGCGCGGCAGGCAGCGCAGACCGCGGCTGCACGTGCCGGTGTAGACCCCGCATGCGTGATCTTCGGCGAGCGCGCACGTCGTGCAGCAGCCGCAGCCGGGCTCCTTCACCACTTGGCAGCCCACGGGCACGGGCGGGCACATGGAAAGCGCTTTGTGATCGCACGGCTCGCACGGCACGTATGAGGCCAGTAGCAGAAGGCGGCGGGGAGCGCCGCACGAGAGAGCGAGCGCCAGCCACGCGCACAGGCGCACTAGCATGATCCGTCCACCGCAAAGCCGGGGTAACACTTACGTAGCAGCAGCTGGAAGGGTTACACGGTTCCAGTGCCGGTGTGGGAAGCGTCGGATGGTGAGATGCCCCCGTGCAAGAACAAATTCACCAGCCTTCAGGCCCTCCTCTCACGTCTGAGCTAAAAATGGAAAAAGTCTGCGGTTCGAAACGGCTTGTGCGCGCTCCGTTTACTTTTTTCAGTCGCTCCACCACATACAGCTACAGAGTTCGGCCTCTTCTTCCACCCCGGAGTTTTCTCAAGCACGCAGACACACTCGGGCTCTAGGAAAGTGTCGCCAAAAGAAGGCGAGCACCGAGCACATGTTAAGAATTGGAGGGGAGGTGACGGGGAGGGCTGGCTAGGCTTCCCTACGTTTAAAGCTGGCGAGTCCTGGGGCGGACCTTTCCAAAGCACCACTGCATTCTGATACACATAACACTGTATTTGGTCTGTCTTACACACACAGTTATTGATTATAAATTGCTTATCAGTTTGGCAAGGAATGGAGCAGTAAGCCTACACGCAGCATTTAGGCTGGAAAGCGTTGCCAGAAATGAGGACATGTTTGAGTGTGAAAAACCTTTGGAAGGTTTATTGAACTTAATCACGTGCACTGTATACTCCAGTTTAAAGTTTCTTCTTAAAATCACTACATTGTGTGGAGGTTCTTTATATTTTACAAAAGTTCTTAAGTCACATATTTCATTTGCAAAAATGTTTCCATTGACAACGTTTTTACAGGACTAAAATGGGTTCTTCTTTGACATCAATCAGCATGCCTCAATTATGCCCCACTACATACATCTAACTATCAGTCTTAAATATCCATTCAAAGGGTATGTTTTTAGGACCTTTAGGCAACATCAAGTTTTTTTCTTTTGCGCCACCTCCCCCAGCCCAACCGCTTTTGTGATTGTTAGATACCATGGAAATAGAATCGTAAGATTTTGTTGTTGGGCTTGGGCATCACTCACTCCTTATGGCACTTTTAATAGTGTGCTCCCTTGTAATAGATGAGTCAGTTTCAATCCATAGATTTGAGATATTGAATCCATTAATATTAATACCACAGAATTCAGTGGCCAGTTGGATGGGCTTCTTAAAGGAGCAGGTAAACATCAGAAATGGAGAGATTTCTATTTCCATGGATTGACAACAATAATGCAAGAATTCTTCAGCTGAATGCAACCGTTAACTTGAGCTGAGAAGATACATTCTTAAAGATAAAGAAATCTGGGCTGCAATGTTTGGTTCATGGCATAAAAGTGGTATCGAACCATAAACTAAAAATAAAGTTTTAGGTTTGAAGAACCTCACCTCAAGTCATCCCTCTGTGATAATTATTACCCCAGAATGATCTATCCGCTTATTGTTTTCTGGCGCTCCAGAGCAACAGTATTAACTATGTAGTCATTTCTCCATCTCATGATGTGACTTGACTTGACACACAATTTCTTGTGATGAAACCAAGTGGGCTGGAGCCATGTTCTTTTCCACTCTACTGTCAGTAAATGGGAGTTGTACCCCAAAAAACATCTTAAGAGAACCATCGGCCTCAAGTTTTGGAGTCAAGGGCCCAGTGAGCTATCAGATTTGAAGTTGGTGTAGGAGCTGCTGGTCAAATGATGACAGATGCCCTACTTTTTTGTACACCTGTTGCTCTAGCTTACTGCAAGTTATTTTACATTACCAATAAATCTGAGATTCCCATGCAGGACCCTGAATGTATTTTTCAAATCAGCTGAGGGCTTTCTCCAAAAATCCCCCCATCTCAGGAGCCTGGTTTGGCTAAGGTGGATTTGCTAATGTCACATTAAAATGCTATCTACACATGGATGTGTTTTCCCTTCATCTGGCTAGATGATTGTTTAGCTCTCAGAAACAAAGAGAAGCATCCAGAAGCAAGCCTAAGAGGTGTATGTATCTGGCTGACAGGGCTAGCCAATGGCATTAAGGCACAGAACAACACGGCTATTTTGCTTTATTTAGGATCCCTAAGAGTGGCACATCTGCTCTGAAAAATATTTACTGTGAGGTGTGTTTGGATGCAGGGAACAACATTGGATTCAGCGAAATTGCAAACTTCCTCAATATCTGAGAGCGTGAGGCCAGACATTTTAGGGCTTAGGTTTCCTTTGCACCTTTCTCATGTCAGCAAGAACGCATTAGATGCTTAATGTATAGCAGCCTAATAAGATCCAGCCATATTAACTAAAACAAAAGGTCTGCCATTTGCCTTTTAACTGGGTCTCACCGAGACAGCCTCCTGGCATTGATGAGAACTTCATGGAACCGCTCCAGTGACTTCTGTCAAATTCTGTTATATTTCATAGCCAAAGTCAAATCAGTTCACCCGGGTAAGAAAGACATAAGGAATGAGTTAGTCTAACTTTATATATAATAAGACAGGTTTAGTGGCTCAGAACGGCTCAGAACATAAATATAGTTTAATAAAGCCTCACAAGGCATTGTCTATGCTGTTGTCATTTATGTTAATCCACATTTAACTTTACCTACTGACATACAAAAAGTGCAGATAAATGGCAGTGTTCCACAGGACATTCCACATTTTAACTTGATTCCAACACCCAACACACTGGGAGAGAGCAGTTGTTTGTCAGTACCAGTTTAAGTCGAGCTGCCTTAAAAATATGTTTTTTGAAGGGTCTTTTTTTGTAAACAAAGTGTTTACAAAACAAAATGTTAAGAACCTTTCTGAAATTTAAATTCCAGTCAAAGGGTTCCTTGCTAGAACTGTACACATCTACACCTTTATTTATGTAGAGTTGAGTTTCGGTGCATGATCTGTAATGTTCAGCTCTTTCTGTGAAGATCCGCAGAAGAATCCAGTGCCAACCTTAACCTATCTTTCACCTCGTACCACACATTGACCTTAACCTCATATCTGTCCTCCCTTGGGGCTTTGCTGCTTGCCAGGATTCAGATTGGGGAAGGCTGGTGCCTATCGCTATGGTGATGTGAGAGAGTAACAACTGCCAGCTCAGCTTTGGGTTCTCCTGCACAGCTTTTCTGGCCAAGTCCAGTGATGGCCAGGCTAATCTAATCAGAGAAAGCCTGATGAATCGTTGAAGGAGGCCCAAGGACAACCGCAACCTCTGATTGGTTACAGGCGGATCCTTCACTAAAGATCTGGAAGGTGCAAATTCTGAGCTAGCTTGTTTGGACAGGCAAAAATAAGTCAGGATTGAGAGAGAGAGAGGAGACAGAGAGAGAGAGAAATAATTCACTTGAATCAAGGATACCAGCATTACAGTAAAAACTCAATGACCCAGAATTAGGCCCCAACAAAGTCAAAGTGCCCTGAAAAAAGTGGCATTCATAATTCATTTTCTTTAATTAAGGCTATGGCACTTTAAAGCCTCTCTGTGTGTGATTTTGATGGCCCAGTGAACTCTTCTGACAGGCCAGGGAGAAAGGGCAGGGAACAGAGAAAATAAAGCTCCACATGAAGCAGAGGGGTCAAGCCATTCCTTGGCCAAATAAACAGCAGTTGCTTTTGCTAATTTGCAATGACAACACCACTGGTCTTTTGTTTTAAATCCCCACACACTAATGCAGGAGCTGGTTTGACATTTTGCGCACAATGGCATTTAGGTGAACACTTTTTGGCTTTTAATAGCACATAGATGTGCACAGGAAGTGGAACAATAAGACCGAAGCGCTTTTCCTTGCTGTAGCATCAGCATATGTTCCTGCTGAATGTGATGATATTCGCATGCTGAGATAATACAAACAAAATTGAAGGTGCCACTGGCATACAGGCTGGCTGCACATTATTTTCAGCCTTCAGGCAGATTAACTGTATGTTCAATGTTGGGATTCTAACTGGGTCAGACATCTCCCCTTACCATTCAGAGTTCCACACACAGGCCTGCATGCACACACAAACACACACACACTCACTCGTTTTATATACATTGTCAGAAGATAGGGTCACCTACAGTATATGCAAACTTAGGATGTTAGGAATAAAAATTAAGTGTGTCATAACTTTTGCTAATTAGATTTTTCCCTTAAATGTTAAATTAAACAAATAAACAGTAAATAGGCAGACATGTACTCTCTGTAGAGAGTACATATACAATCAAAAAAATTGTAATTTGACCAGGGCAGCCAAACCTTTGCACATGAAAGCATGTGTGTGTTTGTGTGTGTGTTTGTATAAGCAATAAGAATGTTGTAGAAAAGCACAATCTTAAGCCAAAAAGATACCAGTTCAGAGTTAAAATGATGATGTAGCCTTTATTAACAAAATTAAGTCATTTACATTTTCACTTTACACTGCAGATTATGTCTGTTTTTGCCTGGTTCAATGCTTTTTTGTCCTGAAAATGTATGAAAACAAGTACACTTACACACACAGGCACCCACACACACTGTAAACAGGACGTCTGAAACACAATCCTCCTTTTAACTTGGTTTCAGTGTATGAAAACCTCAGTGGGTCTCAGGAGAAACCTGACTTCAGTGGGTTTTCAGTTGTTTTTTGTCATCTTTTTCTTAGCATCTCTTGCCCATTGGGAGATGTTACAATAATGTTGTCTGGGTCATCCTGTCAGCGCTGCTTATCAAAGACTAAAAAGACCGGCTAAAGGTAGAGATGAATGGTTAAAGTTAACAGGGCCAAGCAGTTATACTCAGAGTTCAGGCCAACCAGTCCTACAATTTTTATGGAGAAGCTGAGCGCCAAAGACAGAGGCAAACATGACCCATTTTCTTAATGAACAACCCCCCACCCCACCATCACCACCACCAACCTTTAAACTAAACCTGCTTGCCTCATTCTACACTCTTCTTTGCTCTTTTTTCTTAATCTCTTCCTCTCTCCCACTCTGTTTCACAATTGCATTCTTTTCACCCCCCCATTATTCTCATACAGCATGTAAGGAAAAGAACATACACAATGCATCCCAAATTCAGGCCTTCAAGTACAAAAATTAGCAACCCCACAATCATGGCAGTAAATGTGTCATTGTGAACTCTTGTAAATGTATACTATTCTTGTGCAACAATCTTTTTATACCTTTATATGGCAGACAATGCTCGAAATAAATCACACGTTATAATAATTTATTGGCCTTTCTGTTATGTGCTAGAATAGAGGTCCCCAACCACCGGGCCATAGACTGGTATCGGTCCATGAGTCATTTGGTACTGGGCTGCACAGAAGGACAGAATAATAAATATTGTATTGATTATCAGAGATCTTTTATTTTATCAGAGATCTTTTATTTTGAAAAAAACGCTCGTCTCAAAATTTAGCTCACAAGCTAGCAAAAATGAGTAAAAAACAAATGTCTTTGGGGAGCTTCTTCATATTTTTACACACTTTGTTTTTAGTTGTATCTATAACGGTCCGTGAAAATGTTGTTTTACATTAAACTGGTTGGTAGCGCAAAAAAAGTTGGGGACCACTCGGCTAGAAGATGCAGCACACCCAGGAGCATTCTGAAACTGCAGAAGAATGCACATTCTCACATAGCCTGTTACCATTACAGAGGAAGGAGTGGGTCTTTTTAATAGTAAGCAATTATTGAGTTTAGCCATAAAACAAATGCACCCATAAGCCAACAATGCAAACTCACCACTCCACACCCTAATAAACACTGCTTGGTGGTTTAGTGTGGCACTGTGGGTATAGTGTTTCAAGAGATGCTGATAAATTAACGTGTTAAAATTATTTAGCTTGTGTGGCTTGAGTAATGTTTTTGTGCTAGTAAAATGACAGTGAGCCCTAAGTATTCAGTAGAACAAACTGGATGATTTGTTAAAAATGGGATAAATTTCACTTCCCCTTGAGTTTATCTAGGGTATATTTTAAAAGTTTAAGCCAATAAGAACCAAGGCCTGTGGCAGAAATAAAGGAACTGTTCCTAAGTCAAGAAAATGTAACTTATTGCTCACAGTTTAAAAAAAAAAACAAGTTCTCCTGCTAGCGACAGCTGTTCACCAATACTCCCTTGATTTTTGCTTCACCTCAACGAAGAAAATAGTCAGAAGACAGTCCTGTGTGACTGCTGTTTTATTCTTGAGAGATAAATGTATCAGAGAGCATGCTAGCTAGCATTTTGGAGCAGAAGGAAATCTTTATGGACTTCATCTGGAGTTAAAACCCAAAGACTGGAGTCTCAACAGCCGTACTGGAGGTGTGCAGATCTTGCAACTATGTGCTGCCTCTGAGAAGCAAGCATTTCAATAAATAAACAAACAGATTTAATACACCACAGAAGTGAATGGTTTCCTGAATGAGATTTTGAACATTTTAATCACCTAATTTATTGTATATTAGCTGCAGCCTTGCATTCAAATCATTCTTAGTATTGGAACAAAATATTTCTGTATTGGAACAGTCATTCCTGAATTCTTTATTTTTTAAAGTAGAAGAAAGTACAACATTGAAAAGAACTTAACAGCATATTTCTATTTTTTCAATAAACAGGCTTTGGAGAGTATTACGTTTGCACTCTTGCTACTAAGACCTGTTTGGCTGGAGAGCAGAGCAGGTTATTAGCTGTTATGTTCACTGATATTATGTGCATGTCTGCTGTGCATGTCATTGTTACAAAGTCTTGTAACTGAAGATGAACAGCATTTTAAAATATGACAGTTGTTTTGAAATATTTAATGGTGCTCTGTCTTGGCAAAATGAACACTTAAAGTTGATTTATCATTTACAGGTTACACATTTTCCATTTTCTGGTTTCCAACCTGTCCAGGGTATTTCTCCACTCTACGAGCATAGGGAAAGGCTCCAGCACCCCCCGCAACCCTGATTAAGATAAATGGCTCGATAATGAAATGATGGATGGATGGAAAGTACACTTTTGTAAAAAAAAAATAATAAATCCACTGGAAACCATTCATTTTAGACTTGATCAAGAGTGCCCTCCAGCCTCAGGTCAGCCCAGAAAACATTATCTTATAGCAACTGTCCTCGCCAGTTCTATGGAGCTATAGATTTCGAACGAATTCCATTTCTAGGCAAAAAATGTCCAGTCCAAGTATTTTCATATAATAGTCTTTTTATCTACCGAAGTTTAAACTGATAAAGGTTTAACAAAATCATTTGTATGCAAAGAATGGTTGACTGGTTCAGGGACAATGGTTTTGATGCCCAATTTGTAACATTTTGGCACTGCAGTTTGATAACTGAGAAGGTAAATTTTCCTTGTACTAATAAGTCAAAAACTGTTTACATCAACACTGCCTGAAGAAAAGGGAGATCACCTTGAAAGCATATAATGAAATTTGTGTATGACCCTGCTTTCCATGTAGTGGGAAAGTAGGAAAGCTGGAAAGGCAAAATATGCAACTTTTCAAATAAGCAGTAAAACGAGCATGTGGGGACTTATTTTCCACCGATATAGCAGATTGTTATCAGATCTGCTGAGTGACAAAAAAAGAAGGTGCAGATGCGGCCCAAAGATAGTACCACTGTGCAGGTTAGAGTAGTTGCATAAGCCAATGTTTGGATGCACATTCAAGCCTCTTGATGCTTAACAGTCACTTCCTATGGAGCGCTTTCTCAGCTGGCCACTTCCCTTGATTGCTACCAGGGCTAATAGCCTAGTGTGTTGATTAGCAAAGGTGACAAGGTAACAGTTCAGGTGGCCAAGTGTGTTTGTGTAATAAATTGTTTTGGAGCAGCCCACCAAGCCATGCAGCCTTCCGTTCATTATGATGTAGGCTAAAGCAAAGACATAAGAAGAAAAAATGGGGCGGAAGGTGAACTTTTGAACTAGCTAGCTCCCTTGAACTTCTCTTGGATGTGAACATACTCTGCTTCCTCTGAATCCCAGTTACTCTGGATGCCATTTATTACTCCTACACACACTCACTCACACATACACACACACACACACACACACACACACACACACACAAAAGAGAGAGAGGGAAAGAGAGAGAGAGAGATCATAGGGGTGAATCGTCTTTGCTGGCTGCTCTAATGAAACCAAACAACATATTTGTTCAATAGACAATGTTGAGTTCTCGACATGAGCACAGGCATTCCGTTTCAGGATGGAAATTCCCAGCCCATGCAAAAGACGAGGCATCGAGTGTCATGAAAAAAAAATGGTTCTTTTGAGAATAAGTCTCCACAGACTTGCTTTTTAAATAAATACTATTGCATAACATCCTGGTCATCCCACTTGTATCAGTAATCAGATTTTGGTCTGGTCCACATCGGTCATGCGTCACGGCTCATCCGATACGAGCAAACCAGCAATTTAAGAAATTCCTGAGGCATGTGGTTATGCAAATTCATATTGAATGGAGGAACACAATCTTGCTGATGTGTTTTGACACACGAGATCTGACGAATCTAACTACGGCATGAACCATTATTTCATGCAGAGAGGATGGATAAAAAGGAATGCCCGGCCCCACTGTGTCAAGGGTAAAGCAAATAAACCAATGAAACTACAAAATGTAGCCCGTGTTCTTATTTGTATATATCACAATGCTGTCATGATAAGCACCCTGGGGTCTCATACCCAGAAAAGTCTCCCTTATGATGTCCAAACAAGTTGCGTAAATTTTTCTTTATCTGTTGAAAGTCTACCTTGTAGAGGCGTGTAGCATAAACTATGCACATTATAAATCAGTAAAATTTATACTATGTTTTATCTTAATGACTGTGTGTGTTATGGGAGAAGGCTTGAGTGAAACTGTGATATTTGCCCTCGTTCATGCCATTATGAAGGGCTGGCTGTGCCTGGTTCTGGATCAGCGCCAGCCTATGGACAGCTCTTTGGTGCCAGGGCCTGCCATGCACCATGCCTGGAACAGAACATATTGGCGCCACTCTGCGAGGATTAAAGTGCTCTTTGCTAGACTACAAAGAACAGGCTGTCATGACAGTGGGCTTACAGCTCTTCATGCTGAAGCAATGCAAAGCGAGGGTACTCCAGAGTAGAGCCTTTGTGTTGCATAATGCTATTAAATACTGCAGATATCAGTCTGACTGAAGGCCCTAGTGGAAGCATGTGGCTCAGAGTGTTATGAGTTCCATCTCACAACTCTATTTTGTTCATGTTTTCTGAGGTGGTGTAACAGAACACAGCCTTAAATTGCTCATGCATACATTTTCAGTTACTGGAATGACTGCATCTAATGATGAGGGGAACTCAATAAACATTTCAAATTGCTCATTCCAGGAAAAGGGCATAGCTCCTTCCATGTTTAGGGTCAGCAGATATTTTTGTTGGTTTTGAAGCTGCACATAGAAAAAAAGCCAATAGAATTCAGTGGTAAATAATTCAATGTGATTTCTAATATTACATTCCCTTGCAAAGGAGAACACTTTCTTAATGCTTTGGGACTGCAGATGCGTGAGGAGTAGTTACGCTTGGCTCAGGATATCTCATTGGATAATGAAATGGCTTTTGAAAGAGCTATAAATTGATTAAAATTGCGGCCTGAACTTTGATATTCTGTCTTATTGTGTCCCTGACCATGATAGTTATTCTTTTATAAACGCAACATCAGTATAGTGCTTTGTGAGGAGAAAATACTGGTAACAAATTTAAAACTAGCAAATTTGGGAAAGATATGGTACTACAAGTCAAAAACTTAATTGGATCAGTGTTAAAAATGGATCCTTTGCCAACCTGTGACAACAGTAACAGTAGTAAGGCTCTTTTAATATATATTATCATAGTCAGACAAAACGTCAACAGGGTAAAGAATGAAAAAAACATTCTTAATTTTCAATGAAAGTAGATGCAAAGAGGTTTTGATTTCAAACAATTTTGGGCCATTCTACTTGTCCTTTCGTTATGACATTTTATCACAATGCGAAGGGTAACTGGTATTTTCAATTCATATAAAAAAAAAACCCAATAAATTATAATTGTAAGGTTGTGTTCTGACAACAACAAAGTATAGACGACTTTCATGAATTTCCTTGTTTTTCATAATTGGATTGCAATTTACACAACAGAAATATCAATGCCATGTTACAACAGCATTTTACATTATAAATCAATTTGATTATACATCAAATTATGCACACAGTATACCCTGTTCAAGAGCATTGTATCACATGTTATGTAATAATTAATATTCAGTAATAACTTACACAGTGTAGATCATTGTATTTATACAATGATGTAGAAAGTAGACAACAAACCAAAGGTTTAGGCACAGTGTTAAGTATTTTAGGACATGTTATAACATAATAAAAACAATAATAAATACTTTAAAATAATAAACTGTAATGATTTACAAAGGTGATTTTCGGAAGAATGTAATATGATTAGTGGAATGGTTAGTGATTAGTGAACTTATTTTGGCCTACTGAGTCAAATATCCATACACAGCCTTATTAATATTTTGTAAAATTAAGTACAAAGTCCAAATATCTGCCTTTCTCAACAATCTCAGTGTTTCTAGTTATATGTTAATATAAAGAATTGACTGCCATTTCTTTTTCAGGCTCGCCAGATATGATGCCAACAATTTATAGGAATGGAACTGGCCTTCTTGGTGGACTCATGTGGTAAATGACACCCTCATTCAGAACATAACTATGTGGGTCACACTGAGTACACCAAGCTATGACCATAATCCACTGGTAAATACACAGGTATTTCACATTTGGAAATCATTAGCGTTGTTAAAAGGAAGGGAATATTTTCAAGGTGAATATTTTTTTCAAATTCATGTTATATGCAAGTTTTACTGTTTTCTAAATGACTATCCAGGACAACGTCTGCTGAGGCATTTTAACATTGTGGGTGCAAATATTGTCCCACAGCCTGGGAGTAATGAAAACAACAGCAAAATAAAACAAATCAGTGAAAGATCATGCTTTTGTAATCTTTGTTCTATTTCTAAGATAATTTTGAATATTATCTTTTTGTGAAACAACAATTTCAGTTTAATTTGGTAAAAGGCATTCATATTAAAGTCTGTCTTACGATTAATTAATTAATTAATTAATTAATTAATTAGTTACCTGAGCGGCTTATCTTAATCAGGGATACTGGGGTTGCTGGAGCCTATCCCAGGACAAAAGGCAGAAACACTTCTCTGTTGCTGAGGAGTAGAGTATGAATGTGAAGAGTGAGATGGTGAACTTTGCTTGTTGGAATGAGTGACTTCAGCATCTGTTTGAAATGTTAAAAAGCAACAGCTCTCACTGGAATGTTCAGAAACTGTGCGAAGTACTTGGATGTTATTTGTTTTATTGGTTTTTGCAGTTAAACAAATTATATAACGGCATGCAGGGTCATAAATCTAAATGTTTAGGGTACTCCCCATTAGGTCATCAATGGAGGAAGGGACTGTATAACGTTCTCAAACTGGACAATGTAACCAAACACATTCATTCAGTTGACAGATTTCATTAAAGGAAACAAAGGCATTTTTGGGGTGGAGTAATATGAGATAAATGACAGAGCAAGGCATCTGAGGAAATGAGAAATACCCAGGGTGCAAGCTTATGGCAAATACACTTGCTAACAAGTTGTTTCTCATGTAATTACTGCCTCCATCATTCACACTGTCAGTGTGCAGTTCATCAGGTCCTGAGCAGTGATTTTGCAGTTGTGAGGCATTAGCCCCTGCTATAGCTTAACTACCAGTTGGGCTGTAGTTCCAGGTTTTGCTAAATAATAAACCAGCACTGAAACTTTCCCAATGCAGAACCTGTGTGATGCAATTAACACAGATGCTAGCAATGAAACCTGGCATTATCCAATCTAAACTGGGGGACAGTCTCAGATCATTCAAACCGATGTCACTACTCTACTTGTGTGCGGGATGACAAATGCTTGAATGAGGAGTTTACAGTTGAGACCCATTACTGTGGGTGCCACAATTGTTGGATGCCCATTTGATATCCATGTGAAAGATATGTTTATTATTGACAATCGAGAAGACTATTGCTCTCTTACTGTACTTAAACAACACTACTTACTATGTGGACCTGATTATGTCCACTCTTGGAACTCCACTGCAGTAAAAAAAAAACCCAACAATATTAATGCTGGAACAAACTACAGGAAAACTACAGGAAAATTCATTCATTTCTTGTATTTATTTATTCTAGGTGTGTTATGGTAAATTTAAGTATAACTGACTCTTCCTTAAATATGAGACATTGTATACTTGTAATATAGATTTCCCCTTTGTATGCATATTAGTCACATTAAATGATTTCAGATCCTCTGGCAAAATGTAATCCAAGAGCAATAAGGAACCACAAAACATCTTTTTAAAAAGATTAGTTCAGAAAACAGCTTTCACCACTTATACCACCCGTGTAAAATTAAACTTAATTGGTTCTGCCACTTTTAGCAACTACAGCTACAATCCAAATGCTTTGTCTTTTCTTTGTCAACCTCTACAACATGATTAAAATATAGGTTAACATGGATGAAAGCATTCTTTTACTCAAGTGAGGTATTTGTGTACTCCTTCCATTACTAATACTTTTGTGCTTTTTGACCATTTTCTGAATAAAATACATAATATAATGTAGCTACATATAGCCTCAAAGTCCTAAGATTTTATAAACAATTAGGCCAAATAAACCTCTAGTCATTAAATGCATAATATATGATGCTGACCGTGACTTTCTGGAAGTATAATCTCTCTCTGAGCTCTCTTTTTTCAGCATGCCTCTATTTATTACCTAATTTAAAGAAAACTTTATAGTTTCATGTTTGCAGCAGCTGTCCAAACTATTATTCACCTGCTGTTTGTCATACACCGACATTAATCATTAATTAAGTCTTTTATCTTTTTGAAACCTCACATCTTGTTTATACATTCTGGGCTGGGTTTAGTTGCCCTCTTGGTCCTCTTGTCTGACAGTAAGTCAAATGGTAAAGCAACATTTTGCTCTCATCCCAGTCCTCAAACAACGCGGATTTTTAAAGACTTTCCAGGTCCTGTAAAGGACATGTAATTAGAAGGAGAATCCCCTCAGGTCAGAATCCCCTTAGCAGTTGTCCTTGCGGTGGTTCTCCCGGGACTCCCGTGTCCTGGGGGGCCTCTGGATGTCTGGGGCCCGGGTCTCCTCCCTGTCTGCTCAGGGTCCTGGGGGATGGGGCTGTGATTCCCCACACACACTATTAAACATCTGCATTGAGAAACCTTATGAACACAAGCACACTCACACACACAGGTGTACACACAAGCACTCACACTGGTGTACACACAGGTGCTCACAGACACACACTGTCTTGTTCTGCTGTTGCTTTAAAACGTGGTAATTTTTGTTCTGTGTGCTGCTCGGTAACATTTAACATTTAGTATTTACTGTGATTCATACAGATGTTGGTTGTTCTCTCTCTTTGTCAGCAGGTCTTTGGAAGCAGTTTATCTATTGTTTTATTTTTCTTCTCCTCTCTCTATCCTCCTTCTCCCCCTTTTTTCATTTTTTTTTAAATATATATTTTAAAAAAATATATAATAATAATAATAATAATAATAAATAAATAAGACATTATTTATTTAATTATTTAAAAAAGGCTGTGAATGATGATAGCACAGCTACACATACATACTGTCATGTGTTATCTGTGTTACTGACAGGCCGGGAAAAAAAAAAAAGAGGGAGAATCCCCTCTTCACCCAAAAGGCATAAAAAGAAAGCCGAACAGCACATCTGAAAACCAGAAGGTGAGCAGGCCTTGAATTACCACTAATGCTACCAGTGATAGAGATGTGAATGAAAAGAGAAGTACAGCAATAAGTGGGCATTCATTTGATTGTCTCAATAGAGTATAAAAATAAAGAGCACAGTTTTAGACCACAGGTTCTTCCTTTGAAGACAGGAAGAACCTATGACAAAAACACAGACAACATCTATATCTAGGCACCAGATCATCCATTAAATCAAGGGTGTTAATAGAAAGTTTGTTGTAGTAACAGACTCCTCTTTTCTAAAAGGCTTTATACTAGATGTTGGAACATTGCTGTGAGGATTTAATTGCATTCAGCCACAAGGGCATAAATGAGATCAGGTACAGGCGCAGAATGATTAGTTCTGGATCACACATCACTCTTAACTCATTCCAAATGTATTGGATGGCACTCCACTGCTCCAGAGAACAGTTTTATTGCTCCACAGCCTAATACTAGGGGGCTTTGTACTGCTGTAGCAAAGGGCATGATAACTTTTCTATGAAGATCATACAAGCTGTGTGAGCAAAACTGAATGTCTGTGGCAGTTATGGGTGCAACTTAAAGTACTACACAGATGAAAGGTTAGAGTATACTCCTCTCAGAGCATGACGTATTGCTAGTCTTGAAGAGGAAGACATGCGTCAGGACTCCTATCAGTCCTTTTCCCCCCAGTGGTGAAACAAACTCCCTCTGGGGATCAGAGTCTCTCATCATCAAGTGTCATCTGAAGTTCCACCTCTTCAAGGAGTACCTGGTGGACTTGAAACATTTTCCACTTCAGCCAGTGGAAAATTTGGAAATATGGGGTTTGAGCTCTCACCAATACCCATATGATGGATATTTGCCTCTTAGGCTGGAGTTCACTGAAGCTGTCACCGGTGTGCCTCAGGTGACAGATATTCTAGCTCTTGTCTGTCCTGACCCTCAGACAAAGGAGGGGGTAGCTATTCTAATTGGCACCAACACTCACTTGGTGAGGAAGCTTTTCTATTTTTGTCAGGATCAGGCAGGAGATGAGTTTCTGAACACTCTGGCCATCCACTCTGTGTTGCGAGAGGTTTTTCAGTCCATTAAACAGACCTGTGATTCACAGGATGATGTGGATAAGCATGGTACGGTGTGGTACACTAAGCCTAAGCCGGTTGTTTTAAAACCTGGGCAGGAGTTGCAGCTTTCGGGCCGGCCTAATTTCCTGGCAAGCTGAATACCTCTCTGGCCCTTCTAGACCAGCCTGTTAGTGCGGATGGTGTGCCTGTTCCTGAGCTTGAGGTTCGACCAGAAGTGCATTCTGTCTCTGTGGTGTCTAGCCGACATATAGCTGTCACTGTAAGGAATGTTTTTCTAGGGATGTTCTCATAAAGAGAGGTGTCCCGCTGGCTCACATTTTTCCAGTACACATAGTACCACAGGTTCCTCCCACCAGTTTTGAGGAGACCCGTTCACTTACCACCTTTGTTTGACTTTGGCACTTCTCCAGTGCTAGAGGCGGTGAAGCAGTGCCTCTGTGAGAAAATGCTGCAAAGGTAGGAAGTGTTTTCTTGTAGTGAGTGGGAAGTGGGGTGTTCGAAGAGCACACAGCATGAGATGAGGCTAACTGACACGCACCCTTTTTGAGAGAGATCTCGTCGTTTTACTCCTGCTGATCTGGAAGATTTGCAGAAACATTTGTGGGAACTCCAGAAAAATGGCATCATTTCAGAGTCTAGGAGTCCTTATGCCTCGCCCATTGTGGTAGTGCGTAAGAAGTCTGGTAAAGTCAGGATGTGTGTCGATTATCGCATGCTTAACCAGCGGACCATCCCAGAACATGAGGAACAGCTCCTTAAGGTCCTGGACAGATTGAAAGATGAGGGTCTCAAGATCTCATTAGCTAAGTGTCAGTTTGGCAGGACGTCTGTGAACTATGTCGGGCACATAGTTTCACAGGACGGCATATCCACCGATCCATCTAAAATTGAGGCTGTTGTGTCTTGGCCTTGACCT
Source organism: Hydrocynus forskahlii (assembly GCA_037974365.1). NCBI lineage: Eukaryota > Metazoa > Chordata > Actinopteri > Characiformes > Alestidae > Hydrocynus > Hydrocynus forskahlii. The sequence goes on from JBBPCX010000114.1 coordinate 5,639,234, forward strand.
CAGTCTGTCCCGAGCTGCGGTCATTTCTAGGTTTTTGTGGCTATTACCATCGCTTTGTGAAAGGATTTTCATAATTGTGCCGACCATTGAATGAGTTGTTATGAGGCAGCTCTTTGCATATCAAGAAGCAGACAAGTGCATCTGATCCGGTTGGTCCAAGATGGAGTAACCATTGCTAGTCTGCTTTTCAGGAGCTTAAGCAGAGTTTAACTCAAGCTCCAGTGCTTGCTTTTGCAGACCCCCAAAAGCCATATGTCTTGGATGTGGATGCACGTCTGGAAGGTCTGGGTGGTGTCTTGTATCAAGAGCATGCTGAAGGATTACGTCCTGTGGCATTCATCTGTTGCAGTTTTTCCCCTTCCGATCCAGCTCACAAGCTGGAGTTCTTAGCTTTGAAGTGGGCTTTTGTGGACCGTCTGCATGACTACCTTTATGCGGCCACCTTTCAAGTCAGAACAGACAATAACCCCTGACTTATATAACTAAGTCTGCAAAACTGGATGCCACTGGGCATCGATGGCTATCTGCTCTGTCCACCTACGATTTCAGTCTGAAATATAGGCCTGGGCGACGGAACTTGGACGCTGAACTTGGACACTGTCGAGGCGCCCTCACATTGGTTTGTCCCCTGAGGATGAGTGGCAAGAGATTCCAGCCCCAGGTGTTCGAGCTATTTGGCAGGTTGTGTCTGCACAAAGAGCAGCTTGTTCCTCTTTTCCATGTGTTGTGGAACAAATTGGTAGCAACGAGTAAGCTGTTCCTAAGGAGTACAGTCATGTCACTGCTGTGGTGGCTGATCAGCTACCTACTTTTAGCTCTGATGAGCGCCAGGAGGCCCAGAAGAGTGATCCTTTCATAGGAGAGGTCTGGCAAGCCATTATTCTAAGGAAGCCTGCTGGTAGCATCCAGACTCGGCATCCTGCCATGAAGAACTTGAAAAAGGAGTGGGCAAAGCTCTACATTGAAAAAGGGTTGTTGTACAGGACAGTTAAGAAGGGTGACCTGTGGGTAAGGCAACTGGTCCTCCCTAAGCAGTTCCACAACCTGGTTTTAAAGCTGTTGCATGATGACATCGGCCATTTAGGGTTCGATAAGTCATACAGTTTGGTTTGTGACAGATTTTATTGGCCTCACATGAAGCTTCATGTTGAAAAATACTGTCGGACTTGTGAGTGCTGCATCAAGCGGAAAACACTGCCTCAGCGAGCTGCTCCTCTGTTACATATTCAGAGTTCTGGCCCAAATGCTTTTTTGTCGACTGAGCCAGACTCTTGAAATGTCAGGAATGTGTTGGTTGTCACTGATCACTTTACACGGTATGCACAAGTCTTTCCCACTCCGCATTCACTCTGACCAGGGTAGGGACTTTGAAAGTCGATTGGTGATTGAGATGCTGACCATGTTGGGGGTTAAGAAGTCAAGAACATCCCCTTATCACCCTCAGGGTGACCCACAATCTGAGAAGTTCAATAGGACTTTGTTGGACATGTTAGGCACTCTTGAGTCCCACGAAAAGTCAATGGCCACGTTTACACGGTCAGTTAAATGTGACCCAAATCCGATTTTTTGCTCATATGTGACACAGATCGGATCTGTTCCATGACAGTGTGAACAGGAAAAAAACGCATGCATTCGGATATTTTGAGATCGGTTTCAGGCCTCGTTCATATGTGGA
>JBBPCX010000114.1:5647857-5660206 GCA_037974365.1 Hydrocynus forskahlii
ACAGAAGGTCAAAAAAATCGGATATAGGCAACAAATCAGAATTGAGCATCAAGACCTGCAGTGTAAACGAGGCCTAAATGGAGCCAGTACATAGCGCATTTGGTGTATGCCTACAATTGCACACCTAATGAGGCTACTGGATTCTCACCCTATTTTCTCATGTTTGGTCGGGAGGCTCAGCTCCCTGCAGATGTCTGTTTTGGCCTTTCAGCAGATAACTCATTGCCTTCATCTCACCTGAAGCATGTGGAAAGGATGAAGCAAGAGTTACAAGTTGCATATGAGTTAGCTTAACCAGAGCAATAAGGTGCGGTATGATCAGAAGGTCCAGTATCACAGTCTTAGTCCTGGGGATTGGGTGTTGATTCGAAACCTTGGCTTGAAGGGGAGGCAGAAGCTGGCCGACAGGTGGACCTCCTGTCCTTACATAGTGGACAGTCAGCTTCATGACCTGTGGTTGATAACACTCCAGCTCCATGTTCAAGAGCTGTGAGGTGTAGGAAGGCCAAGGAGAGACGTAGGGATGTTCAGACTGAAGTGCCTCCTGTAGTTCTTAGGCAGGGTAGCTCCTCGGATTCAGCTATACTGGCAGCTATACTGAGGATGTTGTGCAAATCCTTCTCTAAGTACCACCCCACAGGGTGCCCAGCCACTGGAGGTCTGCTCCCCAGCCCCCTGTGTCTGCTCTATACCAAGGAGCCCTAGGCTAGTGCCCAAACCTAGCAATGTAGTGACTGCTCCACCAGACACCCGGCCTCCTGTCACAGGTAGCACTCCTCGTAGAGAACTTAGTAGCTGCAAACCAGGAGTGTAGCTGTCCTGATGCTTACTCTACTGTTCCTGTAGTTCCTTTAGAGTCAGTACTGCCTCTGCCACATAGGTCACATAGGGTAAGGAAGTCAGTTGATCGTCGTACATATAGCAAGCCAGGAGAGCGGAGCAGGAACTCTGTAGGTGTTCACCCAGCCACAGCGCTGCCTTCGTGAACTCTGTAGGTGTTCACCCAGCCACAGCGCTGCCTTCCCTTGCTAGTTATAATAGCTCCCACGCTTGATGGTGTAGCCCACCAACACATTTTGCAACACATGCACAAACAGGCCATTTCTTATGCCACATACGACTGCCATTACAGTAATAGCTAGTTCGTCATTAGAATATGTTGATTTTAGTCTAGCTTTGCAGGTATAAAGAACACTGGTGGACTACTTTAAACACTAACATACTTCACTCTGGATAGGAGCATCTGCCAAATGCCGAACTGCAACTGCAACAGGAGGCAAAGCATTGGTGGGTCCCAAGTGATCCATCCCATCCAAGTGTTGGACTGGTGGTGGTAGTCGGACAACAGGCTAATTGATACCCCTAGCAACCAACTGAATACCTTCCAGAATCACCTGGCGAACTGTGGTCCTCAGTCAGAGACAAGGTCCATGTAAGTGGACTGTTTATCACAATATTACAGCGTTGCCTCGTATGGCGGCAACTCCGTAATAAAATCCAGTAGTATGGGCAGGGGGAGCAGCTCTGCAGGTTTTATCCTAGGATTCTTGCTCTTCTTTTAAACACCTAGCAGGTGGCTACAAATACTGTACTGGATCTGAGAGCTTCGGGGGGTTGGGGGGGGTGCGGGTTGGGGGGGGGTGCAGGATGGGGGGGTGGACAGCCAACACTTCAGCTTGTCAGCTTCCACTGAAACCACCCTGGCAATTCCTTTGTCAAGGAGGTGAGTGGTGCAGCCACCAAGCTAAAGGAAAGTTTGCACAAGCTGCAGCAAGGTGAGATGTGACCAACCAGGTTTGAAAGATCTACTTCTCCAACTTAAAGGACGTTTTTTACATATTATGCAAAACTCACTTTTTGCCTCCTTTTGTATTTCCATTTGGAAACACCCCAAGCGTAAAAAAAACATCCATCCGTTTTCTGTAAATCAATTGAAATTGGTGTCAGGAATCATATGCTTCTACAAGCCGTTTCGACGGCTCCCTTATTCTGACATCAGAATAAGGAAATTTGCATAGAGCCACCCCTCATCTGTCGAGCCCCCACCCACTAAATTAGTTGAAGATCCACCATTTTTGTCCACTGGTTTTACGAGCATGCATAAGACGTTGAGCGCTATGGCTACAGGCAAAGGCAAGTCACACATGAAATGTCGTGTTGCTGGCTGCAAAGAACAACACAAATCTGAACATATAGGGCTGCATAGTGCCTCTGTTTTCTGCCATTTTCACGTGTGTTAAACGTGCAGCGTAAGCATGGGATGGGTGGGGCATGACTAGCAACAGCTTATTTGCATAAAATTTACAGAGCCCTTAAACGGCTCATTTTGAAAGGGACTGAAACTGTCAGGAATACAGCTGGTGAGATCTCTTTATGTGAGAGTGATTTTGCACAAAGAACTTCATGAACATGTTTTTATAGCCCATAGACCTATTATAACTAAAGTGAGTTTTGCATAATAGGTCCCCTTTAATGTAGAGGTGGTGCTTAAGCAGCAGCTGGAGAACCCATCTAATATGTGCCACTACTGGATTACTATTACAAACACAAACTAATACAGGTCTTTCCTCGAGAACTTGTTGATTAAATGCTGGAAGACAGTGAGTGTTTCTGGGACTGGGAAGGGTGGTTTTGGCCCTAGAAGCAGACAAGGGGCTTCTGAGAGAATAGGATTGCGACTGTCCAAGCCAGTGTTTGCAGTGCTCACTTGCAGCAGTGATGATCCCGCTCGTGCTACCCAATGGCTGCCACCTGGCTGGCAAAGGCACCCTGACTGCATTGCTCCGTGAGACTATGCTAGGTTTATGTTCTGGCTGAGTCTTTTTGTATTGCATGGTAACTATTGCGGGATGGCTTACCACATGCAAATTGAACTCTAGTGCAAAGAAAAAAATAGCTGAAAGCAGTGGGGTTACAAGGTTCAGTGCAAGCATAAAAACCATAGGTGCACTGATGCCGAGCCACTGCCTGAGTAGTGGTGGGGGCTCGCTGGCTACGCCTCTTCTCAGGACTGCTCGATAAGGAGCAAAAAGGGATTAAATGAAAAACAGAAGCTGCCAGGAGGGACAGACTGGTGGACACAGACTGGGCAAAACTGTAAGGCTCCCTCAAATAAAATTTCCAATTCATGAAAGCAAAGGAAATCTCGGGGGGAAAAGATCAGTCTCAAGTGTACAAGCTAAGAACTTAAGAACTAAATCTAAACCTAAGAACTAAATCTAAAACAGAAAAGGCATAGGGGAGTGACCTAGGAGTAGACTCGAGATCCTTCACTAAATTACGGGCAGTGTCAAGTGAGGGACGAAATACTTCTCACAAAGACTCGTGGATGGCACTAGCATCTCCAACTGCAGCAGGTTAAAGGACATCTGAGCTAGATGAAAGCAGTCATTAATGCAGCAGTGAAACTTTCTTTGCTCCTTTCACTTTTCCAGAATGGAGTAGCCAACACAATGTGCCAATACATTCTGTTCATTTGTTGTGGCATGAACAACATATGTTGTGTCTAGATGTGTAGAGGCTTGATGTGTAACTTCAACAGCTTGTAACTTCAACAGCTGTTGAGTTTATGCAGACTGAAGGCAGCTCCCAGTCTGACAAAAAATTTGATGCACAGGCCTTATTTCCACAGAGGCCCCCTCAGCCATTTCCAGCACAACATTAACATGTCAGATTTAATGAGATTCTGGACTTCACAAGTAAATTATATCTAACTGAACATCTCATTTTGAAGTAATAGGTACTCTACAAACTGACAGTATAGAGGCGCATTGCAGAGTCTGCACTGATGGTGAGCTGCAAGGAATGATCTGTATGTGGTACATTAAATACTGAAGCTCAAAAAGTCAAATAACACAAATGGCATTACCCAGCTGTCTTTTGCTAAAGTAATTAACTGTGACTGATGTTGCCTGGGGACATCATTTTTTACCTAAAGGCCAATTCTCAGGAAGCGATTGCAAAATTAAGAGAAAATTTATCATGTCATGATTTCAGTGCTGTCAATTCAGAGATTTTATTTAGAAATTAAACTGGAATTGGTATGAAGGGGCAACAGATATATTTTTGCTCATCATGCACGGATAGAACGAGAGGTCAAAATTGACGGCAAAATTGACTACAAAATTGACTGGATGGTATCCTTTCTAAATAAACCCAAACTAACCACATAGTTTCTCTCGAATGCATCAGGTGTTTATGTAATATGCATTTGCCCCATAAGTACTGACAGAGGCACTCCTTCAAAGCAACAGACATGGGGTGAAAAGAGCGAATGTAATCAATGTCCTAAAGTTGTGATCCAGTTCCCTGACAATTACCATGCATGGTGCAGCTTGGCCTGCCTACTAGCCTTTTCTCACAAGCACCTTGGACTATGTAGCAGCTCTGGCCAGCATTCTAAGTCAGTGAGGTGGTCTTGCATAATTCCAGTTGGCCACCTGATAGACGGCTTGGGTCAGATTCCGATGTTTTGTGGCCCGGTTCAGCGAAAAAGGCCTCATCTATCAAGTCTGTGACAGTGCACCCCCTCCTTCTTCCCTCCCTGCCTCCCTCTCTCTCTCTCTCACTCTCTCCACTCTTTACCTCTCTGGTCTCCCTCTGTGCAAAACAGACTAGTGAGCTGTGGAGATGAAAAGTGCATCTTGTAGGTTCCCCTGTGCCCCCCCCCATAACTCCTGTGTTGCAGGTTGATCTGACAAAGAGTGCTCTGTCTGGCCAAGGCCACTGCAGAGTCATGCCTGTCCATTACTTGCAGCTGTGTCATTCATATGTTGGATGAGCGATGATGCTCATTTTATGTGAGGGAAAAAACTATTAAGACTATCTCAGAGAAAATATGACATCAGAATTTGTGTTTATAATGCTGAATAGATTTCTTGTAAGGGATCATTTATCTGGAAATGCAAGAATTCAACTATTTGGAAACCATTTCTATGAAATGGTCTTGCATAGAATTGAATATTATTCAACACAGAAACAGTCATTTATTTTTTCACCTTATGTAGATCAAGATGGTGAGAAATTATGATTTTGGTTCTGCCAACCATTTTTATTAGGATATCCAATATTTGGCTCTCCAAAATTGCATTCATGGCATGTCTGCACCTATTCTGTAAACGATGTCAGTACTCAACAGAAACATGTTTATTTTGAGTGTATAGCAGCATTCATAGGGCAGGAGGCAAAGAAGCCAACTGGTTACAAATCCATTACAGGACAGACACATAGAGAAGCACACTCACACCTAGGAGTAATTTAGCAAAGAAAGGACCCTTGGCTGCCACAGCTGGGAATCAAACTCAAGGTTCAAGGTTCAGTGTTACTTTATTGTCATAAGCAGCTGTGTACACGTACATAGGGAGATGAGACAATGTTTCTGCATGGACCATGGTGCAACATGTCGCAGCATACAACATTCAACATTCAACAGAGTGCAGGTTACAACAGACAGTAGACAATAGACAAACAATAAATAGACAACAAGTGTGAACATTATGTAAACCTTCTGGAGTGATGAGTATTGCACAGAGTACAAGGGGTGAAAGAACAGCACAATAAATAGACAATAAATAGACGCTATAGCAACATAACAGTATCGTCAGTGGGATGTGAATCTTAGTCTACCAGAATGAAAATATTGCACCATATACAGTGCCCTGCAAAAGTATTCAACCCCTTGGCATTGTCTCTATTTTGTTACCTCACAACCTGGAATTTAATGGATTTTCAATTTGATTTTAAGTGATGTACCTAGAAAACAAACTACAGATTAATTAAGTTAAAAGGGGAAAATAACTTTAAATAATTCTAAAAAATGTAAAACTGAAAAGTCTTGCGTGCATCTGTTTTCACCCCATTGATTTGAAGCCCCAACCACTACTTTCCAAAGCCACTTAATTAGTTAAATAAGACCCACCTGTGAGCAAACTTAGTGTCAGATAAACTCAGTACTATACATCTGTTCTGATAGCCCCCAGAGTCAACACCGGCGCAACACCACTAAGTAAGGGCTACCATCAAGCAAGTGATAGCATGAAGACCGAGGAACTCTCCACACGGGTCAGAGACAAAGTTGTGAGAAGTACAGATCAGGGTTAGGTTATAAAAAAATCTCAAACCCTGAACATCCCAAGGAGCACCATTAAATCCATTACTAGAAAATTATGGCACCATAGCAAACCTGCCAAAAGAGGGTTGTCCACCAAAACTCACAGACTGGGAAAGGAGGGCATTAATCAGAGCAGCAACCAAGAGGCCAAAGAAAACCCTGAAGGAACCGGGCGGTTCTATTGCAGAGATGGGAGTATCTGTCTATAGGACCACTATAAGCCCCACACTGCACAAAGGTGGGATTCATGAAAGAGCGGTCAAGAAAATAAGGCAGGCCATTTGTAATTTGCCAGAAAGTGTATCGGAAACTCCCCAAACATATGGAAGATGAGTGGTCAGATGAGACTAAAATAGAATTTTCTGGCCATCAAGGACACCACTATGTCTAGCACAAACCTAACACCTCTCATCATGCCGAGAACACCATCCCCACAGTGAAGCATCGTAGGGGCAGCATCATGCGGTGGGGATGCTTTTCATCATCAGGGACTGGGAAAGGAAAATGGATGATACAAAATATAGGGAAATTAATGAGGGAAATCTGTATTCCAGAAATTTGAGACTGGGACAAAGGTTCACCTTTCAGAAGGACAACGACCCTAAACATACTGCTAAAGCAACACCCCAGTGGTTTAAAGAGAAACAGGTAAATATCCTGGAATGGCCCAGTCAAAGTCCAGACCTCAATCCAATTGAGAATCTCTGGGATGATTCAAAGATTGCTGTACACAAGCGGCATCCATCCAACTTGAGGGAGCTGGAGCGGTTTTGCCATGAAAAATAGGCAAACATACCAGTGTCTAGATGTGCCATGCTTGTGGAGATGTACGCAAAGAGACTTGTCACTGTAATTGTTGCAAAAGGTGGCTGTACAAAATACTGATTCTGGGAGAGGTGAACAGTTATGCACACTCAGGTTTTCTGTTTTTGTCTTATTTCTTGTTTGTTTCACAATAAAAAAAAAAGAATTTACATCTACAAAGTCGTCACAGTGTTGTGTAAATTTAAAGATACAAACCCCCCAAAAATCCTTTTAAATTCCAGGTTGTGTGGGAATATGATAGAGAGAATGCCAAGGGGGGGTGAATACTTTTGCAAGGCACTGTACACATATATTATTATTACACATGAGCATATGAAGTTGCATTGGAAACATACTCTTATTGCACAGAACAGATAGCAGCATAGAAAACCACAATGAGTAAGTGGCGAATTATAACTAGTCAGGTCATTAGGGTGCCTGTATTGGCAGTAAACAGTGTTACAGTAAAGTGCAGGTGCTAATTGAAAGTCCAGCATGTAATATGAAGTATCAACGGTATAAACAAGACAAGGTAGTTCACTGTGCTGGTTTACCAGGAACTACACATTTATGTGCATGTATGTGTATTTATATGCATTCAGAGCCCTGATGGCCTGCGGTATATAGCTGTTGTACAGGCATGCAGAACCAGAGTGGAAGCTCTGTTACCGTTTGGCAGACGGTAGAAGGAAGAGGAGTTCATGTAATGGGTGGGAACAGTCCTTCACAATGTTACTGGCTCCGTTGAAGCAGTGGATTTGTTAGAGGTTCAAGACCTTCTTGCTGTGAGGCAGATTTTTTTAATGCATTATTTGCATTTAACCCATTCAGTGAAACTGTGGGAATGAGCAAAGTATCAGAAGTGGGGATGATACTTTGCTCAACAGTACCGCAGGCAGTGCTGTTTCAGACATCAAGCAATACATTTGGAGCCATCTGATGTAATAACTTTCAGGGATGTAGCTTTTAAAGGCATTAAATGTCTGAGATGTCTGGTTCCCACCACTGTGATGCAGAAAGGAGCATTTTGCATCAAACCACTCTAAATGTAAAAATAATTAAACCAGTAAATAAACAATTGGTAGAATTGTCTTTATGCCATTCTGCACACACTAAATGAACATAACTGTTAATGGTGCTTTTTTTTGCAGTTTTCTTCACGTATGTGTAATAAACATTACACGAATACATGATAATGATGATGCGCTTTAGGAAACAGTGTTTGTTAAAATATAATCTGTTATGTACTGATAACATAATGTATGCACCTCTCTTTCCTCAGTGTCCCATGAGACAGGGAGTCCTTCTCTATCTGACATCACCCCAAAAGATTAATGTCTTTGTAGCCTGAGGAAGAAACACAGCTGTAGAGAACAAGATTGCTACATGACTCCCTTTGCCAAAACAAACTCATCAGAAATGTATGTTAGCACTTTATTTGAAGGGTAAAGACAGAACTATACCCAGAACACAGCACAAAATGACAAAATACATGCTAAGAAAGTTAACACTTTAAAATCTGGACCAAACTTAACATATCTTTAAAGGCTTATAATTTAAGAAACGGTTCAGAGAAAATCAAATATCTTCCACTTCCCCCAGATGTAGATGATCAGCCAGCACATGTTTTGCTTCTTCGGTTTGGAACTGGAACTACAAGGCTAACACACCTAGAAAACACTAGAAAACACTAGCTTTCACCAGAATTCTTTTTTGTAAATATCTTGCATTACCGTGGGTAATTCTGTGGAAAACACTTCCTTCTTAAACAAAAATTATAATTTTTAAGCCTCTCTGAAAGTGTAACATTCTACCATGAAATCAGAGTGTATCTGAGCTTGTATGGTTTTAACAAAATATAATGTGATTGCTGGCTGGACGTTACCGTTATGTTATCCTGGCAGCTGTAATGTGGGTAAAACCCTCTCTTCAGTTTCAATTTAACCATTATAGGCATGAGCCAGTGTTTGGTAGTAATTTTAATAAGGGCCATATATAATCACCAGTCATTTGCCATTCAAAACATTATTGCACCCCTTTTCTCAGAGCTTTCCAAGCTTTTGGGGGTGAGCGTTTTGCCAGTCCTGAAAAAGTATGAAACTGAGGGAGTTCCAAAATGAAACTCAACAAACAAGCCACCAATAACATATACATTAAAATCCACTGGCAAGCCACATCAGTTAGACTTTACACTGGACTATAGTCCGGTCCAAGCCAAAACATGTTTTGGCCATAGATATCTCCAATAATGTTACATGGCGATGAGTACACTTTACAATAATACATGAGACAATAAATGCAAAAGACAATACATACATACTAAATGTTTCAGTCCTTTCTATTGCTGGACATATTACAATGGCCTAAATGCCAATGTGTGCATTGACGTACTTCCTTTTAAATTTCAGCCACTGTGAATACTGTGAGCCTACGCATCTAATCTAGTGGACAATGAGAAAAATTAAATACCAGAAAACGTGTGGTACAACAGCTGAGCATTGCTGTGAGCCATTATGCCAGGCTTCTAGTAAGTACAACAGTGTACTTAGTTTCTTAACTTTTTGTTCAGAAGAGGAGATAAGGCGTAAATGGATCGTCGCTATCTGGAGGCATACGTTTGCCGTAATGCCTCACACCCAGGTGTGTACCCGTCATTTTAAAGCCGAAGATATTTGTGAGCAAGCATCAGAAGAAGGACAACAACTGCTTAAAATGGGAGCTGTTCCAGCATTATTCCTGTGGAATAATTTGTCCCTTCCACTTCCTAGACCAGGGGTTTGGGAGCGAAGACCAAGACCGCCGCAAGAGGTTGATAGGAGGATAATGCACCGGACAATGCAGACCCCCCAAAATCAAGAGCCTTACGCTGACCCAGAGGTTCGGCATCCATCGTTTTGCTACCTCGGGCAAAGATATCTGGTTCTTTACAAGGTAGGTGTCACGTCTGTGCCTGCTTGATCAGGCCCCCAACGGAGCCTCTCGCCAGAATATTAGGGGGTTTACAGCTCTGGACTAGACAAGTGACGTGAGGGCTGCTGTGTATGTGGTGGTTTGGCACCTAGGCAACCCACGTGTGAGTAATAGGGCTTCAAGAGCTCGATTACTGGGTTGCTAGATACCAAATGACAAGTCCACCTGTGTTGTGTTAGTCTCAAGTTGTATTTGTAATTGTAGTAATGAAACATGTTGTATGATTGGTTGTGTGTGTGTGTGTGTAGAGTTTGATAGGCCCAACTCTATCCTGGAAGTTCGGCAAGAGAAGCTTGGCAAAGAAAGGCTCGGTCGAAACGGAAGGTCTGAACTCGGACTCGGGATTCAAGTGAATCAGAGTCTGTGAATCTGTCTCCTCCTATGTTTGCAGGTTTGACTCCTGGAGCAGACACCTTTGCGATGAATCCACGGAGCATGGAGCGCAACGTGTCATATTCTGTGTGACAGAGAAAACGGAGAGAAGAGGGTTCGGTGGCAAGATCCCTCTTCTATATTTGTGTTTGAGTTTATTCAGAGAGAAGGTCCTCTGAAGTTGTTTTGAAATGGTCTTGCCATTAAAAGAAACTTTATTACTCAGAACTGACTCCTGCCAGTGTGTCCTCTCACAGACCAGCCTAACAGATGAACATGCTGCTAACGGACGCCGCAGCAGTTCTCTTACCCATGGCGGAAGATCCGCTGCAAACACTGGCGAGCCACCAGACCCAACTCGAACAGCTCACCAATGTGGTCGGGCAACTGGTGACCGCCTCGTTTGCTAAAGCCCCACGGGACGCTTCCCTACCTGAGCATTAAGGGGGGGATCCTGCTGCCTGCAGGAGCTTTCTATTAACATGCGATTTGTTCTTGGCAGCATACCCAGAAATTACAGAGGCTCAATAGGTTTCCTTCTTGACCCAGCACCTGACTGGGCGACCGCGGTATTGGCCACAGAGGGAGATAGGGCTCCGAATTAAACTTCAGAACCAAGTTTAAGGCTGCCTTCGATTTTCCGGATCATGGCTGATTCAGCAGCACCCGACTTTTGCAGCTGAAACAGGGAACTGACTCAGTAGTCGACTTCTCAGTGAACTTCTGATTTTTAGCTGCAGAAAGTGGAGGGAATGAGCCTGCCTTAGTGCGGGTGTTTCGAAAGGGACTGAACCCAGATCTGCAGATGGGGATAGCGTGCAGAGACGAAGGCATGTCACTGGACCTGCTGATCCACTTGGCCATCCGGTTGGATCAGCACAAACGGGCGAAAGGTCCCGCTGCCAGTTCCAGAAGCAAACTGGGGAACAAGGCTCCAACTCCGCTGATGTCAGCACAGGACACAACCATGCCTGAGCTCATGGAGCTGGGCAGACAGGCCCTGACTCCCCAGGAGCAGAGGAGGAGAAGATCGGAGGGCCTGTGCATGTAATGTGGGGGTGTTGGACATTTTCTGGCCTCCTGTCCTCTCCTACCGTCCAAGGTTGAGCCTTCTCTGACAGTGAATACTACTAGGAATGTACAGTATGAGTTAACTGTGCAGCTGTGTTGTTCTAACCAATCTGTGTTTGTTTGTACACTTATAGATTAGGGATCAGCTGGCAACCTTACGTGAGCCATGGTTGCGTCATTTGGGCTCCCTGTGGAGAAGCTGCCAGATTCGATCCCTGTGCGTGCTATAGATGGGCACCTAGTATCGGGGAGGTCAGTCAGCTGCGAGACGCAGCCTGTCAAACTTAAGGTTGAACCAGGTCATATAGAAGTCATTAAGTTCTACGTGTTAGAAAACCCTATACCACTCCTGATACTAGGCTTGCCTTGGTTAAGGCATCATAGCCCCACGCTAGACCTGAATACTGCAAGGGTGTTGCAATGGGGTCCTCGCTGTGGTAAACATAAAGTAGCCACAATTCTGGGAACCACGTCTATAGATCCTCTTGAGACCCGATAATTCATTTTTGGGTACTGTAGTACACATTTTGTTGTTGATTAAATCTCTCATCCTGTACATGCCACTTTACTGAGACCTGGTGTGTCTTGGAGAGGACAACCGTAGCTTTAAGATAATGTCACATATGTGGGGGTTTGATGTTGCCAGCCCCACATTCCATCTTTCCAAAATGTCTGCCATCAGCACAAGCACATTTCATGGAAGCAAGAAAGGTAAGCATGATAATTATATTTTAAAATGTTTTTTAATGATATATTTGGATTAATTTCCCAAAATGAACATCTAATAAGTAATTTGAGTAGGTTTTCAGAGCTTAGATTATTTATTTTCTCAGTGCAGATGACTAATTTATAAATGTGTACTGTAGTGCACGTCAGGACTTAGTATTTGTTTTTATTTCACTTTTTTCTAGTAGACAGTTCTATCACACAGGCAGAGAGAATTCTTAACAGAATCATTGAGGGAGATTCAGATTTAGATCTTTCTGAAGATGAGAGTCCATTGAGTCCAGGAGAGTGTGAGAT
>JBBPCX010000114.1:5660306-5676510 GCA_037974365.1 Hydrocynus forskahlii
ATCTTTCACACTAATGAAATCCTGTTGTGCACTCAAGTGCACATGTTGTAAAATGTAAATAAAATTAGGTATAAAAATAATCTTTGCAATTTGTTTCTCACCACCCCAACATTTAATATATATGAAAAAAATAAAAATCAAAATACTTTTTTTTCCCTGGGTCTCAGGAGGATAGAGAGCCCTAAGGCGCAGGTCCCCGCCTAGATTCCCAAGTTTTAATCGAAGGTTTATTAGAAGGTTTAGTCCTGTGGCAGCACCACTAACAAGCCTTCTGAAGGTGAAGCCGAAGCACATTCAGATGACGCCAGCAGCCAAAGCGACTTTTGAAACATTAAAGGGGCGTTTCACCACCATTCTGGTATTGAAACACCCAGACCCCACAAAACCGTTCATTGTGGAGGTCAATGCCTCCAAGGTGGGGTTGGGGGTGGTGCTGTCGCAGTATTTGGACACTCCTCATGAATTACATCCTTGGACGTTTTTCTCTAGGAAGCTGACTGACGCAAAGAGAAACTATGATATTGCCAACCGTGAACTGCTGGCGGTCAAAGCGGCGCTAGAGGAGTGGTGTCAGTGGTTGGAGGGGGCCAGACACCCTTTTACTGTGTTCACTGACCACCGGAACGTTGAATATATCCGGCAGGCAAAACGTCTATGACCGAGCCAAGTTCGGTGGGCCTTGTTCCTTGCTAGGTTTAATTATGTAATCACGTATCGCCCTGGCTCTAAAAATGGGAAAGCAGATGCATTGTCACGTCTCTTTCCAATGCCAGAGGAAAGTTAATACCACTGGAGCCGATTATCCCCTCAGCTCTGATTCTCGCACCCATCAGTTGGGACATAAATACCGAAACAGAAAGATTAAATTCTCGGGGATCGGTCCCACGGGAGTGCCCAGGTGGGAAAACATATGTACCCGAAACATTACGAGTAAAGGTGAGAAAATGGGCCCATAATACCCCAGCTACGGGACATGTGGGGATCCACTGAACTGTCGAGGTGCTTAGGCGAAAGTACTGGTGGCCTTCCTTACAGGCGGATGTAGAGAGGGCCGTACAGTCTTGCTCTGTTTGCACCGTGTCCAAGACCACCCGTCTACTACCTGCCGGGAAATTAATGCCCCTGCCGGTACCGCAGAGGCCGTGGTCCCACATAGCGGTGGATTTCGTGACAGCCCTCCCGGTATGGAAAGGGTACACAGTCGTACTGGTGGTGGTGGAGCAGTTTTCTAGGAGGGTTAGGTTCCTTCCTTCTGGTTCCCTACCCACCACCCTAGAAGTAGCAGAGGCTCTGTTTCAGGCAGTGTTCTTGCCCTATGGCATTCTAGAGGACATCCTGTCAGATCATGGTCCCCAGTTTGTTCTAGAGTGTGGGCTGCATTTTTTAAGAAATTGGGAGCAACGGTCAGCCTGAATTCAGGATATCATCCTGAATACAATCCTGAATGGTCAGGCTGAAAGAGTGGTACAAGAATTAGGAAGGTTCCTCCAGGCTTATTGCCATGGGCAACAACATGACTGGGCAGAGTTCCTCAGTTGGGCGGAGTACGCCCAGAACTCGTTACGTCACTCCGCTACCGGCCTAACACCCTTTGAATGCGTGCTTGGGCATCAATCCCCGCTTGGGGAATCATCGGATGTACCAGAAGTCGATAGATGGTACCACAGGGCAGAGTGGGTGTGGGAGGGGGCGCACACTTCCATCAATAGAGCAGTTGGTAGGTTCAAACGTTTTGCAGATCAACATAGGAGGGAGGCGCCTGGTCCCCAGGCAGGAGATCGAGTCTGGCTCTCCACGCGGGACCTCAAATTACAGCTCCCATCACGTAAGTTATCCCCTAGATACCTGGGACCCTTTTTAGTGGTAAGGCAAGTGAACCCAGTAACTTATGAACTTAAATTGCCATCTCATATGTGGGTTCAACCAGTATTTCGTGTCTCTCTCTTAAAACCCGCTGTGACAGGTCTGGTGGATGGGGGGGAGGTGGAAACCACCGCCCCCCTGTGGCGATCGAGGTTGAGGGAGCCCCGGCTTATAGAGTTAACCGGCTCTTGGACTCTCTAAGGAGTTGAGGAGTCCTTCAATATCTGGTGGACTGGAAGTGGTATGGCCCCGAGGAGAGAAGCTGGGTCTCTGCCAAGGACATACTGAGTCAGGAGCTAATCCTTATCTTTTGAAACCCACATCAATAATGTCACATGCTCTGCTTATTTTCATCTGCGAAATATTAACTGACTACGCCCATCTCTCACTTCAGCTGGTACAGCCATTTTGGTACATGCTTTAGTGATGATTTATGTAATGCATTGATTAATGTAATGCTATTCTCTCTGGTCTCCCAAAACAATCATTCGCATGCAACAGATGGTCCAAAATTCAGCAGCCCGTATAATTACTAGAACATCTTCCATTGAACATATTACCCCTGTCCTCCAGCAACTCCACTGGCTTCCTATCAAATATCACATTGATTTTAAAATTTTACTGCTTACTTTTAAGATACTCCATAACTTGGCACCTTCATGTCTCTGTCAGTCTTATTATACCTTCTGCCCGCTTGACTACCATGGGGTTTAGAGCTTTCAGCCGAGTTGCCCCTAGCCTGTGGAACTCTTCCTCATGATATCTGCAACAGCGATTCGCTTTCAGCATTTAAATCACACCTTAAAACACCCTATTACATAATTATTGTTGTATTTTATTATTTTACATATTGTTACTGTGTTTTAATTGATGCACCCTATTACGTAATTTTGCTGTATTTTATTATTTTACATATTGTTACTGAGTTTGTCTATTGTTTTTATTATTTTACATATTGTTATGTTTCCTGTTCTTGTAAGGTGTCCTTGAGTGCCTTGAAAGGTGCCTATAAATAAAATGCATTATTATTATTATTAATCCAGGACTTTCACAGAAGACATCCTGAGAGGCCAGCTCCTCAACCCGTCCGCCGCGAGTCCCTAGGTTAGTGAGTCCTCCCAGTCACCATGGTCGGCCTCGTATGGCTTCAAGGGTGGTCAGGGTTGCCCCTTGTCCCTCCCTAGAAGCCGGTTGTTTTTGTTGTAATTGTAGTGAAACATGAAACATGTCATATGATTGGCTATGTGTGTGTGCGTGTGTGTAGGGGTTTATAGGCCGGCCGTGTCCCATCTGTGCGTGTTCACCCAACTCTATCCTGGAAGGTTGGCAAGAGAAGCCTGGCAAAGAAAGGCTCGGTCGAAACGGAAGGTCTGAACTCGGACTCGGGATTCAAGTGAATCAGAGTCTGTGAATCTGTCTCCTGTTTGCAGGTTTGACTCCTAAAGCAGACACATTCGCGAGGAATCCACGGAGCATGGAATGCGACGTGTCATATTCTGTGTGACAGAGAAATAGAGAGAAGAGGGTTCGGTGGCAAGATCCCTCTTCTATGTTTGTGTTTGAGTTTATTCAGAGAGACGGTCCTCTGAAGTTGTTTTGAAACGGTCTTGCCATTAAAAGAAACTTTATTACTCAGAACTGACTCCTGCCAGTGTGTCCTCTCATAGACAAGCCTGACAGTAGGTCAAGTCCAGATATATAAGATACTGTACAAACTGTATATATAAGGTACTGTAAAAACACACACACCTGTGCTAAGGATTGGGCTGTTAAGCCATTACAGGCGCTGCCACTACACTGGCCAAAACCAATGAGTGGTTCCTCTTCTTGAATTACCTCATCCTTGGGGATACCTCAGGAGCAGATACATAAAAACCTGCCAGCAGATTTCAAGGCTACCCTGACACTACAGTTATCCTTGACTGCACTGAGCTGCCCATCTTCCCCACTCCAGAGTGAGGGGTTTTCCTCTTACAAGTCCCAAACGACAAGCAGATCACATGTAAATGTGGTCTCCTTACCCTCCTAGAACCTGGGATGGCTGTCATGGTAGATCGAGGTTTTCTTTACAGGCCAGCATTCCTCTCTGGCAGGTCTCAAATGTCAGCATGTGAAGTTAGGGAAGACCCAGGCCATAGCGCATCTCAGGGTGCATGTGGAGCGCCTCATTCGCTGGGTCAAGGAGCACAAATTCTTTGACTCTGAAATGCCTTTTTGGAAGCATCAACCAAGTCTACACAGTGGCTTGTCTCCTAACAAATTATGAAAATGTGCCACTGGTAAAAGCTTGGGCAAAGAAGCCTGAAGACTAACACTAGTTCAACTGAGCCTCACAATGCAGTAACAGTTTACTCACATTTATTATATTCAGCACAGTAACTTCAAATACATTTACATTGCCATGAACTCACAAATTATGCAAGAAGGCATTGAGGTAAAAATAAAAAAGAAACAGTCAGCTTTTTCTTTAATGGTTTCAGTGACGTCCATGTCACGGAAAATCATCTGAACAAATTTATTATCTTGTGTGTATCCACAAATGAAATCAAAGCATCAGATTAGTTACCATAGTCTTTGGTTAATAACACTTTTACTCAGTCACTGTGCAGCTGAACACTGAGGTAACTGATGTGAGCCTCAGCTGGGAATAGTGGGCAGTCTGATAAAGAAGAGCTCCCTCATGGCTGCACAAGGGTGTACCTGCCACACAGGTACACTGGCACTTCTGTAACTCCACAGGAGTTGAATCCCTTAGCACAATCTGTTACAATACAAAAGTCTGTTAGAGAACAAATTGTACCTGCTGCAAGTACAGTTAAAGACAATCTCCTACATAATAAATAAGTGAACTTTTGTTAGTGGAGCTCTGTTAGGGGAACTCTGTTAGTGAACTTTAAAAAGTGTTATGGAAAAAAACAAGTACATAGAAATATGTAGTTCAATTATAGTCTTAAACCATATTTAATTCACAGTAATGATATGACTCAGAAACTTGATCTGACAAACAGGAACATGTCTTTTATGAACCTGAACTGAACTGAACCTACAGGTTGACTTTCCTTTACACTCAGACAGTGAGGCTTTTGGCTTTTCCTCATAGACATGTAGCATTCAGACCTCACACTAACCTCTCCTGACTCCTTGTTTGATACCGAGATTAACATTGGGGTTAGGATAGTACAACGCACAAAAACAACATATTAATGACGTTAACCTACCTATCACTATGCTAACGTTAGCTAGTAAATAAATGTTGCTCAATCAAGGTGCTAACTTTGGCTAATAAACAGCTAGCAAGTATCAGAGACAGTTTAGAACTCAAAACAGAGATATACCTTCATGTATGTAGCTGGGCACATACATTTTAAAGCCTTTGTCCTTGTTTGACGTAGGCATCTTTGATGCAGCCTGAATGATGTGATTCAGGTCGTTTACCGTTATCCTTGGCAGGTCCTGCAGCGATTAAGTGAAAAACGCCATAGCACTGTGCACTGGAAATACTGCAGCTGGCTGAAACGTCAGAACGGAAGTACGCGGCATATAGGCAATTCATTTTATGACAGTGTTCGGGGGTGGGAATAAATGCAGTTTAGGCTGCAGTGAAGAAAATGATTCTAATATGCTCATCCTGTACAATTTTACAGCTTTGAAATAACTAGTAGGAGACAAGGAAGCTGTAAGTAAACTTTTAACAGATGTCCAGAATGAGAAACAGATGAGATTGTAAAATGACTGAGTATATTTTATTAGCGAATTAAAATCCAAAATTCGTATTTCAATCTCTAGATCATATATCAAGGCAGGGAATGTATTATTAAGGCATATTATAATTTTCTTAACTTTTTGTTCAAAGAGTTATTGCAATACTGAATAATACATATGTAAAAATACTTTTTAGCTAATAGTTCATAATGTTTAGAAACACATTTGAATGTAGTGTGCAAGCTCTCTGAGGATGCTGGTCAAAACTAAATACACTATAGTTTTGTTGAATGGTTTATAAAATGAGTGGTATCCTTGTGTGTGTCTGTTGCCGTCATGTGCTTCCTTGTTAGGAATGAAAATAAAAAATTCTAGTATCGTAATATTGGATTTTAAAAATGGTCAGGTACAATGTACATCAAGTAACAGTGGTGTAACTCACAACTCATTAGTAAACATTCATGTATTTTAACATATTGCATACCGTGGACGTTTTATAAAGCAGCAAACCTCTCAAGGCTGGGTTTTACTGTGATTTGATTCAGCTTTGCATGATTCTAGGTTCATTCTTTCTTGGTTGTATTCATTTTGAGTTCTTGTGCATCACTTATCCATTTCCATTTGCTTGTTTTAAATTGGACAAGCTTCATGCTTTTACCATCTACTAACTTCCAACAGCCTGGATGGTGATTGGATGCTGCTGGTGCTTTAGATGATGCTTTATTAAATTTAGGCTAGAATTTCTGTATTAGAACTAGAATTTATGTAATCTAGCATCCAACTGCATGTCCAGTTGATTGTAATAGGATTTATGTTCATTCTCTGGGGCTCCCCTTGCTATAGATGCCATGCAGGCCCCGCCCTCATTCCAGTGACTTGAACTTTGCATATAAAGCAATGTTTTGTCTCAAGCTGAGCAACGGGACTTGGTGCAATATAGGTGAAGTAGTTAAATTGGGAAAACAGTGAAAGTGAAGAAAATACTCTTATAAGTATGTGTGTCCAAACTTTTGACTGGTACTAAAACATAAGCTAAGCTAAGATATACCTTTATTAGTCCCACAAGTGGGAAGTTTGAAGGTGCTTATAGGATGTCAAATTTGGGAGGGGGCTTGATATCTGGGAGGGGTAAATCACCTTAATGGCCTTTATTAGAAAATTAGATAATTCCCTGTGGACAAACGTTATTGTTCATGCTATCCAGATGGTGGCTAATGGTCTGCACCTGGCCTCCCGCTCACACAGCCAAATGACCTGACTCCGCCAAGTTCACACTGAGACTGCATTTGCCCATATCAAAAGGGCAAGAGAGCCAGGCCACCATCAAGCCTTTAGAGGACAGGGCTTTCTGCCTTGGTGTGACAGACTCATACTTGTCCACAAATAGGCTGGAAAGACCAATCACGTTCGAACAGAAATACGACAAATGGATGGCTTTTGTAAAACAACAATCTTAAATGCCTACTTCATCTGGAGATGTTTTAACAATATTTTTTCCCCACAGAAACCTTTGCTTTTCTTTAAATGGCCAAAATATTGAAAATGTCCTAAAAAAATCCCCTTCAGCTGGAAAGACATTCAATAACATTTTATGGCCTCTTCTTGAAACTCCACGTTTACCAAAACCTGGGTGGGCTGGTTTATTCTGGTTCTTTTATTTTCATGAACACCAAGCAGCCATTCTTGTGAAAAATGATGCAGCAGAAATCCAGGAGAGCTTGTCTGTTTCACTGTGGCAGCCTGAACAAGTTGCCAAGTTGTTCAGAGAATTTAAAAAAGACTAATCTATTCAGACCATTTGCACATCCTCTGGATGTAATAATATCTCCTCACTCTAGGTTCCAACACAAACAAGCCCCTGCTGAGATTTCCTCTGTATAGAGGACCCGAAAATTCCCCTGCACACCTAATGTTTCAGCTTTTTGAGCATGCGGGCTAATGGAAATGAACAGACAAAACAAACTGAACTATTAATTAGGAATGTATTTTATACCAACCATAACATCAACATCTATGCTGTACAGAGCACATGACTATTAAAGTATAACATGGGCGGTTGGTACCCATGTTATACTTTCTGTTGTTCTGAGGTGAGGAATAAAAATGTAGACTGGTTGAACATGAGCGGCCGCTGTTTCTGTTTGTAGAACTTTTATTTTGACCTGGGAGTACACCGGACAGATAAATGTCCACAGCCGGCTGGTGTTTAACCCTCTGAGGTCCGAGGCCATTCTGGCACTTTGAGGCAATTTGCTACACCTTTATATTTTTAAGTATTTCATCTAACTAAAAACATCTATGCCAAAGTGACAAATATTGTTCTATTCTGGAAAACCTCAGTTCTGATAATATAATAAAGTAAAATAATAAAGTAAAGTGAATGTAATTAAATTTGGTTTTTTTTATATTGTGTAAACATGACATCAACATGTCTTCAAAAAAAGTAAAAGGTGTCAATGGCTGTCATTGTCTGCCTGCCCCTTCCCCCAAAGCACTATGAGCTACTGCAAAGAAAAGAAAGGTTAAATTAAAATCTTCTAAATCTTTTGCAAATACTCAAATATTAAGAGTTCAAGAGTTCAAGAGCTTTATTTGACACCTGCAGTTATAGCTGGTACAACATACAGTCTTTTTCACAAAAGTAGTATAAATGAAAAAAAAAAAAAAAGTATAAATAAGTAAAAATAGAAAAGCTTCCATTAAATAAAGAAGAAATAAGTACCGTCACCAAAATAGTATAAGTAAAAAAGAAAAATACAGTATGAATATATAAGTATAAGTATATAAGTATAAAGAAAATGTAAGTATATAAGTATAAACAAAAATATAATTAAGTATATAAAAGTAAATTTAATAATTTACAAATTTTCAGTTTGCATATCTTCCTAGCAACATTTTTGCAAGTGTAGCCTATCAGACGCAAAGAGCAGGCTATCTATCATTCACACCCAATCTGTCATCTACCATAACAAAGACATGCATACTAAATATAAAATACAACAGTATTTTAACTATATGATCATCTGGCCAGCAAAAAACTAGATATAGCTTCATTCTCCAGCATCTAAAATGAAGAAATCAAATGAAGAATCAAATTACTTGTATGTGTTCGCTCACATATTTGGCGATTCTGATTCTGATATGGCGACTGGCGTTGTACAACAGGCTCTGGGTCCAAAGTCAACTGGACACTTGCTTGACGCATGCAGCCTTTATAGGTATAGCCAGTTAGCCACCATTCTAGTGTTAAATTATTATTTATTTTCCAAAGCCACGGGAAGCCGCAACATAAGGATGAAAGAGCGGCAGGTTGCCGACCCCTGAGCTAACTGAAAAAGCACCAACAACAGCTAGTAAAACAGATATTAGGCTACTTACCTACTACTTTTGACTGGATCAAGATGAAGCTCAAAGTGCCTCTGTTCATCCTCACTGTCATCACTGGATAAATCAGACTTCTGACTCACCCTCCAAAGTGAGCTGTTCCTGGATCAGCAGCGAGGCTTCTGCAGACGACATCTTCCATTTGCTTCCGTTAAGTGATTGTGTGTTTTGTCTGGTTCTGGGTTTTAGGGTGATTAGTATTTAAGGGCCTTTGTTTTGTGTACTGGTGTCAGTCCACCATCCTTCTGGTTAGGGTGTTCTGTTGGTGATCAAGGGTGATCTTTTGTTTGTATGCAGGCCTTTTTGTTTGTTTTGTTTGTTAATAAAGTAAAAGTTATGGAATCGTGCATCTGCGTCTTCATCCCTTGGCACCTTTATGTGACAACATGCTCATTTCATTCAATATTTATTTGTGCCTTTTCCTCCCATTAGGTATTTGTACTCTTGCTGGGCTTTGGGGCCATTTGATTTAAATTAATATACGTTTTTGCAGTGGGTCTTAGCTCCTCTGTTAGGAAGTGCAAAGTAACATTCCTAGGTTATTTACTGAAGTTTTAAAATGTTCCTTCTGCCTTCAAGATTCATAATTAGATTCACAAGTAATATCAATGGAAAACCTCTCATTTTTCATTTAGCCAGTGCAACAAAAACAGCTTGGAGAACTATGTGCTGCAACTTGAGGCTATACTTCATCTGTCCTAGATATCCTAAACTTGTAAAATTCCTGTGGCTATATCTGTTTTTGTACCGACATATTTATTTTTTGGGTTACTGTCCAAGCCATACTATTCACAAAAACAATTCTTTAGAGAATGATCCATTAAGAAGTATCTAAAAGTGGTTCCTCCATGGCATTGTTTCAAAGAACCTTTTTTAGAGTATACCATGTAAACAGATAGTTTGCAACATATTTGGTAACCATGCTCTGTGCTGGTAAACACAGTACCATGTCACTCAAGGCTATACCTGACTATAGACTTAGATATCTGAAGATATGAAGTTTTGTGCAATTTGTTGCAAAAAAACCCCAGATTCTTCTAGACTAATTTTGACCAGTGTACAAACAACATTTCCATGGTAACATGGAACAAACAGCGGCCTTCTAAAATAGCCCAGAACCTGTCTATCCCAGTGCAACTTCAGCCTGGTGTAGTGGCGCCAATACATGGGAGAAGAAGCCAAGAAACACTTCATACTTCACACTTCAGATTCCACACATGCCTGTCCTGTCAAATGTTGATGCTTGATGGACACTGGAATGTGCATCAAGAAGCTATCAGTAGTACCTAGACCCACTTTTAATGTGCTTGGGAAGAATTAAATAGAGAGTGCTGAGACTATGAGCTACTATTTTAGGCTGAAACACAATACATTGCCTTGGCAGACTACGTTGGGATGGATGGATTTTTTGGAGAATGACTGGTTTTTAATTTTGTTATGGAAACTAATGGGTCTTGCAGACATTTTTGTTGACAGCTAAAGCCCTGTCCAAACCTCACATCTTTTCCTGAGTGGCCAGGTACCCCTGCTTTAGCATGTTAAAAAGTAAATCAGCTGATTCACTCTGCTACTTATCAGACCCCCTAAAAACAGAATGAATGGTCAAGAGTCTGTTTTTTCTGTCTGTCAAATAACATCCTTACTCAGCGAATGGGTCTCACAGTCTAGCCAGGGTGGAAATTCCTGGAATCCGCGTTCTCATATACACACAAAGCAGTGTAACCAGAGTACTCATGGTCCTGAAGAGATGAAACTGGTAGGGTGAAGGGTGAGGACTCAATGACTGAGCAATGAATAACACCTTGACCTTGACTTATATATCTTATGACGCGCTCACTTCTGAGTCCTCTTACGTTGGTACATGACTGGTGTGCGTGACAGTGCGTCCCCCCCCACCACCCCCCAGACGGTCCCGGTTGGGGGGATTCCCGACAAAAGTAGTCCGGATCCAGGATAAACTGACTGGGGATCCAGGAACATTCTTCTGGGCCTGTAGCCCTCTCAGTCCACAGAGGTCTGTGTCTCAGCCGAGAAATACAGTGCACCGGACGGCAGTTCTGAACAGACTTTTCCAGAACGTACAGATTGCCAGTCCGCCCCTGATGCTAGGCCACCAAAACGCCCTCTCGATGAATGTTGATGTCTGACGAACCACGGGATGATCTAAGAGGGTGGAGTCATGGCCACTCTGAAGCACTTCTGGCCAAAGATTGGTGACAAATAGACGTCCGGGGGGGTGTCTGCCAGAAGGGGCTCCAAGGTGTGCGCCTGGTGTATCCCAGCTCCCATCGTAGAGGTGAAACAATCATCTGCGGAGATAGGACAGGCGCGGGAACATCCGGGGGACTTCTGCCTCGTATTGTCGGGAAAGGGCATCTGCCTTGGTGTTCTTCAACCCTGGACGGTATGACAGATGAAAATTAAACTGTTCAAAGAACAGTGCCCACGGTGCCTGTCAACTGTTTACCTGTTGAATAGACAGGAGATTCTGATGGTCCGTCCAGACCACAAATGGTTCACTGCTGCCACTGCTGCCCAGTGCTGAGTGGGGTTAAATTTTCTAGGGAAACGGGTGCCGAGAGGACCACACTCTCTACCAGTGATAGAACATTGTCATCATTATCCTACAAACATTGAAAGACCTGAGCCTTCTCAGTAGACAAAGCTGCGTCTGCCCGTTCTTGAAGACAATGTTGGTATTTCTGGACCAGTACAGTTTACTGTCAATGTGTTCTCCAAGGTACCAGTAGTCCCCAACCATCTCAACACCAGTCCCTCTGATGGTGACAGGGGTGGGAGGAGGAGCCAGCTTCCTAAAGTTCAAACAGTTCCTTTGTCTTTGTGATGTTAAACTAAATGGTTTAGCTCACACCACTCCACAAAACTGTCCACCACACTCCTGCATTCATCCACCTGTCCATCCCTGCAGGTGGCATGACTGAGACCTGTACCTGAAAAAGAGTTATAGGGCAGCTCCTTGTGGCGCTTCCATGTTGCTCAGAATGCTATCCGAGTGGTAGCTCATCAGCCGGACGCACTGTGGTCGATTAGTTATATAGTCCATAATTCAAGCTACCACTGGGGCATCCACCTGCATTTCTATGAGCTTATTCCCAAAGTAGTGATGGTTTAATTGTGTTAAAAGCACTGGAGAATTGAAAAAACATGACTCTCACAGTGTTTCCAACAACGTCCAAAAGGGGAATAAGCCTGGTTCAGCAGATAGATGATGGCATCTTCCATGCCGACAGGGGGCCAATAAGCAAACTGTAGGAGGTCCAGCCAAGCATGGGCGCCAGAACCTATTATAACCATTATAGTCCCCCCCCCCACACTTCAAAATCATTTTTTTCGTACCCCCCACTTATTGTTTCCTGGACAATGGCCGAGATTGTGCACACGCAACCCCCCTCCCTTTTCCCCGGACAATGACCAAGACTTTGCACGGGCACCAACCCCCGGCCAGCCCCCAAAAGGTCCGAGACTTTGCACGCACACAGCAAACCAACCACCCACCCACACAAACCCCCAAAACACTATGACATCACACAGACAAGACAACCTACTAATCACGAGACAGCGGTCGCTGGTTGCATGGTTGAGGCCACCCAGGCATGACAAAGCCCTATAAACCTGACGGTATTTTTCCCTGGTGAATAACAGTTGCTGATGTCCAGCAGACCCTTCAGAAAATTTCTCTTTTTCACTCTAAAAATCCCCAAACATACATAATAAAGCTTTTTGGAAAACCACACACATAAGTATTATATTATGAATATATGGGGATGCAAGAGGAGGGGGCACTAAGCATGTGTACGTGACAAAATCATCTCAGAAAACTCACAGGTTAGGTTAACTTCTCTTCCTACCACATTTCACTGTAATACAGACATTTTCTACACCCAGAAGAGTTAAGATGTGGCCTCAAATGGGATAACAGAGCAGGCTAGCAGCTTGGCTAACTAAGAACACCAAAACATTCACACACTGATTATTTTTCATAAATCACAACAAACAGAAATGACTGCATTAATAATAGCAGAGAAGTGCACTTGAGCAAAAAAGGGCTGATTCACACTCTAACACTTGTGCTGTTCTCCTAACATGTGTTTCTCCTAGCATGTTTCTTTTTCACACAACCAGCCCTGGCACACAGCTGGCAGAGTGATGTGATGTAACAATGCCCAAAGTAGGCTCTCATTTCACACATTTCACATAATGTGTACTCTGCCCCTGATCAAACAATCAAAATGTTTTATAAAAGAGCAATAAATAAACTTTTTTTTAAATAACAACCTTTTTTTTAATGTTTGTTATTTATAGTCTCAGGACACTTTCTCAGGAAAATTCACAATGGTAGCAAATGGTAGCAAAAAGTAAGAAATCCTAGATCATGGTGCAGAGTCACTTAGCTGGACCATGTCTCACTTGACACACACTCAACACATGGGCGCCGGAACCATTATTGCAAAATCCTTAGTTTCGTACCCCCACCTTTTGTTCCCCTGACAACGATACAAGCTACCCATTAAAATAGTAATACAAGTTATGTGTGTGTGAGAGAAAGTCTGTCAGATCTGGACCCCTAAGAGGGACCGGCAGGCAGGGTGTGGGAACTTGGCAGGACAATCCTACACCCCTCTTTATCCACCAGCCAATAAAAGCACTGAAATAACACTTGAGGACAAACAAAATGACAAAATGCAAAAAACTGTAAGGCTTGTAAGGGTCAAGATGGTTTTCTTTTACTGTACAAAATGTCAGATGTCAATTATAGAAACCAAGCTCCAAGTCTTCAACTTGGGTCAATCATTCGTAATTTGTGGAATGGTATATATGCTGGGCCATACACTTGTTTTGCCTCCATATACTTTGCTTATGTCAGAACTTCGTTTTCCCACATACAGTAGGTGAGGGGTCATTCTCCACAGATGGCTGAAGTATCAGGAGCGCGGAGGACAGCTGTGTTTATGCATTGAGGAAAGGGACTGGAAAATAATTGCCTTTCATCACTGACACTATGCCTCCATTGCACTTTCATTTGCCATGCCCAACTAAGGCCAAGTTATATTTAGTCATACAGACTGTATGCTTGTGTATCATTACAGCATGCTAACAATGTCCTGTGGAAAGTCTCCTTGTCTAACGGCATGATTGTATCACTGATTAACAGAAGGACATAACAGCCAGGGAAGTGAATGGCTTTCTGTGGTGTGAAATTAAATCGTTATTTGTGGCTTAGTGTATAGGTGGACACATTACATTAGCTCATCCCATCTGATTCACAGGCCCTTGGTTCTTCTCCTAGTCTATTCCTTTGTCTTTCTTTTCCCTTTTATTCACTTTTTCAAATCTCATTGTCTCACTTTCTCTCTTTGTCTTATATACATACAAATCAGTTAGAATTATATTGTTATTATTGGTCATTAATATTATATTGTTGTAACCATAATTTAAGGGACTTTATATACAATTAATAAATGAAAATTTGAAGACAGAAATCTGAAAAAAGTAATGTGCAAAGCCATTGTAAAGTAATTGAAATACACACATTAAATCCTTTATATATTAATGCACTAAAATATTCTATTCAATTGTGCTGTTGTTTTGACTGTTAAGTTGCAGAATTGATAAAGGGGACCAGGCATCAGCATGCCAAAGAGCTTGCTTTGGTTTGAGAGGGGCTGTATTTCCTTAATGACTAGGGATGAGCTGGGATGGCCAGCTCTGCAGAGAGCTAATCACCATGTGCCACCAGTAGCTAGCACAATACTGCAGAAGCCATAAAGACCCAACTAGAAATTAGCATTATAGTTGTAAGGGTAATCAGATCAACAAAACATTTTATGTCAAAGCTGCCAACATATTTCCTTAATGACTACATTCAGGATGACTAGCTAAGAGCTGACAGGCCAACAAGCTCCTTGATTCGAATTTAAGAGTTAAGCTTCACACTTGTTAACTAGTTCTAACGAAAATAGAGGGCATGGATCTGTATTCATGATCATTAGACCAATGGCAAAATATGAGACTTTGCAGCTATGACACTTGAAATATTTAGATATCTTTATGACATCTTTAGCTTGGCTCTAACACAGCAAGTGCTAGATTCAAGATTCAAGATTCTTTATTTGTCACATGCATCATACAAGTAAAACACACAGTGAAATGTATCCTGAACTGCTCCTTTTTTGACTGTGCAAACATTATTAACAATAGTAAATTTTAAATTTAAAATCTGGAATTTTCTGAAACAAAAATAAAAATAAAGAAATGAGTACATGTAGATAAAGGTATAAATGTAAGTACAATTATAAATTTTTAACACAAATCTGAAATTTTCTAAACCCAAATGTAAAAGTAAATAACTTCAACAAGGAGCACCACGGGTTTGAAATAAAACATACAAGCTAATAAAATGTGAAGTTTTAATATGTATTTATATAAATGTAGCAGCAACATGTACAATGTGCAAATGGAATGTTAAAGTGCATTGTGCCATATTAGCAATGTAAACCAGAGCAATGCAAGCAGAGTAATGCAAACAGAGTAATTTAACAGAGTGACCTGAGTAATGTAGTGTAATGTAAACAGAGTGACCAGAGTAATGTGAACAGTGTAATGTAAACAGAGTGATCAGAGTAATGAAAACAATAATGTAAAACAGTGACCAGAGTAATGTAAACAGATTAATTTAACAGAGTGACCAGAATAATGTAATGTAAACAGAGTGACCAGAGTAATATGAACAGTGTAATGTAAACAGAGTGATTCGAGTAATGTAAACAGAGTAATTAACAGAGTGACCAGAGTAATGTAGTGTAATGTAAACAGAGTGACCAGAGTAATAAGCAGCATGTACCATGTAGCAGCGTGTGATGTAATAATAAATCTGATATGACATGAAATATGACAGTGAATATTCTTAAATATGGAAATGAATATGATATGAGGTCCTGTTGCAGTCCCTTATGGTAATGATATGGTAATGCTATGAGGGGAGTGGGGGAATGTTCTGATTCAGGACTCGAAGGGCCTGAGGATAGAAGCTCCTCTTGAGCCTCTGTTTTGGCCCTGTTTTTGGCCCATCTCCTGGTGTAAATGAGGACAAGGGGGCTTGTCAGATGAGGCCCAGACATCACAAAAGCAAAAAAAATGCAGAGGATATCTGCAGTTTCCGTGAATGTGCAGGAGTTTCTGTGAAAAATTATTAGTTTGGTTAGTTCCACTGCAGAACCACGATTAATCTATACAT
>JBBPCX010000114.1:5683483-5697395 GCA_037974365.1 Hydrocynus forskahlii
CAGTGGTGGAATCAGGTGTGCCTCCTGCTTGGTTGGAATGAAAACCTGCACCCACAGCGGCCCTTTCTGGACAGTTTTGGGCACCCCTGTTCTAGAGTAACAAACCCTTCTTTCTAAGGGGACAAGATGCCTCAGACAATGTCACCAAAAAGCCTCTACAGCATAACAGAAGCAGCGCACCCTTTCACTGTAGGGTTTCACTGTAAGCATTCAGGCCTGTATTTTGGTGTGCCACACATGACTCTTATGAAGAATGACTCATCTTACAATATCTCCTTTTTCCACGTCTGTAGACCAGTTCCGCTCAAATTTGGATTTGTACTTGTAATGAGCTTATATACACCAATTAACCATAACAGTGCATAGTTTGGATGTCCAGTACATCCCAGATACTAACTTACGTTGAGATCAGGTGAATTTGTAAACATGTTGATCTTTTTGTCATTTTAATTTACATTTATGGCATTTAGTTGACGCTCTTATCCAGAGAGACGTACATCAGTGCTCAAATAGTCCACGTATGTTCCTTAAACCTGTAAAGCTAAACTTAAATCAATGTCCGCTATTAAACCAAGTTACTGCAGGCTAAGTTACTGCAATATTCCTCAAACTATTCCTGAACATTTTTTGCCATGTGATGGTGCATTATCCTGCTGAAAAGCTAATGTGTACATGGTATTCAGTAATGTTTAGGTAGCTGGTACATGTCATAGTAAGATCTGCATTAATGCCAGGACCCAAGGTTTCCCAGAAGGACATAGCCTACAGCATCACACTGCCTCTGAAAGCTTGCCTTCCTTCTACCTCTTTTGCAGATAAGTGGCGCATATGCATCTGGCTGTCCACATGTAATTTATCAGACCAGACCACTTTCTTCCATTGTGCCATGGTTCAGTTCCAACAATCTTGTGCCCATTGTAGGTGCTTTCAGCAGTGTAGGGAGGTCAGCCTGGGCACTCCGACTGTTCTGCACACCAAACTATGATGCACAGCAAACTGTGATGCACTGTGTGTTCTGACAACTTTTTGTGATAGCCAGCATTACCTTTTTGGGTAAAAATAGGAACACATCCTCTACAGAGACAACATTTTTTGCAAATTTAAATGGACAATTTCTTTTTAATGTATTTGAAAAATATACAAATGGAATGTGACATACAAAAGTTACAGCACGTTGAATATTCTTCCACTTTGCTGAACAAATAAATGAACAAAATTTATTCCCTGTAGAAAATGTGTAAAGCATGTGTAATTTGAGAGGAGTCATTTTTGACCTTGTGCATATGATAGTGTAGAGTGTCAAAGAATAGTCTGTAAATCTTTTTTGGTGCTGCATAGAATCCCTTTTGCTAAGACAGTGTAAGATGTCTGCAGGGAAGTTTCAGAGCTTCAGAGCAATTTCTTCCAGGGGAACCAACCCATACACAGACCCAGACAATCCAGGGAGATTCAGTTCCAGGCAGCTGTTGGAGTGCAGACCAAGTGGGCAGTTCCCGGCTGAATAGAGCAGCTAAGCCAGCCAGATCAGATGGCAGTGGATGGCCAACATGACTGTGTGAGGACCAGCGCAAGGTCACTGAGAGGGAGCGCATCTCCCCATTTACTAAGCTGTCTGGCACCTCTGTTCTGCGATTCAAAACACATGCATGTATGGCCTCCACCTAATAAGTGTTACCATGTGAATACCCTGTATCCCCTTTTTATGATGCAAGCGCTATGCAATCACATAATACAATACACATGGGATGTAATACATCAGGATTTCCTGAGCTTTACATCCTTGCTTGGGTGTTTACAGGTCACTTTGAGTTTGTCACTGCTGTAAAGTTTCAGTGTGGTGAAATATAGGCTGAAAACAATTCTCAAGTGGGAACTTTCCACATGTTGCTTTCCATTTGATCCATTTCATCTTAAACAAATTGAACTTGGCCAGCTTTAGTTGAATTCCACTATTTGCCAATTGCCTCTATTGCCTTCCAAGTTAAACAAGTGTGCTGACATGAAAAGACAAATCCAGGCAGCATCACTCAGTCCTTTATTCTTGAAAATCATGGTTAAAATCAGCATAAATTATTTCTCACTTGTAGCTCAATGAAGGAAGAAATTCGTTCATCCTAGTTTGCATTTGGTGTTTGTTGTGAGAGCATTAAATCAAAGTAGGCCACAATACATGTTTTGATAATATCAGATAAATTTGACAATGAAAATGTTAAAAAATGATATATCCATTTAAAGAACCAGTACCTTTTGAAAGCACCTAGACTGGATGCCAGATTTTCACCAGTAGCACACAGATAATCATGGTTATCAATATCCCATTGTACCTTTGCACTCAAACTGCACAAGGCATCAAGAATGGAAACCTCTTTGCAATGTTCAGAATATTTTACCATGATTGCCAATGTTTTGTTTCAGTCTGTTCTTTTCTGTATCAGTGATTCCATCACTCACTGGATGTGAATTGTCCACCTAGATATAGAGCCAACCTATATATTTACATACAAGCTGATTTGGCCAAAAAAAATCACCACGAAGGGTAAATTCCTCTTATTGTGCAGTGTAGACAGCTGGCTTTTAGGCTACAGTACACTTTAAACTGGAGCTGGGAACATGAAACACTTAGTTTGCTTCCAAAACACTCGTTACTACTGTGCCTGTAACCAAGGCTGAGGTTTCTCTCTCCTCCACTTTCTACGCATCAATTTGTTTTCTTCTTCACATCAGCTGAGCACAGCTGTCATTCTCTAGCCACCATGATTCAGTGCACACAGTCTGGTCTGGTTTAATTATTGTCATCATATCTTCATTTCTTGGTAATTATGTTTAATTTGGCATTGAAGTTGACTCTGTCCAACATTTTTCAGTTTCAGCCATTTAAGTGTATAATTATGACAAATGTCATCCATCAATTAGCATGACTTTCATCATGCGGGCGCCCCTCATTGGTGGCAGCGCACTGCTTCACTTGGTGAATGGGTTAAGTGCAGAGAAAGATATTCACATTGTTCACACTGTGTGCTGTGGTGTGTTCACACGTGACTATAAGGGGCCACTTTACTTTAATCATAATTATTGGCTATTCATTAGCAGCATTTACTTTTATTAACTGAACTATTTTTTAAGATAACGATAATTTGGCACAATGTCCACAATTTATTAAATGTGTTGTGACAGGATGTTAATCAATTTAAACTTCATGGGTTATTTAAGGGCCATTATTTAATGCCAGAGTGTGGGTGTAACTGAAGACTATCAACATACTTATCTTTGAAAATAATAGAAAACTAATGAGTATTTTGAGTATTTAACCAAAATATGGCTATAACAGCATGTATTAAAATTAAGCAATCATTTCACCAGTACTGTAACATAATTGCACTTCTCTTCATGTTTCATACTGAAAGAATGTTAGTGTTCTCTGACATGGCTACCCATCATTTATCATTATCATTTGGATCCAAGAAATCTGAGAGTTTAGCTGACTTGGAAATTGCAGCCACTAGTCTCTCCTCCGTGTTTCCATAAGGAGTCTTGTGTGCAAAACAATGAGCAAACAACCAGCTGGAAATAATGCAGCCTCATATCAGCTGTCATAACATTTCTGCTGGATATTTCATTAGCGGCAACAGCCTATCTATAACAATGGATTGTAAAGCACTACCGCAGAATGCACTGAGAACTCATAAAATCTTGAAGAGAAGTGGTGGATTTAATGTTCTTACAGAGGTACTTAGAGGTTAAATGGGCTGATCACCTTCAGGATTCAGGGATTTTGATCTTTGTCATTTTGAGAAGCTATCCATTGTTATTTGTTAAAATGTCAGCTTTGTTGGTCAAGTCAATAGGTTTTATTATCATTTTGACCATACACACCGTACACAGTGAAATGATATAATGGTTCTATTGAATGAAATATGGTTCTACTGAATAAAAACAATGACAACCCTGAAGTTTCTCCTCTGGTAGACATTAAGAGACAGTAAAAACGCAGTAAAAAATGTAATTTTAAAAATTATTTTGATGTTATCATAAGCTCATCCATAAGTGGGTATTTATTTAATATGGACTATAACCCAATGGCCACGATCTATTCACACCACTGTACCAGAGTACCAGAAGTAAGAAGACATGTAGATACACAATGGGATATATCAATAATTAGATGTCATGTAAATCACAGACTTTCTCTCTGGAAGTTGTAAATTTATGAAACCCATTTAAGAAACATGCATTTTCCATTGCTGAAATCAGTTAAGATGCTTCCTGTACTGTCAGTGGTAACGTTCACTTTCGCCTTATCATATCTTTTATCATTTAAGACAGCCAAGTTATCTTTGCCATGGGATTTGTTTTCCCACCTATAAAACTCTCTGTCTGAAAGTGAGGTAAGCTCACTCACTTTCATGAAAGATATGTTTATGCAAACCTCTAGGTTGGAGCTGAGGCCACCAGGGAAGGCTGAAAATGCCACAAAAATCAGATCATCCTTCCTCCGCTTCTTTTATATGTGGACCAAAATTATTATGCGTTAATAACAAGGTCGCCAGCAGGCCTTTGTTTCGTCTTGCAGAGATTTTTTTAAGAAAATTGACAAATGCTCATAAAAAGACATCATGCACTATAGACAGTACTGATCTCCAATGCACCATTCTTGTTGGCTTCAGTAATGTTGTTGTCTCTTCTACATTTTTAACATTTTTTTAACCCCTTATTGATTTTCCTGTCATACCATATCACATCCTGACACATTTCATGTAATAATTAGGTCCTCAGGCCATGGAGTTCAGAATGAACTCCTAGCATGAGGTTCAAGCATGAGGTTCTCTCACAAGTGTTTTACTAGCAGCATTTAGTAATTAGTAGTTTATTTAGCGGCAGTATTTTTATTGTATTTACAGCTGATTAGTATATTTGAACAGTTTATTTGCAAAGCCACCAAGAGATCATCTATAGATATTCAAAATACAATCACAAATACCAACAAAGTATCAAGAGAAAGTTTGCTGATTCTCAACAGCATTTAGATTAGGATGTCATGCCCATGGACAGCGGCCGCTAGAGGCCGCTCTTTCTGTTTAGTTATAAGGGACTTTTATTTTGACACTTGCATTCCAGCCAAGTGGTTACTAACAGCAGGCCGGTGGTTTAAATTAAAGGAACATGTGGAGTTACATTTGTACTTGGTTTAATTGAGTAGGTTATATAAGACTCTTTGTTTTGTGTACCGGTGTTGGTCCACCGTCCTTTTGGTTTGGGTGTTCTGTTTGTAGGCCCTCGTTGCATTTGGTTTGTTTTGTTCATTAATAATAAAAAAGTATGGAATCCTGCATCTGCTTCTCATTTCCTTGGCACTCCTACATGACAGCTGGACTGACCAGCCAAGGAGAAACAGTGGATTTCTACTCAGGCACATAGGCAAGGTGCCCACAGAGTCCCGACGCTGCAGCCCGAGTTCCTGTCCCTTGGCTGGAGTCACGGTGGCCACCACTGCCCTGGAGTGGACAGAGACCCCTGGCGCTCTGGAATTACGCCATTGGGGGGGGTTCTGGAAGGGATCTTTTGAGGAGGTGTAGTAGGGGATCTGCAGGTGGGCCCTGAGGGGCCCTTGAGGGGGCTTGGACACTAAGGACACAGAGGGGCCTCATCTGCAGGGATCTGGGAGAAGCCGAAGAGTGAAATAAGAATGTATTCTGAGGCGGAGCAGTTTTATTTATTTTTTTTTGCAGCACGTTTTTAATGCACTTTTTATTACAAAGTGTCAGTGCAGTGAGTTTAGGACAGCTAAAAAGTGTCATGTGCATTTTATAGCAGCTTCTGTGAAAGGTCAGGAGTTCAGGAATCTAATGGCTTGTGGAAAGCAGCTGTTGTGCTGTGTGGTAATGGGGGTTCTGATACTTCTAAAAGTTTTTCCAGACATCAGGCGGGAAAACAGTCCATGTGAGAGGTGGATGGGATCTGCGATGATGCCAGCTGCGAGGTGAACACAGCGTTTCTTATACAGTTTATAGAGTGGTGGGAGGAGCACCACAATGATCTTCTCAGCTGTCCTCACCAGCCACTGAAGGGACATACGGTCAGCGCTGTTGCCGTATCCAAACCAGGAAGTGATGCAGAGGCAGAGGATGATCTCAGTGGTCCCCCGGTAGAAGGTGGTGAGGATGGGTGGGGTAATGCGGGCCTTACGCAGCCACCGCAGAAAGTGGAGGCACTGCTGGGCTTTCTTGGTAATGGTGGTGGTGTTGAGCATCCAGATATGGTTGTCCATCATCTGCACATCCAAGATTTTTACACTGCAGATTTTCTTAACAGCCAAGTTGTTAATATAAAGTAGGGTTTGCGGGGCAGAGTTCTTCCTCAAGTCGATGACTATCTCCTTTGTCTTGTTAACATTCCTGAATGTCAATAAATGTTTATTTATTCGTTTTATTGTGTAAAAAATAAATTTCCCATTACCCTCTTCGTTTTTTCCTATAAAAGTGGTTGCGTCACTTCTTTCGCTCCCTTCCATTTTGTACGCGGGAGCAGGTAAGAAGTGACGGAGCCGCATCTTTTCTAATCTTGTTTTTATTTTAGTCATCCGTGTATATTTCTTGTGTTAGTGTGCTATATGTTTAAAGATTATTGTTCAAAATGTATTATTTCTAAGTTTATGTATGTTTTATGTATCTTTTATTTACGTCCTTGTGCCCATGTGCTTCTTTTGCCCTTCCATTTTGTATGCGGGAGCAGGACCCAAACAGGCCTCACGCCGGGCAATAAACTGACTGTGGAAAAGGTGAATGCGTCTGCTTCGTCCTTCCATGCGTCCTGCACCCACACACCAGAACTG
Organism: Hydrocynus forskahlii; assembly: GCA_037974365.1. NCBI lineage: Eukaryota > Metazoa > Chordata > Actinopteri > Characiformes > Alestidae > Hydrocynus > Hydrocynus forskahlii. Next base: position 5,690,313 of record JBBPCX010000114.1, read on the forward strand.
ACTGAACACAACACAGAAAGGTGACACCAGTTACACATGGGCAGTGACTGGTTACACAGACTCATCATTGTTCCTTATGAACCTCAACACTGTTGTGTCATCTGTAACTTGACAATGTGGTTTGTGCTGAATTGGGTAGCGCAGTTGTGTGCTAGCAGGCTGAACAGCAGTGGGCTGAGCACACACCCTTGGAGTGATCCGGTGCTCAGGCTGACGGTCATGGAGGTGCTGGTTCCAATACTAACAAATTGAGGCCTGTTAGTTAGAAAATCCAGTACCCAGATACAGAGTAGGCTTAGTTTCCCCACCAGTTTCTGTGGAATAATGGTGTTAAATGCTGAGCTAAAGTCTATGAACAGCATTCTGACATAGTTGCCCTTTGAGTCCAGATGAGAAAGGGTGAGGTGAAGGGCAGTTGAAATTGCCCCATCTGTTGTCCGGTTGGTGCGGTATACAAACTGCAGCGGGTCTAGTTGGTCTGGGTGGTGTGCCCTCATGTGCCTCAGTACTCCTTGGGCACTGGGAAGATTTTGGTAGTTTTGAGACAGACAGGGACTACTGCTGTGCTCAGGGATGTGTTAAAGATGTCTGTGAGCTAACTTCTGTGAGCTGACATCTGTGAGCTGCTCAGAGCATTCTCTAAGAACACGTCCTGGTATATTGTCTGGCCCCGAAGCTTTTCGTGTGAGCTGTTGATTTGGAGGAGGGGTGGTTTTCCTCACTGGTTCCGTATTCTGCGCCTCAAACCGTGCACATGTAGCGCCCCTTCGTCACTATGATAGGTTCTGGTAAGTATAAACTTTTACCTTAATGTATTACCAAGAATGACTAAATTACTAGTCGTTGGGTTTTATTTTTATATATATATATATATATATATTGTCTGAAGATGAATGTACCTGAATAAGCAAACACTTTCACAATATGCTATATTTAACACAACAGAATTTTCCTGAAACAATTGTTAATAAATGAAAAATAATAAACATGGTTAAACTAAAATAACTTGTTCTTTCTCTTACATGTTTTCTAAACTTAAACTCAGTACCCAGTACACACCTTTAACTCAAAGTATACCAGTATGGGTAAACTCACATCATCTTCCATGTATTCTATGCCTTATACGTTAACAACCTTTTCAATTCAATAAACTTCACACACATACAGTTAACCAACAGTTTGTAGTTCAACACAAAATTGAACCTGTGCCGACACATCAATGTCTTATGTTGCAGGCCTGTTTGTTGGCATCTTTACCTCGTCGCTGTAGAATGAATGCAGCCTCACCCCTCATGTTGTCGCCGAAGCTATCGATTTCTGTAGTTTCCCATGTCCAACTTTGTCAGGTGAACGATAACTTTCCGACATCAACCAAAGTAGCACTGACAATGTCCAACAACCATAGATGTCGTGGAGAACTGGAATAAAAAAAATGAAGTCTGCAACTTTTCTAAGTCTAAAAAATCAAACAGAGTCAGAAATGTACAACTTATAAGATAAGACGTTGCTGATTTATTAAAAGGTTACAGCAGTGGCCTCCAATCTTGATGCTCGCTTCTCCACTGGGCTCTATACATAGTTCTTTATAGGCCTCAGAATTCAACACCCAATTTTCTAATACATCCCACTGATTGATTTTTCACGAATAACGTTCAATCACCTTATCTATTTAGCTCTGTCATTCTTTGTTTGTACCTATAAAACTGTATCACCTAATTTGCTTATTCCCACCTATTTGTTTCAACCCAATAATTACATGTTTAGTTATCTTCTAATTAATACTTAGTGACACCTCCAGTCTGCCCTTTTAACCAATAAAAACTTAACCCCAACCTCTTGGCAACTCCAGCCTGGGCACCTGCATGCCCAGTCTGGCCTTGAAGGCCATCTTACTCAGTGAAGCATTTTTCCATCTTCACTTCCAGTCTGAACACCTGCATCTTCAGGGTCATTTTTTTTTTCTCCTAACAGGGGCCTGTGGGGGCTTTCCACCTCCCTTTCCAGGCCTCCGAGAGTCAGTTTACAGAGCTTGAACTATATTGTACAGACATTGGTCAGACATGGGTTTAAACTTAATTGTAGAGCATTTTTATGTATAATTATGCCAAGTAAATTACCATCGATTAGTAAAATACCCCTTCATAGACAGCTCCAGCGCATTAGGATCTAACTTAGCCGACTACTTTTAGCTAATGGCACGGTCCCACTGTTCCCTATTATAATCTGCCAACTTACTTTCACTCAACAGTATGTCTATTATGTTTTAATGTCTAGCCGACACTTTCAACTCTTACAACATAGTCCAATGTGCTGGGGATGGATGTGCAACTTAAAAATCGCCTTGCAGGTGTTCCGAGAGTAAACTGTCTGTCCTCTTCAGTCCCAAGCAGCCTTCAGCCTTCTCGTGCCTCCATGTTCACTTACATAGCAGTCTCTAGGTAAAACACCTTTCACTGAGTTTTCACCGACACATTTTACACTGAAGTGAATGGAACCATAGAAAACCATTATAACCCATTATATGCAGTATAACATTAAATATTTTAACAATCCTATACTATACACATCACATATATGCACAGCAATATACACACAGCTGTCACACATAAATTGCCACAACAGTAAATAAAACATGAAATAAACAAAATAAAATATTTTAACCCTGTTACACCCTCCTCTTCTAAAATGTATGTGTCCTCATCAGACCACTATAGTACTAAGAGTGCAACATGAACTAAGTTTCTATTTTTATTGCAATCCCTCCATGAAATGTTTTAACCTTGTTACATGTAGAAGTCATTCAGTGCGTCTGGTAGGGAGACATCACTGCTGTAAGGCCGAGGAGTTTATATTTTATAGATTCCCTGCCACATGCGTTGTGCATCCTTGGAGTTTGTGAAGTGGCCATGGACCTTTTGTGCATATGCATGCTTTGCCTCTTTGGCAGAATCTGACAGTCTGGCTCTGGCTGTACTGAGAGCCGCCTTGTCTCCAGACTTAAAAGCAACATTTCTGGCCTTCACCAAAGCACACACCTCAGTGAATGAGGGCTTGTGGTTTGCCCGGTTGGAGACAGTAATATCCTCAATGTACTTGCTAATATAGCCATTGAGTGAGGCTGTGTATTCCTCCAGGTCCACCTCACTGTCATAGGTGGTAGCCTCTTTGAAAATGTCCCAGTCAGTGCGTTCAAAGCAGTCCAGTAGTGCAGAGATGGACCCTGAGGCCAGGTTCTCACATTTTTCAGGACTGGTCAGATGCACCTCTGTATGGGTCTGTAGGCCGGGGTGAGGAGGATGGAAATGTCATCTGATTGTCCCAGATGGGGGTAGGGTGCCTTGTATGCACAGGGAATGTTTGTGTGAACAAGGTCTAACATTTTTTCCCCATGTGTGGCGAAGTCAATGTGCTGGTGAAATTTTGGCAGAACTTTCTTTAAAGATGCATTGTTGAAATCACCCGTGTTTATGAAAAATCCATCGGGGTGGGCGGATTTTAGATCACTTATCTTTCCGTATAGTTTGCCCAGTATGTCGTTAGCTTTAGCATCATTAGCATTAGCGCTAGGAGGAATGTAAACAGTCAAGCCAACTGCCGAAATAAACTCTCTGGGGAGGTAAAAGGTCTACATTTCACTGCCAGAATCTCCATCAGAGCTGAGCAGTGTGCCGTGGGGACCGCCGCGTTTGTACTCCATTCCTTGCTGATGTAAACACACAGCCCCCCACCATGCGCCTTGTCTGACAGTGCAGCTGACCTGTCTGTGCGGAACTGAGTTAACCCTTGTAGCTGGATAGCAGTATCACTGATGCCCTCACGCAGCCATGTCTCGGTGAAGATTAGTACACAACGGTGATGCATCTCTTTTCAGGAGGTCAGAAGCAGTCTTATGTTGTCCATTTTGTTGTCAGTGGAGCGTACGTTTGACAGAAAAACAGTGGGAAGAGCTGGCTGGTTAGGGTTAGCTTTTAACCAAGTGTAAGGGGATTAGAAAAAACAGCCTTAAGGAAGTTTAATGATAAACACCCCCCCCCCCCCCATTTTTCTTATTGCTCATCTTTTATTTGTTTTATCATATTCACCCTAGACTAATCAGCAGTCCACTATCAAACCGTAGATGGCACCATTTCATCTTAGTGGGTGGCCACGGAGACAGCAGGTCAGGCTTCGCTCAGTATTAAACTGAAGCTATCTTTGAGAAGAGCTAAATCTTTCTGTCTCCTTGTGTTTGCCCACAGGCACATTAAATCTCCTCATTTTGCCTGAGAAGAGTGATTAGTGTCAACACACATGATCGTGACACTGTTATGTAGTGCTTTGAGTAAGGTGCAGACAGTATTTGGTTAGAGAAAGTAGTGTTTGTACACGGTCACAGTTAACTGGCTAATATAGCCTAGCAGAAGTTTGGTCTGCTAGCATTAGCATTAGCGGTTTCACTCACTGGAATGGTCATTTGGGTAAATGTGAATGTCTGTTATTTGAATTCATAGTAAAAGAGTTTTAACCTGCTTGCTCCAGGCTTTATTTTACGTGTTTTATCCCTGTTCTGATTTTATGTGCCTCTAGTTAGAGCCAGTTGTCTTTCTGTGCATTGTGACGCCATTTTGTATTACTAGAACCAAAGCATGGTGTCAGCATAGGTTTGGGATTCATTAGAATCAGATTTATATGCTTTGAAACATTACTACTCATGGTATTTACGTGTTCTCTGTTACTGGATACCATATTGGTCTTTCTAAGCACTCGGGTATATGTTAAAAGGTGTATAATATATAGTAGAATCTATATTAAATGAATCTATAATATATAGTAGAATTCTATATTAAATGAGCTTTGTGATCAAAGTCACATAATTTCACTGACATTCATTAATTTAGGGGAGAGCCACACCCACTGAAGCTTAAGTGTCTCACATTAGACAGTGTCCCATTAGGGCAACTCACCCTATATATATATATATATATATATATATATATATATATATATATATATATTCTGCTTTCTTACATAGCGCTTTCAGTGTCCTTCCGGTCAGACTCCAGTGCTAGCTGATGCTGGGGTCTTTAGCCTTGGTGTTTGGAGGAGCCTGTAGCGGTGTAGCTTTTCCACTGTGTCTTCATCCAGCCACCCTTTATTGTTTTCACCAAAGCATACATGAGATTCATTGTCACAGATGTGTTGAGTTGCAGTGGAATAGTAACAGAAATAAGTAAACAATGCACTTTTTATACACTATTGTTTGCTCCTTGAATAGCCACTGTGTGCTGCCATCTTGGACACACATATCATATCAAATTAGGTACTTATTAACTGTAAATACATCAATATACTGAAAACAATTACTATTTTCCAGTTTACAACAATCACAACCAAAAATATGTCACTAGAAATGTCAGTGCTTAACACATTCTGCTAGATAATAAAGTGCAATTCAATTCAATTCAAATGAAAGAATTTGAATACAGAACTTTTCCAGTGCATAGATATTATTTTCTTTTTTGTCTGGAAAAGTGAATCTGTAGAAATGACTTATTTTAGATACTTGTAATAATAACTTTTCCCTTGAGCAGTGGTAAGTAACTTTTGCATCCACGGCAACATTAATGGTAAGTTTTTAGGTTCTTCCATAGGCTATATTCAGTTTTTAAATCAGAATTCAACCACCGGCTTACCAAGAGAAAAGGTGAATAAACACCACAAATCCAGTACCCCAGGTAAATAATGCTCCAACCGAAATCTCTAAACTACCCTATCTAGCGTATACACTCTTTCCAGCGTGGTTCTCCTTCACGGCTGCATAGTCCCAGCAGCTTAAAATTTTCTCAACTGGGTTATAGTCACATTACCTAAAAGCATACCAGTTTTCACAGCAGCATTGTACTTTCACAGCAGCACTGTATGTTCAAATAATATAAAAAGTAAAATGTCTTACCTTATTTTCTATCATTTCATGTTATAAACTCCAAATGTCTGTGTACAACAGCTATCACCATTGTTAGCTTGATGTCAACATAATACAGCAAGTAGTGATTTAATGGTAATAAAAATAAGAAAAAATGCAGTTTTGGAAATACAGTAAACCCCCACTTTTACGTGGATGAGCAGTCGCGGGATCAGTCCAACACAGATTTTTTTTGAGAACCGAACTAATCATTTCACTGAAACCCCCGGGTCAAAGACGAAACTGGGTTTTCAAGCTTCAAAAAAACAAAAGTGCTCTACAACTTAATTTTTTTTTCTTTTGTTGGGTAAATTGGTTTGTCTATTGTTTAACTTTAATATTTTCTATGCAAAAAATAGTAAACATCATACATTTTTACTTTTGTTTCTAAACAACGACCCATAAAATGTCGTTCAGTGTAATAAAATAGATCATTTAAAAAAAATAGTGTGTGGCACTAGAAAATTTTAATGAGTTACATGACTTATTAAAATACTATATTTAGGCTCTTCATTGAAACTCCAATTTTCTTATTAATGGCAATGTGAAATCTTTAAACAATGCTCATATTCTTCCAACCTGTAAGTTTTACCCATTCGCCATCAAGAAGTTTTTGCACCTGCTTAAAATTTCCTTAAAATACATTAATACATTCCTGCATATACTTTACTAAACAAAAATCATTATTTGAATTTTTCTTCATTTTTACATCAAAATATGAATGACAACAATTTCTTACACTGAATGACGCTTTGTTAAAAAGCCTATATGAAATGCTACTATCAGCCTATATGAAATGCTACTACTGTACTGTTGTAATATTATTAGCATTAGGCTGCAATAGCCACAGTCCTGAATAAATGACAGCAGAGGGAAATATTGCCAAATAGTTGGTATTTTATTCAACAATGAACATGGTACAACTAATGATCAGGATTTGCATCCATGGCTGCTTCCTTTCTCCTCCTATAATTTTCTCTTCTCTTTGCGAGGAGTAGTGCATAAGCTTTTGGCAAGGGCGGAGTTGTGCTCCACATCAAAGAAATGTAAGAAAATGTAAGACACTGTTGTGGAAAATTCAAGTTTTATTCCTTGTATTCATTCTAATGATTCATTGATTCATTTGTTCATTGATTCCTTGT
>JBBPCX010000114.1:5707481-5754404 GCA_037974365.1 Hydrocynus forskahlii
ATAGAGAGAGAGAGAGAGAGAGAAAGAGTGAATTTACAGCGAAATGAAGACACTTGTCCGACACATAGGTAATTACACTCTGCAGTGTGAAATGAAAGCTGCACTTTCCAGCAACAACAAGATATTGACTAATAAAATCTAACTATCTATCTAATCCATTTTAGGGATGAACATATCTTAATTATAGTGCTGGTCAGAGCATGTAAAGAGTGAGATTTATTTTTTCAGTCACATACTGTGGGTGTGTGGAGTAAAATGTCTAAAACCATTCCAAATATTATGTATAAAGCTGGTTTAGTTTAACTCCATTGACTAGCCTGGCAACACCCTAAAGAGGCTAAGTATTAAAAACTCCAAGACAACATAAAACATACATAGATTTATGTATGTATGAAAGATGAAAAAATACAGGTTATTATAAATTGAATGCCAAGATCCAAGGTTTTCCAGGAGGGCCTCCCCAGATAAATGGTGCACACACACCTAGCCATCCACATGATCTAAAAGAAAACATGATTGATCAGAGCAGACCACCTTCTGCTCCATAGTCTAGCAATGTTCATGGGTCCATGGCCTGATTGGCCTGCAGCTACACAACCCCAAACACAGCAAGCTTAGCTAGCATTTGTGCTATTGTAGCTCTTCTGTGGGATCACATACATCAATGAAACTTCGGTTGCCCATAATAGATGTCCTTCCTGGACCACTTTTGGCTGGTTCTGACCACTGCATCCTGGCAACACCCCATACAACCTGCTGTTTTGGAGACTTAGTTGTCTACCATCACAATTTGGCACTCAGATCCTTACTCTTGGCCATTTTTCCTGCTTCCAGCACATCAGCTTCAAGAACTTACTGCTCACTTGTTGCCTAATGTATCCCACCCCTTAACAGGTGCCATTTTAAACACATTTTGCTTTCTTTTCCTATTTTAGTATCTTCTACAGGTCTGGACACATCTTACATTTCTGAATTTTTATTTACAGTTTCTTGTCCTGGCAATCATTTATTTCCTCAGTTTCCTGTCCTGGCACATTAAAACTATTGACAAATTAAGTGAATAATATTGATTATCTCATTAAGGTAAAGAAAATGATCCACAGAAATGATCCAAAATGTTAAGGACAGAGGGCCTCCAGGACTGAGGTCGAGAAACACATGCAAAATTTATAGTACATAAAATCTGTACACAAAATGAACTAATTAAAATGAACACTAATTAAGGTTAAGAACCCCTAATTAACTTTCCATTTTGGACTCTTTATTAGCAACAATATACTTTTATGAAAGTAAACTCTGAGAAACCTTGCCTAGGTAGATTATGTGGGTAGCTGAGCTTGGCTTATCTGTAATCAGGAGACAAGGTGGGACATCATTCATGCAAGCAGTTTGCTGATTCAGGTTTTAAGAGTAACATATCATAAGCAGGGACAAGGTCATGCACTGGTGGGAAAGTTCCTACAGCAAGCTGGCAATCACTCCGAGGTGACGTTGGTGAGGTGACGTTGTTACCTTAACATCCAACATGATCATAATCGAAGGCCACTATGCTAGACATATAACACCTGCTGAAATTAGTGTACAGATTGAAACATAACTGCATACAGGAACAAATGTGAATATTTTCTCGAAGATGAGGATGATGTCAGGAAACAAACTGCCCAGTCATTAGCAACCTGAGGAGAGCTCGGTGTAAGCAGTTGGGTCCAGGTGTTGGCCTATTGCGTTGTTTCAGGGCCAAAGACAAAGAACCTCAAGAAACTGAACGACGACAGGCCCGCGGCATTAATGTCACACTTAATGAAGTCAACTGGGAAGGCATGTTCTCAGGTGGCAGTGACATTGGACCACTAACAGTTTACCTATTGGCCGCATATGAGGATGCTAGGGTGGGGGATGCAGTGTTAGTGTAGTGATGGAGGAGAAACACTGGAAGACCATTATCTACCTGCTACACAGAGCTTATTCATATATCAGGAGATGGCAAGGAGCACGGTTTGAGTCATGGTCTTTGACTTTTCCACTGTCTTCAACACCATCTAGCTCTTCCTGTTGATGAACAAGCTAAGTGCGGTGCAGGTAGACTCTGCATTGGTGTCCTAAATCACTGACTACCTAACCCCAGTAAATGAGACTACAGAACTGTGAGTCAGGGGGACTGTCCTTGCTCCAGTTTCCACTTTGTACACCTCAGACTTCTGAGACATGCTATCTACAATGTTCTTGGATGACCATAAAATCAAAATATCAAAATCTAACTTTTTCACCTGGTCCTATAAAGCACAACTCATTACACCATTATACCAAGATAATATTCTTTTGCCCCATAATCTTTTATCTAAATGGCTTTTGTTTGTTGGTGTCCAAGCATTGCCACCTGCTGGAAGTAGCAGGTAGTCCTTTAAATGGCAGATGGTGTTGCTACAAACACTGGCAGCATTACTGTTTAAGTATATAGGAGGTTTCCAATCCCAGTCTTTGGGCCCCCTTGCCCTGCATGTTTTAGTGTGGTCTTGCTCCAACAAACTCACTTTAAAGCAAGTACCTTAAGCAACTATTACTATTACTACTACTACTACTACTGCTACCAATAATAATAATTTACTAATTCTATTACTACTACTACTACTACTAATAATAATAATTATTATTATTATAATAAGAATAGTAATGGTGTAGTATAGACCATTTTGTTACAGAGTTGTATTGCTTTTAATGTTCTTTTTTTCTTCTTGGGACAACAAAATAATGGCACCAAAATGAAGGAAAAAAAGAAAACATTTATGTTCTGTATAACCTTAGTAGTACATTCACATATTCAGAAGCAAAACCGTCTTTACAAAGCAGACATCAGGCCACAGCGTTCTGTCCAGTTTACTGCAACACTGTAGTCCATTGCAGGTAACACTGATTATTAATATGACAGGGCACTCTGCATCGAACTGAGAACCTTTTTGAACTGTGCTGGAAAGAAATAAATAGCTAAAGAAAACAAACAATAACAAATACATTGCAGGCAGGCTGATGACACTGAATTTTGTGACATGGACAGAGGTGGTCATGGAATAGGCAGATTCAGAAGTGATGTCCAAATATTCTGTGTAGACTGTTAACCCAAAAGGTGACTCTAGGACCACAGTTAAAAACATCAGTAAAAGTCTTTTGTCTATAATGTGAGCTAATGTACCAATTTCATGTCTTGTGGTCTGCAAGGTCAAATGTCAAATAGGTTTGTCCAATAGGCCACAGTTTGGGCAGCTTTGGTCTGTGTCCTCAACATGCAAGGGTATTCAAAGACAGAGATGCTTTTCCCATTGAGTATGTTCAAGTGTTGTATGTAGATCTATTTCTATTCTACATAGCCCCATTCTATTCTGTGTTCATAAGGGATTTACAATCATCTAAGAGGTAAATGTGATGAACTACAAAAGCGAATGTATTTGACATTACAGTGGGCACATTCTATCAAATTCTGTATTACTTTGGCAAAAATACTATATTGCAATGCCTTTTTTGTTTACATTCCTAAAGAAAAGAGTGCTGTGCTATTCCTATGACCATATCTTTTGCAATGATGAATCTGAATTTCACATTCAGTGACAACATTCATGGCAAACCTATGTTTGTTGTTTTCAGTATATCTAATTTATTCTTCTGCATTCATGCCTTTCCATCCTAAAACACCTAGAAATGGCACAATGAACACATTCAAACAAAGTGACAACAGTTTACACACAGTTTACATCATACATTTTTCAAGAGCTTCTCAAAATCTCCTGACATCTTAGCCAAAATATTTTTTTACTTCACTGCCATAAACAGTCATGGAGACAATTTTTTCTCAGTATAATGCATAAGTTACTCAAGAGTAACACTGCAACTTTTTTAATAGTAATACATACACACATATCTAGTTATATTAATCATATCTATTATTGGTTGTTAGCTTATGATGTGTGAGTGTTTTTTGCTATAAGTTAGGTGCTGACACAGTGAGCAGTGAAAAAAAGGATGGGCTCAGACCATGACTGGAAAAGCAGTTTAAAAAAATAACTTGTCTACTTTGTTACAGTTAAATAAAACCCTTCTTTGAGACAGACACAAGTAATATGAGTATTGCATTTTTTTTTGTTTGTTTGTATATTTAGTCCTCACTTATAGAAGCGACACTGAGTCATATGTTTTTAGACCTTTCTTTTTAAGAGAGAAGTACAAAATGGATCTACACATGCAGCTAAGCAATCATTAGCACCCCCGCTTAGTGTGTTTGTCTTTTTGAGTGGTCCAGAAGCCAAAGTAATGGGGTGGGGGCAGTGAGATCACGACGTGGGGCACAGAACACAAGAGCTAAAGGCCTACTAGTACGTGCAGGGCGTTGTGGACTCATCCATAGAGTCCTTACTGTTCTTATGGTAGAGTGGGACAGAGGCAGGGCACGTCCAGGTGTGACCATTTCCAGGTTAGCCTAGCCTCATGTAGGTGCAGCAGATGGCAGTATACTTTAGCAGTCCCACGTCCACAGACAAGCGTGTCTTTCATCCCGTCCAAGCAACCTGTTAGGCCTGGGTGAGGTGCTTATTATTGCCAGTGCTGGACCACAGTGTATGTTGTTTTATTTTCCCAAGGTGCTTTTGGTCTGTTGAGAAAGGTTGGAAGTGAAGGGTCGTGCTTTGCGAGAGCACAACACTAAGCCAAGCAGCCTACCGTCTTCAGAGTCCAAAAATGACTCTTTCTAGCAGAGAAGGTTTGTTGCAAGCAAACATGCAAATGTTTCTTCATATTTTTTTCTTTACAGAAGCACAGACACATATGTTAACCCCAAAGGATTTGATATTTTTGGCCTGCCTCTGGATCCATCCAATCCATTACAAAAACAAATGGAATAAATTGTCCCATATGGCATGTTTTTTTCTTAGCTCTACCTTTGGTTGATCAACCTGTATCCTCTTGTCCTTAAAATAACATTTTTCTCATTTTTGTACACAAAGCTTCATTTCCCAGTAAAAGGAGTGGGATTAGTTGTATCAGTTCTGTCCTCCACTGCCACCACACCTTTGACACCTGCTCAGGCTTCACTTTTGATCCTTGCCAAGTCTTTCTTGCCACATGTTCAAAATCTTTGCAAAAGCTGCCAGAGCAAAGGCCCAACTGTCATGTTTATCGATTAAAGGAAACAAATTATATCCGTACTGAAAAAAACAATAGGAAATGAAAAACAAAATCTTCTTTGGTGGGAAGAAAAACACACTCACAGAGAGAAACTCAGGATGGCAGGTTGTTTCAGGGTTTTTGAGTGTTGAGCATGACTTTGGAGATGAAACTGACAATGGCCGTTGCAGGCTGTTTGGGCTCTAGCTCAGCAAACAGGTGACTTACATTATCCGTTGTGCTTCCTTGTTTTCGGGCCACAAAACCAAACAGCCTGACGTTCAAAGGAAAGGAAATATCCAGTGAGTTAACTGAATTAGTTTTAAAAGTGTTCCATACGCTTCATTATTGTAATGGACACTTTCCACTTACCTCATGGAGCCTCCATCTGCCTTGGTCCACCTATTAAAGTGAAAAATGTTAATCATGTTTCAATAAAAACTGCTAAATCATTAGTGAAAAATGTGAAGCTTCTCCCTTATACTTACTTCCGCTCTTGTGGGTCTACATTGCAGTATGTGACTGTGTTGATAGGATAATGACGACGGAAGAAGATCCTTAAAGAAAAACACAATAGTTATGGAATATGTATGTGTATATTTTCACAACACACAATAGAATTACTGTAATGTCTCTATTGCTGTTGGGCACTTCCCTTCAAAGGGGAATCACTTGCCATATTATTAATTAGTATGATTGCAATCACACTATTTTTCCTCTTAAGTTTTTTTTATTATTACTATTACTATTATTATAGCTGGAATTTGGCACCTCTTCTCCTCCTACAGTGCTATATCATGAGATAACTGTAGGTTAGCTGCCTAGTGCCAGTATCCACAGTACAGCACAGAAAGTTAATCAGAAAAGCAAAAATAATTCTGATCTAGTGTGCTACACATAAATGTAACTGAAATGTAACATAAATGTAAATGAAGTATAGTGTCACTGTCACGGTTCAGTGACGGTTGTTTAAGTTATGTGTTTGGAGGTTTAGAGTGGGGACTTGTACTTTGAAGTGGTGGTGGGTTTTGTGGGAATGAGTAAAAGCTGTCTTTTGTATGTATTAAGTGTTTGTGTTCATTTATTGGTTTATGGGTTTTGGGGTTTTGTAGTTTGGAGTATGACCGACCTGCGTGGTCGGTCAACCCTCAAGCTTTGTGGTGTTTTCAGGTTTTGGTTTCTTTAAATTTATAGTTTTGTATTCTGGCTCTCATGCCTGGTTTTGTTTTTGGAAAAATAAAAGAATGAAAATGCAGCACTTTGACTACCCCTAGTGTGTTTGTGCCTGCCCTACATGCCAGAAGAATGGGACAACACGTGACAGATTGACTGACCATCTAAACAAGGGTGCAGCAGGCAGCGAGCCTGCAGGGAGGAGGCCGGCCCCGAAGGAACTCGTCCTTGGGGCCTGGACTACAGCCCTGCTGCAGCAGAGTGAGAAGGAGTTTGCCAGGAATGGGGTGGGCTGGATCCAGCTCGGGGGTGATCCGGCGAGGACGAGCCGGTTCACAACGGCAGAGCTGTTGTGTGGTGGTGAGTCGGGGGATGAGGAAGAGGACCTGGGCTTCTGGTGGGACGAGTGGATCGACGGATCCCCAATCATCAATCCAGAGCACATTGTGGCCCCCCTCATCCTTGACCCAGCCGTGGAGGAGCTCCTGCTTGGGCTCGCCGATAGGCGAGGCGGGAGATCCACAGAAAAGAGACGTAAGAGACGTGGGGGTCTACGTCGCTCACGTCGCCCACCTGATCTCCAGCTGCCCGAGGCTTTCTGTGTGTTTGTGTTCGTTTATTGGTTTATGGGTTTTGTATTTAGTTTGGAGTATGACCGACCTGCGTGGTCGGTCAACCCTCAAGCTTTGTGGTGTTTTCAGCTCTCCTTTTGGTTCCTAGTTTTGTTTTTGGAAAAATAAAAGAATGAAAATGCAGCACTTTGACTACCCCTGGTGTGCGTGTGCCTGCCCTACATGCCAGGAGAATGGGACAGCATGTGACAGTCACATTAACTTTATGATGTCTTAAACTTCAAGTTTTTTCATCAAGTGTATGGACGCTGGACCCATTACAGCAGCGCTTTTCAAAATCATTTGTTTCGTCTCCCCACTTTTCCCCTCCTGGACTACAGCCTAGACGTAGCTCGCTACACGCAACACCCCCACCCCCCACCAACAGCCAAGACGTAGAGCCCTGCGTGCCCCCAATTTAAAAATGTTTCCGGCGCCCATGCTGCACTGCATATGGTAGACCAGAGTACTTCAGTATAATACATACAAGGATTGTCTCTCAGTCAGTCACACTGCAGGGTAAGAACTAAATTGTATATAATACTATGTATACAATTTCACATTGAATCAACATCTAAAGCAGGGGTATTAAACTGTGGTCCTGAAGGGCTGGTGCGAAGCACAATACTTCTTAAAACACATGCATTCAGCCTGGCAAATAACATGAGTTGAATCAGGAGCAGAAAATCGCCAAATTGCACTGGATGTCAGCAGTTTTGAATTCCACTGTTTCTTCGGCAACATCGTACATTGACATTTGAGTATTCTGTCCCAAACTCACTTCCTTTGATTGTCAGTGAGAGTGATGCCCTGCAAGGACACCTTGAAGTGGACAACAATTGCAGTGGGTGCAGGGTTTGCGGTCAGCGTCTCACTGATGGCTTTGGCGACAGCCTGAGGGCCTGTCAGAGATTCCATTTCCACTGAGTTTATGTACAGAACATTACATGCTGCAGAAGAAATGGGACATCAAGAAAATAAGGTGAAGAACAGTGTTTTTTTGGTTACAAACATATATATAATATTGGCAATGTATAATAATGGCAATGTATAATTACAAGGGTGGAAACTGGGAAGAGGCTTGTTTTGTTATGTACTCATTTAGATTTTCCAAACAAGAATATAAACAAAGACGAAAGCACTGCAAAAGGCTAGATAATATTATAGTGGTGCTTGATATTTTGTGAAACTTTTTTCTACATAAATATGACTTAAAACATCATCAGATTTAGTCTTAACAGTAATAGAACCCAATTAAACAAATGAGACAACATACATAATGCTTCTCAGTTAAACCAAAACTGTCTTTCTGGGCAGCAGTGTGCTTTTTGGAGAGCAGTATCCTTCTCCTTGCAACCCTACCATGAACACCACTGTTGTACAGTGATCTATTGATGCTGGACACATGAACATTTACATTAGTGAAATGTAACCCTTCGTGACCTTGCGATTACACACTTCACTGTTGGAGTGAACATGTCGGTCAAATATCCCTGGGGTTAAAAGGAGGTTAAAAACCTGAGGTGACCGTTCATTCCAGTGCGTGGCTCCTTGGGTATGGAACAGCCTTCTAGCATCATTACGCTCAGCTCCATCTACTGAATCTTTTAAAAAGAAACTCAAAACACTTCTGTTTAAGCATGCATTTGGGTAGCCTTATTTTTATTTTTATAGTTTTACTTCAAGTGTTAACTTGGATATATATATTTCTTTCAAGTTATTTATTTATTTTCTTTATTTTATTCATTTAATTTATTTATGCTCTGTTTGCTCCTATGCTGCTCCTTGTTGTTCAGCGCCTTGTGACTTGTGTCTGCGACTTGTGTCTACTTGTGGGAATGGATCAATGGCCAAGTACAATCTTTTTATCTCACTTGCTTAATTGTGCTCTCTTTATCTACTCCGAGGACTTGTAGGGTCATATTTATGCAGAAATTAAGAACATTCTTATGGATTCACAAACCTTTTAGCACCACTGTATTTTATATGCAGGGGAGAGCAGGGCACAACATAACACATTTTTGTTTCTGCTAAATAGTTTTAATGTATTTGAGCAGGATTACTATAGACAGGGTCAGTTGTAACAAACAGAGGAGCTAGTTGTACTATTTGTTAAAAAATGCTAACCGAATTTAATCAGAACAGCTCAGAATCCATGCACAATCTCTCCAGATCCACCAGGATCTTTTGGACTTTCCCCTCAGCTCGATAAACATGTTCCCTTCCAGGCAGGTTTGGTATAGTTCTGGTTGTTTTCAGTTTTTTAATTACTGCAATAACTGTGAATGTAAGCATTTTCAGGTGTGTAGATGTATAGCTGGATTTATGTTGTTACTTTGATGTTCCATGTTGATGAATGACTAATGGGATTTATGTCACCACATATTTATACCCCAGGAAATCTTAAAAAAATGTAAACTCAAAGTTTCAGGTACATTGTGACATATGATTTTGTTACAAATCAAAATTATGTTACGACCCCAAATCGGAAAAAGTTGGGACGGCATGTTAAATTAAAATCAAACTGAAAACAGTACTTTGTTAAATTATCTTTGACATGTATTACATTGAAAACAATACAACAGTACATTATTTAATGTGTTCCTCATGAATTATATTGTTTTTTTTCTAAATAAACACGTATTCCAATTTTGGTTCCTGCAAAACATTTTTAAAAAGTTGGAACAGTAAAGCATGGATGTATATTTACAAATGAAATGACCAGACAAAACATGAAATATTTTGTGTTCATATTGTCTGCAATGAAATACAAGTCAAAGTAAATTTAGAAATCACTACTTTCTTTTTTTATTTGTGTTTTCCATACTGTCCCAACTTTTTCTGATTTGGGGTTGTAAATTAAAGCTTATACTCTCTCTCTTTTGCCAAGGATGCCAATAATAATAAAGCTGATAATTTTTATTTAGACGACATCTTATGTACATGTTTAATGAATCTATAAAAAAATGTATATTGTTTCAAATGTATATATGTGGAGATACGAATGTCTGTCATTATTTTCTAACAGTGTTAAAACATCCCACTACATGGAGGCTGTGCTTTTGACTGAACAGCTTTCACTATAAATTGTACAAATTCTTCTCAATGATAAATGATTTGTGAAAAATAAATGTATGATTAGTGCTGAAATTTACAGATGTAGATGTTATGGGAATATGAGAATGCATGCAAATACATTCTGCTTCAGCCTGTTTAACTGCCTAAAAACCTGCATACATTTACTTCACTTTAGGCTGTGTGCCAGCCTCCTGTACTGGACTGTGGTGCATCAACTGACAGGGGAGCAAACCATGTGGCTACTAACTGTTTTTAGAAAATTAACATGCACAGCTATTGGGGAGAAACATAGAAGCACTCAGAAGCAGGGACAAATACCACCAAACATATTTACCATGAGACTCTTCAGGAGGCTTTGGTGGGCCTAGAGTGGTGTAAGAGTGACATGGAGAATGAGATGACAAATGAAATTCACACACACACACACACAGTAATGAGTGAAAAGAGAGAGGGACAGAAAAAAGGGATACAGAGATGGAAAGAAAGAAAAAGAGGAGAGAGAAAGAGAAAGGAAGTGAAGAAAGAGAAACAGAGAGTGACAGAGAGAAGGAAGAGAGATAGAAAGAGAAAAGGAATAAAAAGGAAGAAAGAGAACGAAAGGGATTGGCAGGAGTGAAATAGTAATGAGGCAGAAGGAGGGAGAGGGGAGAGAAAAAGGTACAAAAAACGAGAGAGAGGAGTGAAGGATGTAGAAAAAGAAAGGTGGAAAAAGAGTGAGGAGCAAGACAGAAAGCAAGAGGAGGGAGAAAAGAGAGAGAGGAGAGAAAAATCAAGAAAGGGAGTGAACGAAAGAGAGGGGGTATACCAGCTCCTTGTTTGAGAAGATCCATAGCAGAACTTGTGGGTGTGACTAACTCCAAAGCTTCTTCATTCGGATCTGATCATAGAAATAAAGCAATAAACTTTATTTACATAAACATAAAAATGCTGCTCAGAGTGATTCTTGCTATATTTAAATAAAGCACTGAAACAATGCAAACAATACTGTGCATGGCAAAATTAAAATAAAGCATGATAATTGAAAGAAAATGGAGTAAAATATAACAAACAAAAAATAATTCATGAAAAATTGTCTAGGATAATATATAAAAATAACCTCTGCATTCTGAAATGTACAAACTGTATAAAAAGTATAAGGATCTTATCAACCAGCAAAGGAATAATTAAATCAACTCAAATACGAGAAGACTGTCTCTAATCAACATAGTCAAGCGTAGTCACTGTCACACAGACACCGCATGGGTTTTCAGAAGACAAAAGGAGTCCGAGTTTACATGCGGCCCACCCTGTGCCATTACAAAGAGAAGCTGAGAAAATGGGGTGATAGAATGTTGCGCTCACCTCTGGTGGAGATCATAAGCTTGCATGGCAAAGCCAAGGGTATGATGGAGTGTTGGTATACCAGTGCAGACAGACACCCTGTAGACATACAAACACATAACCATACGCACACGTGTGTGTACATACACACAAAACAAAGGTACAGTTACTTTACACAAATAAGCTGATGGATGGAGCACTAGAAACACAGAACACTACGAAAAACATTTAATAAAACATTAAATATAAGTATTGGACATGCATGATGTGAATGTCCAAAAAAAGAGTTGGAGCTGGAGGGCCACAGCAATACAGAGTTTAGCATTTAGTCTGCTCTAAAACATCTGGTTCAACTGCAGGAGGACTGAGCAGGTTTAATTAAACATGTTAATGAAGAGTTAAAAAACATGTTCCCCTTTAATCAGACAGCCAAAACATATTCAGAGTCTGAAATTTGCTTCATTCTTTTTTCATTGCAGCTGCAAGGAAGTACATAAGTGATTAGTGGTAAGTTATAAAAGATCATATACTTTTTATACAATTTTATACATTTATACCATTACATTGCATTATGATTCTTTGGAGCGCCCATATTCTACACTGAGGCACACTCATGAGGTTTATGTGAGTTTATTTAAGAAAAATAGTCACAACTGATTTTCACGTGACCATTTTTTATCCCTAAAAATTAAACAGACTCTTTTCTTTTTGTGTCTTTATGACTGATATATGTAAATGTTCTAACAGACTGCCCTATACCGTGCAGTTCAGTCTGGGTGGAGGTAAACTGTATGTGAAAGCATACAGTTTCAAAACTTTTGTTTAGTTTCCATTAATAGACTGAATGGACTGGTGAGTGGTACATTTTGCAACATTAACAGTGTTAACATGCTATATCAAGCAAGTGTTTTTGACATACAGTTTGAACAATGCAAACTGGTAGATACACCTTTCAGTACCTGCTCTTTGACACCAAACAATTCTTGGCTTACTGACTACATTTGGGTTGGTGAGAAAATTGCATAAATGTTTTTTTTTAACATCATTACTCAAAATCAAGGAAAAGACTGAACTCTGCAGCTCTGTAGTCTGACACCTTTGGACAATTTCTTTTCACATTGTTTTCATCTTCATTATTGACTGACTGGTGCTGATATCTAAGTGTACAGTGTATGGAGCATGGATCACGCACCGAAATGTGGCTCATTTGGACAGCCTTTCAGCCTGACTCCCTTTGAGCTAGTCTCGATCAAGAAGTGCCGGACCAGCTCGTTAGTCATGTCACCAACTTCAGCAGGAAACAGAGCAGAGCAACATAAATACACTTCTGAAAGTATTGTTTCTTGTGTTGGAATGTTAGCTTAATAGTAAGAGTGTGTGTTCTTTCTACCTTTCTTATTCTGCTGTACTGTTGGTGGCGGACAAGCCACTTTCATAGCTAGGCCGTAAGCCCCTCGGAATGAGTGGCTGTCACGGATGACAAATGCTCCTGGCTCGCGATCTTTCAACAGACTAATGGCTGCGGAGGTGTAGAGAGAGCATCAGCATGAACTGACTTGCACAATTATGTTTACTACACAGTAGCCTTTTATTTCCTCAGATTCTCACCTTGCTCCCTTGAGATGTCTGGTTTGTACCAGAACTTGGATGTATCTTGAACAAACTTGACATTAAATTTGATATCTGGAGGTCCATCAGCTGGAAAAGCATCAGATCCACATATGTTATTATGTAAATCAAAGGGAAATTAGTCTGACATGCAAATTTCAAGACCGTATGATGATATTCTCCTGATTCAGTGGTTCACAAGCAGGTATCTTTAGTGACCTTATAGACCCAGAGGATCTTATGAAGACATTTTGCATCTCTGTTTCAGATATAAATGATACACATTAGAACTGCTGGTTCATAAAAGGCTAATTTGAAAGCATGGCACATACTTGAGGCAGAGCACAAAAAATGTTTAAAACACTTTAGGCCCAGGACTCATTAAGGGGAGTGTCGGCTATCGGACACAGAGGACAACTGTTGTTAAACAGAAGCAAAAATAAAAGCAAGATAATGGCACCCTCTAGAGGGAATCCAAAAAGAACAACCTTTTTTCAGTTCCTTGTCAATTAGCAATGTTTTAACACTTGATATGTGCATTTTAGTTATTTCTGCTATTCGAGTGGTTGTAATTTCAAATAACATATAATAATCTCATTAAGAAAATAATTTTATAATAAATAAACATGGATGCATGAGCGCTCTAAAGGTGCATACCAACTCTTTTTATGCACTATTTAACTTTTTGTCAGAAGATACTACCTGCTATAAAGAGCTGTTCTTTTTCACACAGATGCCTTAAGTACATTGATGATGGCCATTTGTTGTTTATGATTTGGTGTATCCTGGGCCTTAGATGAACAAATGAGGTTGAGGTTGTTCACATTGTAAAAACGACATGCTCTTATTTACCGTAGATGGAAACTAATGTAGACTCTTGTGGGGATCGTGGGGCAGGGCTGGGTGTACTGACTCCAGTAGGTGCTGGTGTGGGGGTTGGAGTCTTGCCCTTCTGGGTGCTGTCTGCTGCTACTCTCTCCACCTTCTCTACACTGGGCTCCATCCTCTTGTCTGGTAGCTGGGGTTGTCCCAGGGGAAAAGATGACATGGGAGCAGGGTTTGGCTCCATAGAAGACATGCTCTGCTTGGATAGTGCACCTTGGCTATCGTCAAGCATGGCCTGCCCACTGGGTGTGGGCCTTCGGTCTGGGCTGGGGTTTCGAGGAACAGGAGATGGGTGCCGGTTCAACACAGGGCTGGGTGGGATGAACTTGCCACTGCGGCCCAGTAGGGGGCTGTTGGGCACGGTTGACTCACTGCTGCCATTGTTGGGAGCCATGCGAAGGGTCATGGCTGGACTGCTCTGACTTCCGAGCCGGCGCTGGAGAGCGGGACTTGGAGGTGTGTTGGTAGCCACAGTACGGTGGAAAGTGTTGGGGCTACCAGGGACTTGGTGCACACCCATTACGCTGACTGTGGCTTCCTCGGGGTCGAGGTAGCCCAGGGGGTCAGGGAAGAGAGGGGCACGGATGGGTTCAGCCGGAAAGGAGGGGAGAACAGGCTCAGTGGTTTGTGCCGGGTTATTCATCCTTATTGTTGTGGTGAAGCAGCAATAGAGATAAAGGGGTAAAACACAAGAGTAATAAAAATAGAGATTAAGTAATCACAAAATGGTGATGGAAATTGCACACCAGAGACAGAAAATATTTTTCTCTAATATGAAGGAAGACAAGATAAAGTGCCAAAACTATGTAAAGCCAAAAAGCCAGCAGCAGTTCTAAACTTGCAGTTTTAGGGCATTATGTGATTTAGACATGCTTTGCTATCATAACATTGACTGTGCTAGCATTACACTTAGATAGCTAAAGGTCTGGTTGGGTGATTTTACTGGTCAGTCAGTGTCCCAGTGTTCTATCATGTTCATCGAACCAGGAACATATAGACACCTAGGAATAGTCATTCTGGAATGTGGGAGTGTCAAATCACACCTGTCACCATGTTTGATTTAAGTTTATCTGTATTGTAGACTTCTTTCCCACGGATAAATAAACTTACTCATCCTCCCCAAAATTGACAACTGAACACAGCAACCCTAAACCCTAAACATCCATTCACTCCCCAGCCCCAAATCCCAATACAGACAAACCTAAAGCATACACTGAAACTGCTGATGGCTTTGTAGGTCTATATGATTCACATTGTGGAACTTGAGCCTTAACAGAGGTGAAAATTAAGGGTAATGCAATTACCCATCAGGGTTGTAGAGGGCACTGTTGGCTGGCTGTGAAGAAGTAAAGGTGTGGGAAGGCTGAACTAGGACATTTGGGACAGCGGGAAGATAGGACGAAAGAACAGGGGCACCTCCTCGAATCATAGAGCCTATATAGCCTTTTGGCTCTGTAGAAAGATGACACAAAATAGAGATATCCACATTCTGAAAACCACAATAGAATGTCCTTTGGACATCCTCCATAAGGTGTTCAGGAGGCTGAATGTGAGACAAAGAACTGATACACTGAATGAAAGCATCAACAAAAAACCCACCACAAATCAGGTGAAATAAGTATTCAGTCAGTATTTTTAGCATATTGTACATATTAACCCACCACTATTGAAAGAAAGTTAGAGCAAGGCTTCTGAAAAATTTCCCAAAAAGGAATATTAAGAAAAAGAAACAACTACCATTACTGGCTCGGAATTAGAGAGAGATGTTGCTCAGCTATGTCAACTGGATTGAGCAGATTAACACAAGGAGACACAATCAAAGTTAACATGCAAAAAAAGGGATGAGCACAAAGATAAGTAGGTTTGAGAAAAAAACGTTTATAGGAGTTAAAATGAACTGGGATGGAAGTAGTGCAAGGTAGACAAGATGTTTACCATTATTTTAAATATTTCTTACCTTCCAAATCATCACTAGAATCAGAATCTGACAGTGAGAAGCATAAGAAAAAAGAAAGGGAATTTGGACGAAAAGTTTTTTTTACAAGAAAATAAGAAACAAGTGAAAACAAAGCAAGAAGTGAAGAGTGCAGAAGATGATTGTGGGAGAATGAGGCATGTATGTGCGTGTGTGTGTGTGTGTGTGTCTACACACTATATGGACAAAAGTATTGGGACGCCTAACCATTACATCAACAGGGATTTTAATGGCATTACATTCAAGTACATAGACTTCAATACAGAGCTGGTCCCCCATTTGCAGCTGTAACAGCTTCCCCTCTTCTTGGTAGGCTTTCCACAAGATCTTTGAGTGTTTCTGTCACAATTTGTGCAAACTCATTCTGCAGACCATTTTGAGGTCAGGCACTGATGCTGGATGAGAAGTGCTGATATGCAATCTCCGTTCTGGTTCATGCCAAAGGTTCTGGATGGGGTTGATGTCAGGGCTCTGTGCGGGCCAGTCAAGTTCTCTCACACTGAACTCATCCAACCATGCCTTTATGGACCTTGCTTTGTGCAACTGGGCACAGCCATAATGGAACAGAAAAGGGCCTTCCCCACACTGTGTCCACAAAGTTGGATGCATCTGCTGCCCTTTGCCATATGTGAACACTGCATGATAAATGGACCAATAAAAGTTTCATGTTTTAGGTAATGTACAAATTTTAAGCTCTTGTGTTTTCTTCCTCACATAAAATGATCGTTACTGGAACACAAGGCTTTCTTAATACAGCGAGAACCTTACACCTTATGTGGTGCTAAAACCTGGATAATGTGCTGAAAAAACAACTTTGTAAGTTCCAATTTAACAGAAGCCACAATAAACACTTTTTTGTTTTACTGACCTGAGCTGTTCTGCTGAAAAATAGTCTCAGATGGATTGGGTTGCTTCAGACCCAAGGCAGAGAGAGAAGTTTTAGTCAGACCAGGTGGCGAGCAACCTGTGTGATCAAGTATAGAAAGAGAAGAGTCAATGCAAACTGAAAAGAACTATTTTTGCCAAGCAAACTTAATCTTGCTTAAACTGCCTCATGGAAACTGGCCTAGTTATTATGCATGATGGCATACTGGGTAAAATGTCAGTCAGAGGTCCACTCAGTGTTTACCTCCTAGTATGCCAGAACACAACTGCAACTGCAATCAACAGCAGTAAGTTGCCACACTGGATGGAGATGTTCATGCACATTATGAGTTTATGGACAAGAGGAAGATACATTAAGATGCTGCATGCATGAGAAACTACACAGCTACAACAGTGACTAGCATATAAATAGCATGATGCTGCTGGACAGGAGGATCAGATTAATGTTCTTATTCTAGCTAAGTAGGAAGCAGCCACACCTTTCAGAGTATTAAGCGACTGCATATTAACAGTGAAAATTGCACAGATAATGATTTGTATGGCCAATTCTGTTTTATTGAACCAGTTTTGTGGCTGTTTTTATGTAAATTCTGGTCCATTTTGATTGTACACCCTTATTGACTTTACAGTCAATGTAGAGTCAAAGGTATTCACAGTGCATGAATGTTGAAATAGCATAACTATAACTCAGTTTTGTTTTTCAGACAAGCTGCTTATAGTTTAGCAAGGGCTGGTTCCCACATTATCATGCTAGTTGAAGCCACAATAAAACGCATACAATGGGAATTGAACTATGGATTGAACTTTATTCATGCTAACACCACTTACCAAAGAATCCTAATCAATTCTTTGAGTGGCAGTCCAAACGCCCTTTAAAGGGCAGGAAAGAGAGGAAGAGGTGGGCATATGGGGCTAATCTCGCTACAGCAAGTGCAGCCCACCCTTTCTGCAGGAGGAGGGAGCCATGGTGGATATAATGGTGTCACTTCTGCATGGCCTGCACTTCCCCACATCTATCAGAGAACCCAACTAGTGTGTGTTGGTGTATATGTGTCAGCGCTGGAGTAAATGCCACAGTCATGGATATCTTAACTGGGTTAGTTCTGATCAGAGTGTTATGGACCTCAAAGAGGTCAAGTCATGAGCTTAAGGCATGAAGCTTTATTGAAGCTTTGATCAGAAATTTGTAGCCTGGTGCTGTGACTGCGATGACAGATGGGTCTACCAAATCATAAACAAATTTAATTCAGGACAGTATAACATCACAGACAAATTTAAACAAAAATCAGCAAGTTAAAGATAATTACTGAAATTTGAAAAGCAAAATTGTATAATTTTCTTATATCAATACATTTTAAAACTTTTACTTTAAAGAGAGTGACACATTGCACATTGTCAGGTCTGAATAAAACAGTGCCCTCTTCTTGCTGAGAGGCTGGACTTACATAAGTTGAAGTATGGGGTCTGTGGCAAGGTGGTAGGCGAAACAGGGAAGGCGGGGGTCAGAATTTGTGCCTCACCGGCACTGCTGGGGATAGGGCTAATGGGCATGGGCTCCACCTCCTCAAAGGCCTCCCTGTAGCTGTGCACATGACCCTAATGAGATAAAAGTAAGTGTCACACCCATAATTACATTACATTGCATACATTTATCAGATGCTTTTAGCCGAAGTGACTTATAATTTGAGGAAACACTCAAATTTCAGGACAGTGTGAGAACCAGATGAGAGTTCGTGCTACAATCTTTGAGTAGGCAATAATGCATCTGGAGAGGAGATGCTTTCTGAATAGATGAGTCTTCAGGTTTTTGAAGATAGAGAGGGATTCTGCTGCTCTTGTCGGCATAGGAAGCTCATTTCACCAGCAGGGAACCACAAATGATACCAATCTGGACTGGGTTTGCCTTGTGTGTTGGGATGGCAGAGCCAGGCAATGTTCCTTGGAGGAGGGGAGGGAGTGAGTAGGAACGTAAGCCTAAATGAAAGGGTAAAGGTCACTGGGTGTAGACCTAGATGTCACTCTGTAGGCAAGAGTTAGTGAATTAAATTCATGCAGCCATGGGTAGCCAAAGTAGGTCAATTAGCAGTGAGGTGACATGCAACATTTTTGGTTTGGTTGAAGACCAGCCAAGTTGCTGCATTCTGAACTTGCTGTGAGGATCTTTTTGTACAAGCTGGGAGCCCAACAAGGAGGGCACTGCAGTAAGTGAAACGAGAGATAACGAGTTGTGTGGCATACTGAGCCAGTTGCTGCGTTCTGAACTTGCTGTGAGGATCTTTTTGTACAAGCTGGGAGCCCAACAAGGAGGGCACTGCAGTAAGTGAAATGAGAGATAACGAGTTGTGTGGCATACTGAGCCAGGTATGGCCTGATTTTTCTGATGTTATATAAGGCAAAGCAACATGACTGCGAGACATATGTGATGTGGTTAGCTGGTCATCAATCATGACACCCAGGTTTCTCACCACCCTGGATGGGGTGAGGAGTGCAGAAACGATTTTTATACTGATATTGTGATGGACAGAAAGTTTGGCTGGGATAACCAGAAGATCCGTCATGGTAAGGTTTAGCTGTAGGTGGGGATCCTTTGTCTATGTGGTTATGTCTGATATAGCCAAGCCAAGATGCGACGTGACAGTGTGGTCATTTGGCAGGAAGTTGTTTTATAATCAGCATTGCAGTGATAATAGTGTGGAAAATCGAGCACAATGAGGTGGTACAGTACAGTACAGGCCTCAGTACTTAGGGGATTCCAGTGGGCCGCTGATGGGATGGTGATGTTTATACTAACCATACTTCCCATGAATTAACATCCAGAGAGGTAAGATTTGAAGAAAGAATGAGCTCTGCATGAGATGCCCATGTTTGGAGTATTGATTGGAGATTGTTATGGTCAAAAGTACAGAGCCGTTCTGGTCGATTTTAAAGCTTCACTCACTGGTTGCAGAGCTTTTCAGTGGATTGGCTACTCTTGAAACCAGGTTGGATCTAGGAGGTCTTTCCAGGAGAGGAATACTGAGACCTGTTTCAATGATTTTGGTTAAGAATTACGAATTAAACACATTTACATAAAGGTAGTGGATATCAGACAATGGAAGGTGTAATGGAATATACACAGCTATTAGATATACTAAGGTCTATTTCATGTATCTGGTTCTCAGTGTACACTAAATGTAAAGGTTAATGCGAAGACTGGAACAGCCCATGTTTCATTTTGCATTCTTTTACATTCAGATCAGCAGCTGCACTTTCTCTTTTGCCAGAACTCTATACTCAATAGGTTCAAACATGAGAATCTGGTATGGAAAAATCATTTTTGTGACCATGGCTATTTTCATATTTGTATTTCTCCAGGTTTAAGACACTACCCATTTTTTTATTTATTTAAATAATAATAAAAATAATAGTCATGTCTGCTGAAAGTTTGAATAACATCATGTGTCAAATAACTAACACTGGAATGCATTTTAAATGGTCCAGATCATGAATGACTCAACATGCCGATGTAAACACTGTGAAACTTGCAAAAAGTGCTGTTAACATTCATTAATTCCCAATCACAGTCCAATCAATTCTTGACCCTGTCCTTCACACACAGTACAGGCAAGACAGGCAGGATGTATTCCAGAATCTTCTGTCTCTTCAACCTGAGACATCCTTGTGATGTTTCAACTATGGACTACAGATAATTGCTATTAGCACAGCAACATCACATTACAGAAAAAAGAAAAACATTTAACAATGAGATTATAATGGAGCTATAGATATTTAGCCCACCCATTCATACTGAATTGTTACAGCCTTCTTAAGTATAACTCACAATACAGATCGACCTTTCAATGTATTTTACTTCTAAGCAAAGTACCTTCAATATTAATTGTACTATGTGCTTTTTAGTAATGGCACATATTCCTGAAACTCTACCTCTTTAGGCCGCCCTCCAGGGTTCAGGGCAATTGTGTTAACAAATTCTGGTGAAGCACACTGTCCTGGAGAACGTACTCCACCGGAGTGACAGTGGCTGTCTTCATGACTGTTATGATACTGGCCCTCACTAGTCGTGCGACGGCGGGTGCTGGAAATGGCCTCATCTGGTGTTACCATTTGTGAATGTGATCCTGTTAGACAGAGAAGAAGGTATGAATTTTACAGTCATCTCCATATCCACAGGTTACAGTGAGCATTACTGCTATTGGAAATAGCCTTAACCGCGACCTCAACCATATTCACTCTGTGCTTTGAAATCAGCATTCATGGGCATAAATTAAAAATGTAACCTATGTAAGACAATGAAGACAAGTCATTATCTTATCAAATGCATAATGCAGTGTGCTGATCAGAGAATACTGAAGCAATGACCTTTCGGAAATGATTTTGACATCTCCTCTGAGCCTAACTGATTAGCACAGCTGATGTATTTCTGGCAGGCATACGTGTGCAAACTGGATGTACTCACTATAACGATGTGGTCTGACAGAGCAGAGCTACAGAATCAATACCTACATTTCAAAGATAAAACCCTTATAAAGACAATGCACTTGTTTTGATTTCCTTGAAGCACTAATGTTACATAGAGAGTATCACATCTGAGCAAAGAAGTTGCTTGTAAAGAGTGCTTTCTCAGTAGGCACAAAAATACAGCTCCAGAAAAAACAAAACCACTAAAAATGTTCAGTTTCTCAGGCTTTGTCTTTTATAGGTACAAGTACTGAACTGAACAGCTTTGCCTTAGTTTTTAAGAATTGCTGACCATATTTCTTCTACTTTCCAAATAAAAATATTGTTCTGTAGAGCATATTACAAAGCATCAAAATAAGAGAAAAGAAAACAAATCTCTTGTACACTCTTAAACAAAATGGCAATAATTACCTGTGACATACTTCTCGTAGTGTTTTGCCATCCAACTGGTCACATTGCTAGAGGAGAGTGTTGATTACAGCAGTGTTTTTTTTTTATATATATACTTTTCCTCATTAAATACATTTGATTCAGGTGATTACCTAATCAGTACATCATAAAGCAGAATGAAGTGTTCTTGTGTAGGAATTTAACAGACACTGGCATGTAATGGTTGTCATACTCAGAGAGATGCTGATTTAAAAATGAATTGCAGTTGTCTCTTTTTTTTCCCAGAGCTGTATTATTAAACGTACCACTGGATTAATGCCATTCAAACATTGTGCACTGGTGCTGCTAGAGCATAATTCCTTCACAGCTTCCACTACGTCCAACTAAATCTTCATAAATGGTACCAGATGGAGATGGCAATAATAGATTAACTGCTGTATGAATTATGCATTTATCAAGCTGTTCCATGAGGACAATTACTTTAATAGACTGAACCAGACTATGCTAAAAGCGAGTTTTAGAAAAAAATAAAGAAGAAAAAGAAGGGGAAGGCAAAAAAGAGAGATAGATAATGAAGAAAGGATGGAAAGAGATAGGACTCGAACCGATTTATTGTTTGGCCAATAGTATCAGCTATGATAAGTTAAACTGTGTAAAATTCCTGCCCATAAAGTACAAATATTTAATTGCTTGCTCGCTGAGGAAGATCACTGTTCACTTCTAGGTGTTTAGATCGTGTTTAATAGTTAACAGCCTTCAAAGAGACTCCTAGGCCAACAGTACTGCCAGCTAAAATCCATTACAAGAAATCATGGTCAATAAATATATTTAAAAGCCAAACCTAACATTAAGCATGAACATATTATAAGTAATGCTGTCAAATAAGTAAAACAGCTGACAATCATATTTGCCCTATCAATCCATATGTCTATTTGAGTTTGAAATTAAAATCTAAAGCAGATATTATTATGTATGAGAGCTTAAAATAGGTATCTGTATCAGTCATAACATTTTCTTATCAGTGGAGCCCTAGAGAGACAGAGTGAGAATCAAAAAGTCAAAAATTAAACTAACGCATCACAGGAAGAAGGGAAGGAGAGAGCAGCAAGTGGTGGAATACAATGATAGAGGACAAACCAGAGAAAGAATAGGAGCGATGGCGTTCAGGCTGGTTGGACATACTCTCAGAAATGCCCTTGATGCGAGCGTTGTACTCTGGGTGGGGTTGTGATGGGATGAGGTGAGGAAGAGGAGGAGAGGGAAGATGCAGGTGAAGGAGCATGAGCATGAAGGGTAGTCCAAAAACAGGATGGATGGCCAGGGAAACAGAAAAAAATGATGAATGTGATAGTCTAATGTCCACATTCTGCTGGAATAATATTTTCACACATCCTTACATATAAAAGCCATAGTCATAGATAGAGTTATTCATATTCACCTGTGTCATCTGTCAGCTGTAGGAAAGCACATTGGTCACTAATGTCTTACTGACCAAAACAGTGCTGTCTGTAAGTCATCAGTGACAATCTTTATTTTTTTGGCTCTATACTCTAGCCAATCCTCTTGATTTGATATAAAACATGACTATGTAGTTGCAGTGCAGAATGACAGTTTGGATATCTTCATGTTAGGTGCCTTTATTGGGTGAGCCATATAGGTTGCAAGTAGGCAAATACTTGCCATGTAAGGTTAGCATTACAGTACAAGCCTAAAGTGGCCAAACTGGCAGATTAGCCCTCTTGCTTCCTAGCTGTTGATGCTTGGCACTTCCCAACGACAGATGACAACAGACATGGCTCTAGCTCAAATAAACAAACACAATTCACTGCTGCCCTCTAAAGGTGTTACAGCACCAAGTCAAAAATGACATCTATTGTTTGTGATAATAAACACAACCAGTTCACTTTCTTTTTGTGATGTAAGCCTTTGTTAACAGTTGGAAATGTATTTGCAACAAGGTAATAATGTAATTATGTATTATGTACAATATGTTTAAATGCAACAGGCCTAGTCACAATGTCTGCCAGAACATAACTGGGCGTTGAATTTCCTCATGGTGATGTTCTACCAGGTTTGTGATGGAGTTTTTGCTTGTTTTATCAGGTTTTGCTTGTTGTAATTAATTTTAATTAATTTTAAAGGAATTAATGAAGTATGCTGAATGGACTTCACTTGACCAGTCAGAAACATTCCACTTTTTTGTTCTTGACAGCTCTATAGTTACTGTAGCAATGGCTTTCAGGTCCTTGACCTGATGCAAGTTGAAGAACCAGTCAGATACTAAATTGCCACCTAGAATGCATCCTGTTTCTACTTTCTGTAGTCAAATCATCAAAAACACAGGTGAACCAACTCTACTGGTACTCAAGCTTGGCCATGGAGTACTTTTCAGAGGCTGTATAATGCTTTGGAGAAGAGGTCTATAGTTTCCTTAAGGGTTGAATTATAGCAGTTTAGTGATTTCTCATCTCAAACACAGCTTTTTAACAGTTAATTGCATTTTACAGCAGAGGAATCAGTCAACTATGTTGGACCCAGGGTGTCCAGGCACTGATGAAGTTTCATTTTGTAAAATTTTCCTTCATACTTTCTGTCATGACAGTACAAGATCAGTCCATTTGACTTTGTACTACAATTCTCAGGCTTGTAATTTTCATTACTATTTAACAAAATGTGACAGTTTTACTTTAAAATATTGTAGTGTATTATGCTCAAACTACCCAAAAACTCTACTACCCCACGCTGATATCGGCACAACACTGTACTCACTGATACTGATATACCATCCTAAGCCCTCATACTAAATGACAGCAGGACATTCCAGATGGAGTTGTATGGTAAGTTAGCATTATGACTTTTGTTAGATCTCATAAGCATGTAACATTATATAGCTTGTGCATGAAATGATGCACATTTGTTCACTTACAAATGTATGCAAATTTTGAATACTCCTGGTCAAATTACATGTTAAGTTGATTTTGTGAAAACAGGTGCTCCATGAAGAACATGCTCGACTAAAGAACATTTTTCTGCATATTTTTGTGCACAAATTCTGTTTGATCTAAAGCTGAGATTCACTTTCTGGCTCAGACAAAGTATTACAGAATAAAAGTATAAATGTGTACACTTATCTGCATATTTTTAACTCATATGATCATGAACATTGCTCTCAAACTAGGCTATAAAGCATTCAGAAAAAAGTTAAATCTATCAGCAATTCCCTTTGCGGCCACAGAGTGGCACTATGCAGGGGAAATATGGTGCTAAGTTTTCATCTTGTGTGCTTCTCAATTCAGAGAATGTGTGGTAGCTGGAACTCAGAAAAGCAAAGTCTATTCTTATGACTGATGACTCACAGTACGCGGCCATCTCATATGTGAGCACAGTCACTGCTCACCATATTGTAGATTATTGTATACTGTAGTACTGAATATTGTAGTTCACCCATCCATAACATTTGACAACTATGACAAAATGGCTACTGAATTCCCTCATGTGTAGTTTAAATGTCAGAACATGTTTTGTACTAGGTTTGTGCACAGATGACATGTGTACAAACCAGATGGGTTGGCAATGAGGTGTCCACTATCCTCTGGGATCAGTACATCCAAATACAGCTTCAAGTTGTCAAAAATGGGCAAATGAACTATCAGCACTAGCTGGTTTTGGCAACATTAATTTCTTACTTGGCCTTCTTTCTAATAAAAAAACAGTAGTGCTTAAAATATTTTTTTCCAGAGGATATTATAAAAAAAACTGATCAAGCTATCATTATCTACAACGGTATTTTTCAAATTACAGGGGCTTGTTCCTTACCTGCCACACGATGGGCCACTAGTCCTTCGAGATTGAGGCTTTCTTCCTCAGGCTCAGGTTCAGTATCCTTAGCAGGAGTAACAGGGGGAAGTGGGGAGGAGGATGCACTGTAGCTCTGCTGGGTGGCCAAATATGGGGACGAACCCTGCAAGTCTGGAGAGTAGGACACTACCCCACCTCCTATGTAAATGGTCTGCGGTTTGATCGGAGATGGCAAGGGCATAGTTGGAGATGGGGTAGTGACCAACCCTCCCCGTATGCTGTAGGGGTCTTGCTGGTAGGTAGGTGAGGGAGAATGGGGAGATTGGTACTGCTTCTGATGGAAATCATTTGGTGGGGTCATGGGGTATGCAGGAGATGACCTTTGAGAGGACTGGCCAAAGCTGGCTGAAGCAGAGAGAGGTTGTGCACCACTGTAATTATGGATGGCCTGGTCAGCTTGATAGGACGGTCTGGACAGTGTCTGGGAAAATGGCTGGAAGACTGAGCTGTTCTCCCCGGGTGGAGCACTCTGAGACTTGGGCACTTGTGTGTGTGGCTCAAGGTCCAGCATAAGCATGTTGAGTGCCTCAATAGATTGCTCCACATCCTGCTGTGAAGCACCACCATGGATGGGGAAGCGAGGAAGGCCAGCATTGGGGCCAAAGAAGGGGTCATCTATCAGGCCATACTGGTGCCAGGCACTCAGCCCACGCTGCACGGCCTCTCTGCTGCTTGTGCTACGCTCTGGGGCCTGTGGAAGATACCGGGGACCTCCATCCAGCATTGGCACACCATATGACTGTGAACGGTACATCCCTGCGTTTTGTCCACTGTAGTCCATCAGATGCTCCTGTGCTGAAGACGAGACCCTCATCTGGTGAACAGGCATTGCCTTGGCACTCACCACTGGCCTCCTGTCTGGGACACCATCAACTTCTACTACTGTCGACTCTGTATAAGGCTGGCTATCTGCCTGAGTGTCCCGACCCTCAAAGGAAGAGAGGGTCCCGAGGCTGTCAGCGCTGTTGTCCCCTACCTGGCTGTCAGGTAACTCGTCATCGAGAATGTCTGTCTCCCGCTCAGTGCCAGTTCGCCCGTTTACATGGACCTGAGCAGGCACAAGATGGCGCACACCTGCTCCAGGGCTTGTGTTGGCTGCTGGAAGGAAGCCCTGACGAGTAAGGTGCGGTGGACCCTCAAGCCCACCCAGCAGCTGTTCAAGATCTCGTTTTTCACGTGGACTAATATTGGTGTCAGGTGCCAGGAGGCTCACGGGTCCGGATGAGGACAGGGACTGCTGGGCATCATCTGTACGGTCAGTCTTTACAGAAGCAGTGGAGTTGCCTGAGTCACTGCTCACTGACAAAGTATGGTCAGCAGCTGGCAGAGGGTGATTGGCTACTGGGAAAGGAAGGGCATGGCTGGTAGCAGGGACAGCTTGTTCAACCACGGGAGGAGCCCGATCATTTCCTGGAAGACCATTGACAACACCCTCAAGTGAGTCTTTCTTGCGCACCCGAGCGTAGAGACTACCATCAAGTGGGCCTTGAGTGTGAGCAACATCTGAAAGAGAGGTCATACACCCTTATCAACAAGGCCTTCAAATACCAAACCCACATGCCAACAAATACAGGACTGAACTAATGCCTACTGTTTAGGTAATGAAACAGGACAGGTGGAAAGTAAGTCTGGGATTGGCCCTTGGACACATTTGCTTTTTTCTGCCTGCCCTGCATGTATCTGCTTTTGCCAGCAGAGGTGATGTATGCAAGTACACCTTGGCCTTAAAAAGTAACACCTTCTGTTTGGGTGCTTCCTTGGCCAGCTGCTAAGGTGCTGTAAGTTCTGCAACAGATAATAAATCTCCACAGAAGGGTAACATGCTATTTGGGAATGGAGGGAGTAACTGGACTGAGGACACATGGTGACGTATCCTATCCTATATTTAGCCTTCTTGGTTGTGTCACTTTCAAAAACATTAACAGCAAATAAATTTTTACCTGTTCTTAAATTCTCATTTAGATGTTATTCCAAAAAATGATGTGGCTTTGGCAAGGTACTATACACACACACACACACACACACATGCATGCATACATACATATATATACATGTAACTGCAGATAGGTAAAATGGTCTGCAAATTATTTATTAATAATTTATTGATAATTCTGCATTTAGATAATGCTTCAGTGTTGTTATTCTGCCATTAGCAGGAACAACACCCAAATACCACACACCTACACATACACACACACTAAACAGACTCTGCAATGTCAGTGTCACTGCTGTGCTGAGAATTATCCGTCCCCCAAATAATACCTGATGGGGTAAAGAGTGCTAACAAACGACACAGAAAAAACAGATGGACTACTGTCTGTAGTTGTACAAAGTGCACCTATATGCTAAGAAGAGCTGATCAAATGGACAGTGAGAACCCTTGTTATTCTGTTCTCAAGTTCAGCAAACAAGGAAATACAGTTGTCCATGATAGTTTATTGCAGTTAAGGAATACAGCAAAACTCAAACATAAGGATTTTAAGGATCTGGAAACAGTCATTAGTGCTATTATCTATTCTCGTGTTGATTATTGTAACTCTCTCCATTTGAGAATCTATCAGTCAAGACTGTCATGCCTGAAGAATACTGTGAAGCTCCTAACAGAGACCAAGAAAAGAGTATCACTCTTGTACTTGCAACCTTGAACTGGCTACCTGTCAGATAAAGAGTCAAATTTAAGATTTTATATATTCTGAAAGCTCTTCATGGCATGACACCAAGCTGTATCTCTAACCCCGATCCTCTTATATCACTGAGGTCTAAAGGCTGTGTTGTGGCTGCCCCAAGACCCTATATCATAAAAAAATGTATATATATTAGGGGTATCATGTGATTAAAAAATTAATCTAATTAATTACAAGAGTGTTCTGATAAATTATGCTGCCTTGTAGAAAAATGCTACCTTTAAGTTTATACAGTTCATACAGTATATAGTCAGTTAATAACACTGATAATGATGACAAATAGGCAAATAATATGCATAATCCAAGAAAAATACATTTTATTTTTAAAATATATTTTCTAAGCAGTCTATCGATTGCCACTCTATCGAAAAATGCTACCTTTAGGTTTATAAAGTTTATGGACAGTTTATAACACTGATAATGATGAGAAATAGACAAATAATATACATAATCACAGAAAAACATTTTATTTAAAATATATACTTATAAGCAGTCTATCGATTCATGCTACTCGGTCGAAAAATGCTACCTTGAAGCTTATGCAGTTTATACAGTCAGTTTATAACACTGATAATAATGAGAAATTGGCAAATAATAGGCATAATCTAAGAAAAATATTTTTTATTTAAATGTGAAGAGCCTAGATAGATGGATAGATATTTAGAGGTGCATAAAGCCAGTTTATACAGTCAGGTTCTAACCCTGAGAAATGCGACCATGAAGCAAGGTCTTTTGACGATTCATGCTACCCTATGGAAAAATGCTCCCTTGAAGTTTATACAGCTGCCAGTGTCCCAAGGTAGCACAGATTTATGGGCATGGCTCCAAATCCCAAGACTGTGGAACTGCACATGCGCAGAAGGGCACAGTAGGACATCTTGATGTGTAGCATGTTTCGACAGAACACCTGTCCGGCTTAAAGTCATGTGGTGCGATTAATCAGCGTGAATTTTTTTTATGCATTACTTTTTCTGTGATTAATTGATCAAAATGAATGTGTTAATTCAACACCCCTAATATATATATTTACATATGTATATGTCAATGTATATTTTCTCAAACGTTCAAGTGGTTTTAAAGATTTTGTATTCACCTGTTTGATTTGGTGTCACGTCGTGCGTGCTTGGGGAGTGAAGCGAGGTGCAAATGCAAGTTCCCTTTGATGGATTTTTATTACAAAAACACAGACTCTCCACATACAAAACAAAAAGGCACAAGGGCCTAAAACAAAAAGCATTCTAAACACAAGAAACACGACGAACGGGTAGCATGAGGGTACTTGTGAAGGTTTACCAGCTCTGAATACAAAACTCTCAAAACTTAAATACATAACAGACTCGGACATAAACCAGTCATCGAAAACAATCACTTCACTGAAAAATAGGACAGCTGACAGAGCGACTCAAGACACCAGCACATACACCTTTCAAAATAAGAGTCCCATATATAAAACTAACAATAGCGGCCTCTACCGGTTGCTGACCGAGACATGACACTTGGCTCAGTCAGTCAGGTACGTTCTCTTCTTTTATCAGTTTATTGATGTTAGTTGTCCGTTTTATACTCTGTTTTAAGTTAGTGTATTTTAACACTTTGATTCAAACCTGCTGTTTTTTAAACATGCTATTTAAATAAAGATGATTTGATGTGGTTTAATAATGTAACTAGCTCCACTCGGGATATTATGTGTATGTAGATGTGTTTGTGCTTTGTGGAGATTTCACAGCAAGACTCTTACCCGGGAGCTAGAGAAGAAGAGTCCTGGGAGCTTCTGTATTCCCGGTATAAAAGATCAAAAAGTGTTCATAGCTGTAAATCTCCTTGGGCCTTTGAATATAGATATGAATATTATGCACAAATTAGATGTGTACTACATGTCTGGTAACTGAACCTTACACAGCAGCCAAATAGCATGTCTGACATGAATACATGTGTAAGAGGGGTGGAATCTCTCTGGGGGCTGTCATAGAGGCCTGAATTTTTGGACCTCTTGAGAAAGGTGTCAGTGGGTCAAGCTGTAAAAAGCCCTTCTGAATCCTTCTGAATCACTGTGGTCTGTAAGACAGCCTTTTTCGTTATGGGCTTAGCCACTACTCCTAATAGTCCATCTCTCAGTGGGAATGCCCAATGTCAGAAAGGTACTTCAGTAAACAGCTTTTGCTGATGGGGCCAAAGGCCGTCATGTTTATCCCATGTATGCGCTGGTAGAGAGCTTTTATATCCAATTACTTTCCCAACACCTGTGCCAGGCCAGAGTACAAATAATCATTGTGATGCCTTGCTATTTATTATCAAATTATACACAGATATGAAGTACATCTGTGAGTAATGATTACTAGCAATAGCAAAGGAGCACTAAACAGTGAATGTGTACCAAGATTGACAACCACAAACTCAAAGAAGGCTTAGCTTTTAGAACCAAAACAATGTTGGGCCTCCACTACATGATGTTTAGCCTGATAGATGACCCCTTCCCAATCTGGAGGTATTTTCTAGGTAAGGGGAGCATTGTGTGTGGATGATACCTTGCTCAAGCGTACCTCAGTGGTGCCACTGACAGTCCTGGGATTCAAAGCCACTCCCTTATGATAGCAGGGTCAACTCCCTAACCACCAGCCTCCACAAATATAATGTACATGTAAAGTGGCCATTTGTCACACATGAAAACAGCACAGCACACAATGTGAACTTTGTCCTTTGCATTTAACCCATTTACCCGAGTGAAGCAGAGGGCACCTGATAACACAGCACACCTTGCTCAAGGGTACCTCAGTGATGCCACGGGAAGTTCTGGGATTCGAATCCAGGGGATTCCGCTAACCATCAGACCACCAGCTGCGCCTTATATGTATACTAAATACTATACCTACAGATATATATATGAACTCTTACACTGAAAGCCGAGTGCAGCCAAATTGTGAGAATGTTATGTCAATATTGAGATGTGTTTTAATTTTCCTCATAAAAAGCTTGTGCTCATGTTAGCTGTATTATGTTACTGTCATGCTATCAGTGGTAATATGGTAGCTGTACACCAAAAATTGGAACTTATATCACAGGAGAACACTTAGAACTAGTAAGAGATATTCAAATAAGATATTTTTTCACTTCAGGTTTCTTTTACCGTGCCCTACATAGTGAATGAGTGCACTTTTCGGACACACTGTACACTACTTTTATCCCATGAAAGTCAAGAAGAGGAGTGAGGCGGAGGGAGGAGAGACGGGGGGAAAGTGGGGCTTTAAACGGAGGAGATTCAGTCACACTTACACGTTTTCTCTCTCTCTCTCTCTCTCTCTCTCTCTCTCTCTCTCTCTCGCTCTCTCTCAGCAGAGGACAGTAGTACCCAGGGCTGGACTGGGACAAAAAAATCGACCCGGGCATTTTGAGCCACGGTCTGGGGGTGGGTGTGGTGCGCGATCCCGGCCAGCAGACGGGATTCCACGCTGGCCCAAAATTGACATCGGCCCACCGGCCCAGTACAGCCGATGGCCAGTCCAGCTCTGGTAGTACCCCCCGGACGGATCTATCTGTCACCGTGCCCACCAGATCCCGCGTCGTGTGTGGGCTGTGTCTAAACTAGAGAGACATGACATGTGTTTATGCGACAGAGATAAATCGCCAAGATCCGGCGCGCTATTTAAGCAACAGTTAGTAAAAACTTAACATCCCGAGTGTCCGAAATGAACTAAACATCACCTCCCCTTTTTCACTAGTTAGCCCCCTATATAGCAAACACTATGTAGTGAACGAGTGAACGCGTGAACAAGTGCACATTTCGGACACAGCTTATGTTCATACCCATTATTTTGATGTGGTTGAGGTGGTTTTTAATGGATTAATGGAAAATGTTAAACACAAAATTCTGGCACGTTGGTAGCGAGTCTACAGTGGCTTGCAAAAGTATTCGGCCCCCTTGGCCTTTTCCACATTTTGTTACATTACAGCCACAAACATGAATCAATTTTATTGGAATTCCATGTGAAAGACCAATACAAAGTGGTGTACACTTCAGAAGTGGAACGAAAATCATACATGATTCAAAACATTTTTTACAAATAAATAACTGAAAAGTGGGGTGTGCGTAATTATTCAGCCCCCTGAGTCAATACTTTGTAGAACCACCTTTTGCTGCAATTACAGCTGCCAGTCTTTTAGGGTATGTCTCTACCAGCTTTGCACATCTAGAGACTGAAATTCTTGCCCATTCTTCTTTGCAAAACAGCTCCAGCTCAGTCAGATTAGATGGACAGCGTTTGTGAACAAAAGTTCAAGGGGGCCGAATACTTTTGCAAGCCACTGTATGTGTGTATAACAATGTTTTTTTATTGCTATTAGGGATTGTGTACGCTGCTGGTCCTGAGTAACAAATTTCATTTTTCCATGTTCCAACAAGTTGAATGACAATAAAGATACTTGAACTTGAACTACTTGAACAGTCAAGTAGACACCCCAGGAATGGAGGATGCAGATGCAGGAGTACAGGAACACAAGGAGGTTTTAATGACAGTTCATTGACATAACAGGAGAGGGGGAACTTAATGTATAAGCAGTCTTTCACTGAGGTGCTCAAAGCCGTCCTCCTTAACCCAGCTTCGCACAAGGGCCACACTTGTCCGCGGACCCCATGAAACTTGACTCCCTACTGGGGAGTCTCCAGGAACACAGGGACACGCAAGGGAAACAGGGATCACCAGGAACACAGGGACACACAAGGGACTCAGGAATCACCAGGAATATGGGGATACACACGGAACACAGAGAAAGCAGCTGCGCCATGGCCTCAGGGGATCAGTCCAGTGCCAGTGAGGCTTTTCTCCTCTTCAGGAGCCACGGGCCACTCTCGTCTGCAGAAGCAAAGACGTCAGCTCCATGTCCATAGGTCAGCAGGGAGACGGGGGTACACAGGAAATACAAGGAAGGCAGCCACACTGTGGGGTGCCAGGGCCTCATGGGATCAGTCCAGAGCTGGTGAGGCTTTGCTCTTCTGCGGAAGCCATGGGCCACTCTCATCCGTGGGAGCTGAGACGTCAGCTACCTGGATCTGTCCAGTGCCAGCACGGGACTCTTAACTCCTTCATCTGAATCACGAGGGGCACTCCAGTCACGAGTATTCTTCCTCCTCGGCGTCCCGCCAATCATGTAGTTCGTCATGATGCTGCAAAGCCAGAGAGTAGTGAGCCAGCACGAGTGCAGGAGAGATGAGCCAATCCAGCTTCCATCCATACCATGAAGATGTACTCTGAAGGGTTCCCTGACAGGGTAGTGTACCCAGGAAGTTTTGGAGCCTTCCTCAAGGTCCAGGGATCATGACGGAGACAGCACACCAGCCAGTTGGACCCAGCTGGCTTTTGACTAGGGAGACACAAGGGAGGAGAACACAAGCACCAAAAGGGAATGACAAACAATCAACATTACATGAGACTTCACTTTAAGCGAACAAAACACAGGTGACACAAATAGCGGGCGTCTAGCAACCCTAATCAGAAGCGCAGAGGCTTACTCTGCTGCCAGAGGGTTGCAAAGCACCATGCCCCAACATAAACAGAGCAGACAAGTAGAACACGAGGAAATACACAAGGGGGAGTGATAGACATGCCTCGACTCAGGCAAGCCTCGGCTTCAGCAGTCTGGGAATCCTAGCCGCTTGGGGTGTGGCGGAGCACTCCAGATGTCACACTACCCAGATAAGCGACATGCTAACATTCTGCTCTGACAGAAGCACAGCTCTGACCAGAAGACTCTCTGATCAGAGATTTCAACCATGCAAATCTCAAGTCAGTTCTCCCTAAATTCCACTATTATGTAGACTTGGCACTGAGGCGATGAAAGTGCTGGACTGTGTTTGTTTTATCATTTCTGACACATACTGCGCAGAGCCCATCCCGCCACCTCAGCTACTCAGGCCACATATCTATCATGCTGACGTCAGCATACAGACCGCTTGTTAGATGTGCAATGTCCGTTCTGAAGCAGAAGAAAATTTAGCTGCCAAGAGCCACCTCAGCTCTTCGGGACTGTTTTGAGCACATTGACTGGGCCATATTTACGGATGCTGCAACTTACGGCAGCTCTACAAACCTGGAGGAGTACACAGCTCAGGTGCCTCGAAGACCATCACCATATGCCTCAACCAGAAACTGTAGATGACTGTGGAAGTGTGACTGCCTTTAGATCAAGTGATAAAGCTGAAAACAGCAAGGGCCAACCTGTCCCAAACTGGCCACTTCCACAAAATCAATGGTACACAGCGCATCTTGCAGGGCACCCCTGTCCTCACCAACTATAGGACATTCCTTCTAGTGAGGAAGACCACCCCACTTCCAATGACCACGTGCTCTGTCTGAATATGGCTGATGTGTGCAGGACTCTGGTGCTGACCCACAACTGTTCAGCAATGCACAGTTCAAACTACTTCAAGTACACTGATGACACAGCAATGGTTGTTGACTTCAGGAAAACACGCCATTAACACTCTCCTCTGAACATCAATGGCTCTTCATTTGAGATCATCATCCAGAGCACTAAATTCCTTGGTGTTTGAATGGTGGAGAACCTCACATGGACCCTCAGTGCTGGCTTCATTGCCAAGAATGTCCAGCAATGTCTGTACTTCCTGTGGAGACTGAGGAATGTGCACCCCCCACATGCATCAACTATACCCTATGTTGTCTTGTTCTGAGTATTTTTGTACTGTTGATCGTGGGATTTTTTTTAACACTCCCTCTCTTTAGTCCTGTGGCATTCTGCTCTGTGGTCCTCGAGGAACATTGTTTCAAAACATTTAAATCCCCATCCATTCTAAACTGGATTTATACTTAGTAAGGCCCTTTTTTATGCAAGATGGTGACGTGTACACAATGGGTGGCTCAGCGTTTTACGAGTTTTCTAATACTATTACTCTGACTATTACACTTCTGGTTAGATACTAATTGCATTTGGATTTGTACTTGTACACTACACAATGACAAAGTTGAATCTAATCTAATCTAATCTAATCTAAACAATCACTATTGTGACCATTGATACTACTTGGTTCACATTCAATTTACATTCAATGAAATACACAAATCACTAGTCAGACTTGCAGGTAAGATGTACACATATAGACATCATCACAAGCCAGCCTGAGGACCCTTTATCTGTAACAGAGTACTATGCAGAAACCACATTTGGAGTACCACTATAACACAGAGGAAATGAGATGCAAAGGGAAGGAGATGCAAAGCCAGAACAATGTTGCAGTAAGAACAAAACCTCGTCTCTCCATTTTTGTCATTTTTTCTTTTTTACAAATGAAAATACCACCTGCCCTATTTTTACACTAACTTACAAGAAAGAAATTCCTGTCAGAATTGCACTGAAAGAGGCATGTTTTATGCTAAATTCAACATATATCTTTATTAGATGTTGGATAACTTCTTGGAGAAGCTTGCGGCTCTGCAATGGATTTGGCTAGACCTGAAGACCAGTAATGGACATTAGATATCTGGTGAAAATTGGAAGACAGCTATTGATCCAACCAAACCCAAGCAATCATTTCTTCTTGGCTGAACCCCCCTTACCAGTGCCAACAACCTCCCCCGGAGAACAAGATAACGAGACGCTCTGAATTCCTTCTCCCTGTTCCAAGGACTGTTCTCAGCCTACACAGGCTTACATATCACACACACACACATACATACAGATATACAATCATGTACCTTCCCCCCAACCCACACCTTCGGTGCTTCAGACCCTCAAGTGTAGATAGACGGGTCTGTTGACCAGCGCTGTTTAATAGCTGCAGGTCCGGATGGCAGCTGCCTATGTTTGGATTACCTCCATACCCCCTCTCCCCCCTCCCCTGTTACAAGTCATGTCTTCATAATCATGTGGTTTTTGTGCTTTGTGCTGAGGTGGTTTTTTTCTGTTCTCACACTGCCCTACTTGAAGGACAGTCTGAGAGGAGCTTTTTTCTCTCCTCATGCATTCTATATTTCCTTATTTTTTCCCTCTGCTACCTCTCGACTGACCTGTCTATCCCCAAAAATGTGATGTTTGTATATGTATGGTCGGAGGGGTCCCATTTCATTGCATGTAACAGTGTATGTGACAAATAAAGGCTCATCATCATAATCATCATGATCATCATCATCATCATCATTATGAATAGAAGTGCTTATGTCTAAGGTTTAAATAGTGTCAAGCTTGTATGACAGCGTTGCAGAGACTGCTAAGTTTGTAATAATCTTTATTACTGTAATGCAGGCTGAACTGGTAAATCTGAACTCTAAACACCACATCAGAATAAAGAATTACATAAAAAGTACAAAGGAAGTGGGGTATCTGCACCCCAGCACTAAAATATTATTTTTATTCAGTCATGACAAAAAAAAATCATACTGAGGCCCGCTAAACATTCCTGACTACATACTAAGGACAGATCATTGTAAGCGCAAAGTAGCACAACATTAAGTAGC
Organism: Hydrocynus forskahlii; assembly: GCA_037974365.1. Taxonomy (NCBI): domain Eukaryota; kingdom Metazoa; phylum Chordata; class Actinopteri; order Characiformes; family Alestidae; genus Hydrocynus; species Hydrocynus forskahlii. The sequence continues at coordinate 5,744,017 of JBBPCX010000114.1, forward strand.
TGTTAGTTTCAATTCAGAGCCCAGTGATCTCTGCTGTGTGTGAGCTGGCCAAGTCGGAGTCATTCTAACTAGCAACAGCCATGGCACTGAATTAGCAAGAGCAAAATGACACATTAAGCAATAACAGTAACAGAGTTTGAACTGAGGGTTTTACAAGAAATTTACAAAGAATCCACAAACACAACCTGAAACACAGGCGGAATATATACAGACACGGGAAACGAAAACACCTGGGCAGGGAGGAGACAGGAATAAGACACAGGTTTGCAGGATAACAAGGGTGCAGGGCTAAGGTGGGCTAAGACAAAAACAACAACAAACTTACATGGAAGACAGACACATGGCCAGGGTAAACAAAACAAAGACACATGAAATAGGGAGGACATAAACAATGACTTAGATAAGAAAATACGTGAAAAATTTGCATATAAAAACAGCTATTTTGCATAATCCAGGGTGACACAGAAAAGCGGGAACTTTTGGCAAACAAATAAAAATAGAAAACATTTTTATCGCGAAAGCACGCTGTCTAGCGTTCCACTCCTCCATTATTACTGAATGGTGTGATTGTTTACAGCTCACAGCCCCCTTCTGTAGTGGTGCCAACTGTACATGGCTGCCACTACGCACCTCAAAAGTTCCCGTTTCTGTGTCACTCTGTACATGAAAATCTTAAAAACATATACACAGGTATTTTTAAATGTCCATGTAATTCAATCACTGAGGACTAAATAAAGTCATACAAAGATGTTTGATGTGGAATGATGCTTTATAGAAAAACCTATTAAATCGAATTTCTTTCCTGTTGCCACAGTGTGAAATTGTTCTCTAAATTTAACCTATTCGTTTGCAGTGGGCAATCAGTGACACAGCACACCGGGAGCAGAGTGTGGGGAGCAGTGTGTGAGGACGATACCTTGCTCAGGGATACCTCAGTGGTACCACTGGCAGTCCTGGGTTTTGAACCCTCGGCCTTCCGATCACAGGGGCAATTGCCTAACCACCAGGCCTCCAGCTACCCAGGCCACTAATGGTTTACAGCAAAAATGTTATGACAATGAGTATGAGACTGCAGTGTTTGTAGTGGGATAGGCTCCTTTTGATCATTGTTTTATGCAAAAAGCCCCAAACATTTGGTTCCTATGACCACCACTAATGTTGTCAAAAAAAATCGATTCTCAGATACTAATCGATACTAAAATTTAGTATTGAACAGATTTACATCACTCTGATTTACTTATAAATATAAATACATTATTTTAAATAGATGGAGTTCCTCTTCGCTCATGTAGTACACAACATGAGACAACTGAGAACAAAGATAAGAACAATGATACAAGTTAATTATTTGAGTTCAACTGTGTTGTATTCAACATTCTACTAGTACCTGACTGACTCACAAGAATGAACGATAACTATTTATTAGTATCAGTACAAAGCGAAAAAGACTGAGACAGAAGAATCTAGCAGACATACAGTGAAGGGAAGTGGTAGGGAGACCTATGCAGACAGACAGGCGGACAGACTGGCAGACAAGCAGACAGACTGGCAGACAGGCAGGCATAGTGACAGTTATGAAGAGTCGGGGAGGGGGGGAGGGGAAAAAAGAGAAATTTGAGTTGTGGGATTGTGGGGGGGGGAGAGAGGGAGAGACAGAGAGAAATGCAGCTGTACAAATGTGGTTGAGTAATATAAGAAAGGAAAGGAGTAGAAAAGGGCTGCAGGGGCACCGAACCTGCTCTTGGAGCTCAACTTGTTGCCACTCTAACTGGAGCATGCTTTCTGCATGTGAGGGTTGAGGTTAACACAAACCAACTCACAGATCTGTACTTAAACGTTATAGCTCAGAAGTTAGGAGTCACTCTTTGTAACAGTAATAGGAAGTGTTTAGTAATAGAAAATATTTTTATAGTAAACAAATATGTTAAATTATCCCAATACGCTGCCAGAGCTGATTCCTCCGACTAGATCAATACTCGTTTATGACGTGGTTTATGAAAACTATGGCTGCCCACAGCATTCAGTTACACAGTGAGGTTTTGCATATTTTTATTTCTCATTATCATATAGTATCCTAAACTACATTATTGAGTCTAGATGCTAGAAATGGTTTAGACTGGTTGAGAGAGGCTTTCACTATGTATTTCTGGAAAATATTTGGCTGACTGTTCAGTTTTAGTGTTAAAAACATTCCCCTCATAGCTCCAGTTCTAAACTAAAGAAGCAAAAATGTAGATTTTAAACATTTTTGAAGACATCTACTTTTTTGCCAAACTACTCCTTTAAACTTAGAGCAAGCTAACTCAATAAGAAATGGCTATTAGAGGTAGTATACGTTTGTTTGCTTTGTGTAGAATCCAGGGGTACAATTGGCATTTTGTAGTAACACAGTGAGAATCTGGCCTGTGCAACAATACTAATCAGCCTGCCACTCATACACTGATCAGCCACATTGAAATCACTGACAGTTGAAGTGAACAACACTGATAATCTCATTACAATAGGAAGAGTGGAAGATTTTAGGCAACAGACAGAAAAAGTCATGGTGGCTGAGATAGAAAGTTGTCATAACACACAGTTCATTGCAGCTTGCTTCGTATGGGACCACAAAGCTGAAGACCAGTCGGAGTGCCCATGCTGATACCTATCCACTGCCAAAAGTGCCTACACATGTGCATCAGAACTGGACCATGGAGCAATGGAAGAAGGTGGCCTCGTTTGATGTATCATGTTTTCTTTTACATCACGTGGATGGACATATCACTTACCGGGGGAAGAGATGGCACCAGGATGCACTAGGAGAAAAAGGCGAGCAAGCAGAGGCAGCATACTTGGGGCAATTCTGTCTTTTATGCTTTGACACCTATCACCCAGTGAACACCCTTCATGGCAATAGTGTTTCCCAATGGTGTGCCCTGCCACACACCAAAAATTGTGCCTGACAAACTAGTCACAACTATTAAGGTAGCACCTCACACCTCAGTAAAGGATCTGCTGATAATATCTTGGTGCCAGATTCCACAGCACACCTTCAGAGATCTTGCAGAGTACATACCTCTACCAGTCAGAGCTCATTTGGTGGCATTAGGGGGACCGACACAATATTAGGCATGAGGTTTTAATGTTATGTCTGAAAACAATCCATGCTTTGACAAGAGCATTAAAAGGTTGGACTGGCTCATTCTTTTAATTATATTATTTAGTTATATTAAGTTTTATTATTATTACTATTGTCATCATAATTATTATCATCGCCGCTTCACAAGCTCATATTGAATTTTGGCTTAAGTATTGACTTAATATTGAATACAAGCTTAAGTAACCAAAGTAAGGTTTGAATAGCTGTGAGCTACCAACCAGCTCATTAAATACGACTGTTCAGTGTTCCACAGAGAAACGTTCCCCACTGCTGAACAAAGCATCGAGAGAGCGGTATATGAACTGTTTATTATAAACAATCTGTTGACATGGAAACAAAACCTCTTAATATGTCTTAAGTGAGCAAGAAAATCCTCCTTCTGTTATTAACTGTAAAGACCAAGACCGCATACCTGATTGAAAACACAGCTTAAAAAAGAAAAAAGGTTTAACACAGCACCACAGAGCTAACAGCTTCTGTAAAACAAAGTAAAACAAAGTATTTGTAATGAAATGTAAAATACAGCTGGTGCTTTCAGTGTAAAAAATAAAAACTGACAAACAACTAAAAACAACAAGTAAACAAAAAAAAAATTAAAAACAATTCAACTATATTAAAGTTACAGTAGTATTAGCAATTTCATCTTGTTAATACTAAATGTTCACACACACACACACACACACACACACACACACACTCACAAACACACACACTGATCAGAACAATCCTGTGCTACGGGGGATATCAGGCATGCTACTGAGATTACTCTAAACGCAAAAGAAACATACACATAAACAGACACACAAATCCTGCTCACCAGCTCCTGAGGTCCAAACTGTCTGTGTCTCCGGTGGGAGTTCTTTCTGTGTAGCCTGTGTATCCACCCTAACTTCAATCTCTACACTGTCAAAGACTTCAGCTCTCTCTCTCTCTCTCTCTCGCTCTCTCTCTCTCTCTCTCTCGCTCTCTCTCTCGCTCTCTCTCTCGCTCTCTCTCTCGCTCTCTCTCTCTACCACACACTTTGCTCTTAGCCATTCTAAAAATGTGTAGCAGCCAAATATGGGAGCCCTGGCAGTAAACAACACCGTGCTGTCTCTGTCATGCACTCTCACACACATACACACTCATATCCACATACACACTTTAAGGTAGCCACATTTTTCTTGTTGACATCATGGAGCTCATGTGTTTAAGTGCAGAAATTCTCACATATGACTGTTTGAGAATGATGAAAGCGGCACAGGCACTCACTGCCCTGTAGGGATCTTAACCCCAGAGACAGCTGCATGAACAGCCAGCTATTACTGGACCTAAGAGAACACAGTTAGGGTAACATACCCTGGCCACTAGACCCTGTCATCCACTGCTATGTTCAGACCATCATCACCGTACTAGGCATTAGATAGAATGAAAACTTGATATCATGACATTATTGAGCAGTTATCATGTTTTCTGGTATTATATTGCTGTCATTGTTAAAATATACTTATATCATATAGAATACCATCTATTCAGTACCAAACCATGTAAACAGACATTCAAATGTTGAAGTGGTTGTCAGGTGTCTACACCTAACATTACCGTTACAAAACAAACCTTGAAGAACCAGCTGTTTTAAAGGTGTACTATGTACTTTTCATTGCACAGCTACATTCAGATTTAAAACAAACCTTCTGTTTTCATCTGTTCATATGGTGTAAAATGACAAACACGTGGCAAAAATCACTGTAAGCTTACAATGTGCACATATAAAATAAATTATCCACTTTTTCCAGAGAGCCATGAACAAGGACATAACATTAAATTAGCCTTTTTAGCCTAAATTAACTTTAACTGCAAAGTTTAAACTGTATTATTGTAATATCTCCCCAATTTAGTCTTGTCCAACTGCTAGGTCTTCCCCAATCACAAGACAACCCCAGCACTGGGAGGGTGAAGCCTGTGTTTCTTGTGAAGCCATTCATTGCACCTTTTTAAACTGCTACCAATGCAAAATCTTATGACATCTCAGCACACATGGAGGAGAACACTAACTGCTACTTGTTTTGTCAGCTAACACCCACGCTAATTAGCATCTCCCTGAGGCAGTGCCCATACACTGCTCCCTGGGCGCTGTGTTCCTGGCTGCCCACTGCTTCACTTGGTGAATGGATGAAATGCAGAGAAAGAATTTCGTGCTGTTCACATTGTGTGCTGTGATATGTTCACTTTCACCTTTTAAAACTGCTACTAAAACAAAATCCCATGACATCTCAACACATTTGGAGGAGAACACTAACTGCCAATTCTGTTTTGTCAGGTAATTGCCATGGATAAGACGAGAACATACCTGAACAAACAGTTACCTGAACAAACAGCTCTAGATGTTCAAACATCAGAGGTTGGATATCTCAGGTTGTCATACCTCGAAAGGAGTGAGCCCGGTAGCAGATGAAGTGAGAAGGTTGTGGGAAAGCTCAGCCCAAATGAGGTAGTAGGCCCAGGAGCATTGCTGATTGGAGACGAAACACCTCAGGAAGTGCTCCAGTTGTTGGTTGGTCTGCTCCATCTGACCGTTTCCCGGCCGGAAAAGACAGACGGTGGTCGGGAGAGACACATTAGATGCAGAGGCCTTCGCAATATCATCGGTCCCTTCCACTGTGCCTGTCTGGGGTTGAGTTGTCTTGCTTGCTGTATGGAGATGAGGTTCTGATGGTCCATCCAGACCGTGAACGGATCACTACTACCCTGGAGCCAGTGACACCATTCCTCCAGAGCCCACTTGATGGCCAACAGCTCACAGTCCCCTAACCCGTATCACTGCTGAGTGGGGTTGAATTTTCAGGATAAGAAACTGCACGGATGCAGTTTCTGGTCTGGACCTCACTGGGAAAGAACATCTCCAACGCCCACATTGGAGGAGTCCACCTCCACAATGAATGGTTTGGATAGATCCAGTGAAGAAGGATCTATCCAAACCATTCATTGGGTGCAGAAGTGAAGAGATGGCAGAAGTGGAGTAATGCTTGGGTGGCTTCGTGTTTGAGTGCGAAGGGTGTCCGGGATGGCTTGGTGAGGGCAGTAAGAGGTGCCACAGCATCCAGCTTCTGGGAGGAGAGGATGAAACCAAGAAATGTGGTGGAGTGCTGGTGGAAAGTCCAGTTTCATGACCATTGAAGCACCAGAGAGGGCATCCAGGGTGGTACTGGTAAGTGGGAGTGGATGACGGTTCTTGCTGGTAAGTTTGTTGAGCCCCCGATAGTCAACACAGGGGCAGAGACCCCCATCTTTCTTCTTGACAAAGAAGAACCCTGCAGGGGAGGACGAAGGCTGGATGATGCCGTGGGGAAGCACTTCTGCGATGTATTCTTCCAAGGCCTTCTGCTCCCACGCAGAGAGAGAGAACAGACAGCCGCAGGGCGGTATCGTGCCGGGCTGGAGGCCGATGTCTAAATCGTAGGGCTGGTGAGGAGGGAGTTGGACAGCCCTACACTTACTAAACACCTCTGCCATGTCATGATACGGGACAGTAATGGTCTCCAGGTCGACGTCTGGGGCCTTGGACTCCCCTGAGGATGTCCCAGTCTTCGCCTGGAGGCAGAGCTCCTGACAGGTCGGGCACCACTGGAGAGCCCACAAGATGAGGGGGTCGTGTTGAAGAAGCCAAGAGTGGCCCAAGATGAGAGCTGGCCAGGTGAGGTGAGTGACGTAGAAGGTGAGGTCTTCTTGATGGTCTCCAATGGTGATGGTGAGGGGTCGAGGACTGGCCATCAATGGCGGTGATGATGACAGGCTGAGATAACGCCTCACAGTCCACACCCAGCTGAGCAGCATAAGAATGATTGATAAAGTATCAGCTGCCCCTCAGTCAACAAAGGTGGTGGCTACGATCAGTTTGTGGCTCAACTGGATGTGTACCTGAAGAGTGAGGTGGGAAATGGCTGGTATGCTGGGGGTGGTGGCAATCGGACCAGGAGAGTCCCCCCCCCATTCACCTGGGGTCTCATTTATAAGTGTTGCGTTCGCATAAAATGGGACCTAAAAGATGCGTGCGCCTCTTCCTATGCATACATTGCGATCTATAGAAAAAAACTTGACGGCAGAATGTGCGCATATGTATGCAAACTCTGACCCATGCGTGCAAACATTTTGGAAGGAAATGAAGAGAGTGAAGAGAGTGAGTGAAGAGAGTGAGTGAAAACTGATATTAGTACATAGGCCAATATAATAATTCCTTGTGCTAGTGGGTAATACACCATACATTTAATTTCACATTTTCAATCACATATTTATAATAGTGAATTAATATATAAGTAAAATATATCATTTGACTCAAATCTTAACTTAATCTATGCGCCGCAGCTGTTGAAATGGATAAGTGGTGGCCATGATTACCACGATCATTTAGACACGGTGTGAAACAATCACTCTGATTGCTGAAAACATAAATACTGCGATCACATTCGTGTGTTACATAACATAATGGATGCACTGACATTGTTAGAAGATTATGCAAATGACAGAATTAGAAGAGAACGGGTGTTCAGGGACCGTGAAGATTTTTTTGGTCCATGATGATGACTGGCTGATAAGCTGTTTTTAGATTACCTAGATGTGTGCTTTTGGAGCTGTGTGCTGAACTGGGTCCAACAGAAAGACCAACCCGACGGAACCGCGTCATCCCGGTACAAACAAAGGTACCGACGACTCTGGGGTTCCTTGCAGCAGTGGGAATTAGCTGACTGGTTAATGCTATAATTAAACTATGTATGGTTTTGGAACAAATTAGCCATCACACGTTTAACGGAAGTGGCTGGGACTTCATTCCACCGGAGATCCGAAGAACAGTGGTCTCTGAATTTAACATCCCCTCGCTGAAGTGGCGCAGGCGACAGAGGCACAGGAAACAGAAGAGAGGGAAGAGAGGGGGACTGAGGACTAAGATAAAAGCTAACCCACACAAACCGAGAAAGTTAATGGCAGTAATTATAACTGCAGTTTATGTGCCGCCACAGGCTAATGCTAAGCTAGCCATGGAAAAACTACAACGCACCATTAACCACCAGCTCACAGCGCACCCGGACTGCATCACAATTACAGCAGGAGACTGTAGTCAAGCAAACCTGAAGTCTGTCCTGTTCAGAATGCTAAAAAATGTGAGATTTCCAACGAGGGGAAACAACACTCTAGACCAGGTTTACAACAACATTCCAGAGGCCTACAAAGCCACTCCACTGCCACATCTTGGACTTTCAGACCACCTCTCTCTTTCTTTTAATCTGCAGACAAAGACCAAAAATTAAAACAGTTCAGATGTGGACTGAGGAAGCCACTGCAGCCCTACAAGACACTACAGAGTGGGGAATATTTGCAGAGGTGACAGACCTGGAGGGTCACACATCTGCTGTGCTCTCCAACATCGACTTTTGTACCGGGAGTGTTACCACAACAATTAAAATGTTCCCAAACCAGATGCCTTGGCTCAACAGCAAGGTGCGTGCCCTGCTCAGAGCACATGATGCAGCCTTCAAGACAGGTGATCAACAGGCCTACAAAGGTGCACCAAGAAATGCACAGTGAACTACCTAAACGACTACCGCCCAGTTGCATAAACTCCCATCATCACCAAGTGTCTGGAAAGACTGGACTTTCTCAGCCACATACCCCAGAACGTCAGGATGGGAGACCACATCTCCTCCACTCTCATCCTGAACACAGGAACACAGAAGGGGCGTGTCCTCAGCCCCTTCTCTACTCCCTTTTTACCCACGATTGTTCTCCTATTCATACCAGTAATACCATTGTCAAATTTGCTGACGACACCACCATCATAGGGCTGATTGACAACAACAACGAATCAACCTATAGAGAGGAGGTTCTACAGCTGAGACAACGGTGTGATAGCAATAACCTGGAAATGATCACATCAAAGACCAAGGAGATGACAGTGGACTTTAGAAGAGCTATGCGGGCTGAGCACTCCACCCTCTACATTGATGGAAAAGAAGTAGAGAGGGTGGAAAGTTTTAAGTTCCTAGGGGTTCACATCTCTGCCAACCTCACCTGGTCAACACACATCTCTCACCAGGTGGGGAAGGCACAACAAAGACTGTACTTCCTCAGGAAGCTATGTCAGGCCCACCTCCCCCAACAACTGCTGTCCAACTTTTACCGCTCCATCATCGAGAGCCTCCTGACCCATTGCTGCACAGTGTGGTTTCGTAGCTGCACTGAGGAGGACAGGAAGAACCTACAGTGGGTGGTGAAGGCGGCAGAACAGGTTATTGGATGGCACCACCCCCACTTATAGACATCTACACTGGCAGACTTGAATAGAGGGCCAGTAACCTCATCAAAAACCCCTCACACCCTGGACACTCCCTTTTCTCCACCCTCCCCTCTGGCAGATGCTACAGGTCAATCAAAGCAAGGGCAAACAGTCTGAAAAAAGCTTCTACCCACAGGCAGTCAAATGTGCTCTCCCCCCACCCCCTGTATGACCTTCTCACATCGAGATCTGTTCAGAACAGATCTCTAAACACACTACCTCTGACAATTGCTGAATGCACATCGCAAATTTGCACACTAATGCACACTGCACCTTTAATACACATTCATATGTATACGTTCATATTTCAGATTTTATATTTATACTTCATACTTTTTACATTATACTGTAATGTTTGTGGTTTGTGGTTGGGGTGGTACGTGGCCTAGTGGGTAGGTTGCTTACCTCTGGACCAAGAGGTCATGGGTTCAAATCCTACCTCCCGCATACCACCACTGGGTTCCTGAGCAAGACCCTTAATCCCAAATTGCTCCAGGGAGACTGTCCCCTGTAGTTACGGAATGTAAGTCGCTTTGGATAAAAGCGTCTGCTAAATGCTGTAAATGTAAATGTTTGTTATACTGCTAACAGAGAGCTGCTAATGTTTCATTGTTCCTGCAACAGTAACAATAAAGTTCTATCTTATCTTATCTTACCAACTTCTTGTTTATATACCCTATGACATGCGTCACTTCCGGGACTGGTGTGAGTGACACTAATAAACACCCACGCTAGTTAGTAGCATCTCCCTGAGGAGTGGGGAAAGAGGGAGGATCATTTTATCCACAAAGAGGGAGCGAGGCCAGTGGTTTTCTCTTTGGTGTCCAGGCAGAGATGGCTGTAGCATCATCAGGGATCAAAGTTATAACTGAATGATGATAGCATGTATATTTATTAACCTGTATATTTATTAACGTGCATATTTATTAGCAAAAATTGACT
>JBBPCX010000114.1:5754504-5770329 GCA_037974365.1 Hydrocynus forskahlii
ATTACTGACATTGTTAAATTTGAAAAAAAAATCTATTAATGTATCCTTGCATTCTCACCTGCTTATTTGCCTGACTGACAGTGTGTGCTTGCATGCACAATTTTCTTGTTGTTTTTTATGTCTGTTACCTGGTCACCTGTGCCTCCTGCGCAGCCTTTCTCTGTGCTTTCTCTCCCTCTCTCTGGTCATCTGACCCACTGTCACCTCCTCCTTTCTCTTGCTCAAGGACTACGCCTCCTCTGTCGCCTTCTTCTGTCTCTCCTTCTTCAGTTGCTGCACCACCTCTGTCACCACCTTCACTCTCCTCTGCACCGCCTCTCTGTCTCTCAACTGCTCCTCCTCCGTCGCCTGCTTTCTCTCTCTCCTCATCTCTGCTTCCTCGTGTCCCTCTTTGGTCACCTGCTCTGCAAACCTCTTGAACCTGATGTAAAAAATGCTCAGTTAATTTTCAAATGGTTTGAGAGAGGTGGTGTATTCACATCAGTTTTGGAGAATGCATGTTCCCTTACCAAGAAGTTGGAAAGCATTTGAAACACCTTTTGCCCTCTTACTAGCACATTAAGATCTATATATATATATTATGTTGTTTCAGTGTTTCCCACAGAATTTTACTGTAATACCACAATCACCAGTTAGCCCACTCCCCACATGCACATAGCACAGCACACTGCCAACCCCTCTCCACCCAACTGCATCATCAGTGGGCCCCTTCCCCACACATACAGCACACTGAACCATGCCAAAATGTGTGACTGAACTGTAGCAAACAGCTACTTAAATGACAATTCAGTGAAACTGACATTGGTCCTAGACAGTAGGCTACATCACTGGCACCCTCTGGCTTTTCCTCACAGGAGGCTAGGCTGGCAATCGAACAACTAACTAAGCAACTCCAGTCAACAAATCATCAGCTAACTTAATAATACGGGTATTTACCTCCTTTTGGTCAGGACTTTTTTTCTTTTTGCAAGCGGTTGGTCTCGACCAACAATTAAAAAGTGTCGTCTGTCCACCTTTTTTCATGTCTGATGTCTCCACAGTTCAGTTAGCAAGCATTTAGTTAGCACCAGCGACTGCGCTAACAAACATACAGCAAATAGTGAAGGTTTGGTAGAGAAAGAAAATCAACAAGCTATTTAAGCAAGATAATTTGTAATTTTATTAACCGGAATGATGTGATTATATTTGGGGGGTTATATTGGCTGGATCTGATTATTGGGGGGTCATGACCCCCGCAATCCCACTGGAAATTACGCACCTGTGTCTAGCCCAAAGACTCTTGGTGGTGTAGTGAGGTGTGCTTGCCTGGTAGGGGAATTGATTTCAATTCTACTGAGTGGAGGGCAGCAGTTTTACCCACTCCATTATACCAACTTCTGTTGCAGGCTGCAGTATTCTAGTGTGGCCCCTCAAACCAATCACAATGTTTTTTCTTGTGAGAATCCTGACCAAACACAATTCCAGGTGACTGTTTCTGTGGTTGTACCAATGACAATATGTATTGACCAATCTCTAACTATGGTTAATAATTCACCAAAGAGTAATACATTGCAAATCATAGCTAAATCACAAAACAGCAGTAAACACCTAATCAACAGAAAAATGCCATTTTAAAAATTGTTCCCTGTATGCATATACACATGAAAACAGTACAGTAAAGGAGGTTAGCATGCTCCACAGCACCAACAAGCAGAGGGGACAATATGTCTCACTCAGAACATGCAGGACAGGCAAACCCAGCTTCTGGCCCATCCAGCCAGTGTTGCAGGCAGCCCCAGAGACACGGATGGCATCCTGAAGGGATCGTTCCACTTCCAGCAATAGGAGAATCCCAAATATTCCACACTGTACCGCTGCTAGCTGCACAGCTCCATCAAGTAATAAGGGCAGGCAGAGGAGAGAGCCTGCTGCAAGACTTGCTCTCCTCCACACTCTTTTATTCCCTCTCTAAGGGTCAAGCGTTTTGACTCTCCAGGCAGGGAGAGGTGGTACTGTCTGGCTTTTACCCGCCTTTACAAATGCCCAACCAGCCTCCTTCCCACTGTTTTGTTTCCCTTTTGTGCCCCCTCCCTCGCATTCCCTCTTTTTCCTGTAACTCCATTCTCTCCTCCTCATACCCCACCAACCCCCACTGACTTATGTACTCTCTCTATGTTTTCCCATCTTCCCCCTCCCAGGCCTCACCTCCATCTTTCTCCTCTCTCTCTCTCACGGTCTCTCTCTCTGCACGCCTGCATGATCATATCTTCACTAACTTGACTTAAATTTTTCATCAACTCTCTCCTCTCTTTTCCCTCATTCTATCTCCACTCTCTCTATCTCTCTGTGTCTCTTCCTTTCTCTCCCTCTCTCCTCCACAGCTCCGCTGAGCGGCTTCACCGGTGAAACATCTGCCTTCCCTGAAATGCTAAAAGTAACCAGTCTCTGTGCTCCCCTGCGTCTCAAATTTGATAGAACAGGGTGAACATTAGCATCTCGCTATGCTGACCCAGAAAATAATAGTCAAAAACACATCAAAACACTGTAGGGAAGTAAACCCCTCATGTTTTATCCTTACAGAAAGCAATTTCCATTGACAATTTGATTAAGAAAGAGGAATACGTAATTTATGCATGTTTCAAAGCATACTACTACAGTCAATAATCATAGATTACAAACAAATCATTTAGTAGCCTATCTTTAGCTGCACACATGTGTAGTCACTAGTCTGTAAGGGGCTCTGCAATAACAAATGTCTATGTTTATGATAATTGTTATTAATTGTTATTATTGTCATTAGTTGTCCATCTATAGCATGTTAACTTACACTCACTGCACACATTTATCCAAGCTACACAACTGATTTAAAGATTACCTACCTAGGGACTTCACAACACTAAAAATGAACATAGCAATTCTCATATAATTATGAACAGCCATTGATGGACAGGCTGAAGAGGGCAAACAGATATTGCAGGGAAACAACTTTTATTCAAGTAATATGTTACTCAGAATACTTTTACCGATTTACCAATATGTTACTAAGAATACTTTTATACTTAAGTACAGAAATTTTGTGCATGTGGACTCAGAAGATCTATTACTTGGCAATAATGCAATTTATATAATTTTACAAGCTCTTTGTAAGTACAGTCAATTTAGAATCCCCAATTCACACACGTCTTTGGACTGTGGGAGAAACCAGAGACACTGGAGGAAACTTCTTGCACACACAAGGCCAGGACCTGAATTCAAACCATCAACCCTGGAGGTGTGAGGCTACTGCGCTACCCAATATGCCAACATGGGGCCTATGCAGTAAGCTTTCAAATAAAATGTAACCAAATAAATTTAATCACAACATGTTCATCATTGGTTAATGATATCTGTCTAAAAATTCTAGATTGATTTATTCCCAGGATTAAAAGCTGAGCAAGCAGCAGCAGGTAAAGGTAAGTCCTTTTGCCCAGTCAAAAGTATCCAAGACACTCTGAACATTGTGACTTGTCCAATTGAGTGCTCTGGTATAACATTTCAAACTGTCTGGCCTGGAGAAGTAATTTGAGAGCTTGGAAGCACTGACACAACCAGCTCAACATATCTATCTTCCAGCAAGAACTGATTGGAATAGTTACTCGATCACTGCGGACAATACTCGTCACCATATAACAAGCCCCCTGGAGAAACCTGCCTCAAAAATCACACTCGGTCAATAACATGCATTTACATTTACAGCATTTAGCAGACGCATTTATTCAAAGTGACTTCCACTCCCTGACAACAGGGGACAGTCTCCCTGGAGCATCTTGGGGCTAAGGCTCTTGCTCAGGAACCCAATGGTGGTGTGCTGAAGGTAGGATTCTAATCCATGACCTCTTTGTCCAGAGGCAAGTATCCTACCCACTAGGCCACCACCACCCTGTGCCATATGCCACAGATCTGTTCTCATGGTCTTTGATGAACAATCACTTCCATGAGGATAGCCTGTGATCTTTCCTGTAGGCACTAAGCAGATTCAGTGTTAATTCAATAAAGTGGGAGTGGTGTTGGCCTAGTGGATAGGATACTTGCCGCTGGACCAAGAGGTCATGGGTGGAATGCAGGGCACAACTCATATATAACTTTACAACTTGTAACACAGAAAAAAAAACAACTTGCTGAAACACTGATCTTCAACCAGCAGGATTACTAAAGGAGCGGCCATTTCACTGTGATCTGCAAATAAAGCATTACTATTGTTAATACGGCCTAAATTAAACACTGTTAAAATTTATAGGGAACTGCTCTTTTCTGTGATCTTATCATCAGCCAAGAACTGTTAAGATGCAAAACATAGTGCTAACACAGATCCCAAAGCTCCAACTGCCATTTTAAACAAACTCATTATTCAGCCTGACCAATTAGAAATGATAATCTTCCCAGCACAGGAGGGGTCGTTTGTCTCTTGCCCAAAGCCCTCAAAGCACATATTTTAGAATTATTCCTAAAATGAATAATTTGTTAAAACTCTCAGCTAAACCACAGATAAGTAAGAACTGACAAATGAGAAATTATTTTGAACAAGCATTTAAGAGATTCTGGAGTACTCTCCTGACCCTTTCTGGGTGCAGTTCCACAGTATATATGTATCATTGCATATGGGGTAGCATGTAAAAAACTTTCTGTCTAAGCTTGACCCACCCAGAATAACTTATGGTTACAATACAATGTCTGTCTATGTAAGTACAATTGAACAGATTTGCATAGAAGCTGTATATGAAAAGTATATATGCTGAATCTGTATTTCTTCTAAGTGACTAAGTCGGACTTTGCCATGCTATGCCTGCACACTACAGGAGACTACATCAAGTAGATCATTCATGTAACCAAAACAAGGCATTAATCACAGGAGAGATACGAAGAAGAGGGGAGCTTTCTCATTATGAATATGTTCACTGACCATTCCGGGAAAAGAATTTGAACAGGTGTTTCACATATATTTGCAGCTCCAAATGTCCACCAAAACAGGTGATGTGAGCTAGGATGAAAGCATCCAGACAGTTTTTGCATGTGCAGAGGAGATAAAGGAGGAGCTTGTTCGTCATGAGATGTTCAAGACTAAGGCCTTTCTCCTTGGCTGTCGGCAGGGTGCACAGCACGGACTAATTTACGAGCCAGCAGGACATTAGTGAAATGAGTGTAGAGGGCGACAGGTCCTCTAGTTTAATGGCTACCACTGAGAAGAGCATGCTGGGAGCCTTCAATGTATTCCTGATGAGAAAGAGAGATTAATTCCAGGGTTAAAAGATAAACCTCTGTTCAGGGTCTTCCAACGAATGCCCCAGCAACTACTACTTTCATAGCCCTAACCTCCAGCCCAGCATCCAGCAAAACCCAGATGTGAGACTCTGACATAGAAGATCACAAAAAAGAAGGGGCTAGCTGGATTCTGTTGCAACAGTAGCAAAAACAATGGAGCCTTGCAAAAACAATTGGAGCCTTGCCCAAGAACTTAGAGATGAGCCATTGTGTTCCTATGAAGAGAATGATGTCCCTTAACATTGCACATCACATACCACTTGGACTTTATACCTGACCTCTGCACTCAAAGTTTAACCAAACCACATATGATCCTATTTGCTGCTGTGAGCTTCTTTTCCACTGACTGTCCAAAGTGTAATTAATGAAGGTAACCCATCTTCCCAAAAATTATTTAAATTAATGTCTTGATTTAAATCTTGGCCCAGTATAACTGAACTGTAGAATCGTATTGTTAAATTTTCCCAAAATTATCCAATGGTCAAATTTTTTTGTGATGCAAGTCATAAATGAGTACAAAGCCTTCTCTATGACATCATTGATCACTCATTGAACTCATACCTTGTGCAGGGAGACTATGAGAGAAAGGCTGTACTTACAGTATAACAGGGTGAATAGAAGTAAATACATAAGGTTTTTGAGAGTTTTCCACTCTGGCAAAAAGTTTACCATCAAAAATTACAGTGTGTGGGTATGTGTGTTTGCCTTTTCAACCGGACTGTGTATATCTGTGAATTTATGTTTGTTTGATTGCTTATCTGTCCATCTGTGTGATACCTTGGCCACTAGCATGTAGAAAATTATAGGGTACATGGAGGTGGTTTGTGTCCGTCTGTAGCAAGTAGGACAGTTCGGATCATTCTCTACTGACACATCAGTGTAAAGGCAAAAGCTCTCAGTCTTATCCAAGAGGGCTGGGGGGAGGATTAGAGAGGTGATAGGGAGAGACAGAATTGGTAGTAGAAAAAGGATAAAAGAGCCCTAGGGGGAAGCTGGGAAGCTAAGTGGGAAGCACTTGATTAACGTGTTAGTGAAATCTGAAAAGGCCTTGATGAAGAACCTGAGCTGAGAGAGACAGAGAATTGGGGGGATGGGAAAGAAAAAAAGGGTTCTGCGGCAGTGGGGGGTGGGTCTGCAGCAGACATCAGGAAAAGTGCAGAGGTACGTAATGAACAAACCAGTCACAACTTGACCCCTACTCTCGCTATCCCCATTCACCTGACACAAGACACCAGTTAGCGAGCTCCAGCAAAGCTTTCCACATATCCTTAAGCTTTCTATAAAATATCCACAATCATTCTATAAAACTCTGATATAACACCAAAATCAACCAGTTAGACCAAAGCTTCATCAAGTAACCTCAGGCTTGTCTGCAGCATAAAAACAGCTGATGGGAACTTGAGATAATGTGAGGGGCTGGCTGGAAGAGCCTAAAAACAAGGCTTTGGAATTAAAAGCACTAGGCAAAAAGAAAAGGAACATAAAATGCCTGACAACTCACATTGTTCTATCAAAGCTGCTCAGGTTGAATGCCTGAACATGAAAGCTCATCTTTACTGTAACAGCCATCCATGTTTGATGAGTGTGTGGAAGGATTTACCGAATTATTGATTGAGGCTAAAGCAGGTCTGTTCTTCAAACTCTGTGCTTATGGGATGCAGCTGCAGCATGATATTGTATTTACTCTCAAAACTGAAAAAAGATACATAGGTGCACACCTGAGAGATCATGTAGTAACAGGTAAGGTAATGGGTTCAGAAATGTAAGAAGTATGTGCAGGCCAAAAAAAATGTATCAGTCTGACCAATTTTGCTGTTGACAGCTACAAACCAGTAACTGTATGAGGTGACCAGTGTGTGTGTATGTGTGTGTAGTTTGATATAGTAAGAAAAAACAGTCCAAATGCAGCCTTACCTTATCCCTCCTGGCTGCTCTCAAGGGGAAAAAGCAGGAAAAGAGGAACTTCCCCCAACTAATGACTGCTGCTAGACACCAATTCAGCCGGGCCATGGCTGCTTCTTTTGGTCAGCCTTCCTATCTCTCTCTCTCTCTCTCTCACTCTCTCTCAGCTTCTTTTCTCTCGTAGATTGCAGGTAAATCCAGTGGCGATGCCCTGGCAAGAGGACCCGTCTCCTTGGCTATGTTCATGCAGAACAAACAACACTCACAGCATAGCCAGCCACTTGCCCAGGAGAGATAAAGAGCAAGAGAGAGAGAAAGAGGGGCGAGCCAGCGAGAATGCTCAGTCCGCGCACAGGTAGGCAGGATCTTCTCTCGCACTCTCCTACTAGCTCGCTCCGAGGATGCTGCAAGCCTGCAACACTCAGTCTGGCAGAACGTGGACGAGGGGGAGGGGATGGGGGAGCGAGCGAACGAGAGAGGAGGAGAGAGGAAGAGAAGAGAAGAGATGAGAAGAAAAATGCCTAAATTACTGGCAGTGAGAAAGGGAGAAACGGGAAAGAGATACGTGTGTGAAATGCCAAATGTGTGTGTAAGCAAGACGAGATGATAAATGAAAAGAGATTGCAAGACAAAAGGGGAAAAGGGGACGAAAGGAGAGATGAAAGAGAGCAAACAGAAGGAAAAGAGATTAAAGGAATAACAGCAACTGAATTCAAAGCAGACATAGATCAAGAGCATGCGCAATCGCATGAAAACACATTCGTACGCAAACTGGCTTTTGCGATTATAGCACAACACAAGTGGGTCGCTGTGAAGGCTGTGTATTCCATATGTATGAGCAATGCAGTTTGTCTGTGTGTGTGCGCGTGTGTGATTAGCGCTCTAGCGTCAAAGCTGCCTGTCCAACTGCAGGTGCACCGCACCACTGCATAGTCGCTACGGTTCACTAAGAAGCCCATTCTCCCTCTGCACAGAGAGACTGAGAGAGAGTGGAAGAGGGGATGCTGAGGAGAGCAAGTGAGAGAGATTATCACGGAAAGGAGAGAGAAGGATGAAAAGAATGAGAGAAAATGGGGGCAGTGAGATTAAGCAAGAGTATGGAAGAAAGGGAGAGAGCAAAAAAGAGGAACATGGGAAGAGTGAGCGAGAGAGGAGACTGGGGGCATGTAGAGGGTTAAGAGAAGGAAAGGGAGAGAAAGAGAAAGAGAGAGGGAAAAGGAAGGAGCGAAAGGAAAGGGGAGAGAGAGAGAATGGAATGGAAGGTGACTGTAATGATTTTGCTTTTCCTCTGAACCCCTCCAATCTGCATTGTCACCACATCAGCCATCCATGGTGAGACAGTGAATATTCTCACGCATATGTGATGACAGTGTTCTACCGTTGCCCTCCATTCTGCTTGTCCTCAGCTTCCTCCAGGACCTTCTGCATATTCCCACACAGACGCATTTTTTGGACCAACTGACAGTCATTCATTTGCACATGTCAAAAAAAATTCCATCTCCCTGCACCGCTCATGTACCCATTTCTATGGAAAGTAAATCACAGCCACATGACAAATAGAATGCTACAGGCTGCTTCTGATAAATTACAGAAGCATGAATCTCTTCTGACAGTGGACTTACAGACTTACAGAGGCAGTTTGCATTGCAAATGTGATTTGATGCAATTGGTTAGATGGAGACTGCACTGGAATGCTGCAATCTGTTTTAGCAAATGAATGGGACAGGTCTTCATGAGTGTAATTGGAACCTTTTTTGTCATAACCTTACTTTGCCTGTCAGTTTTGTTACGGTTATATGATACTGATTTTTTATAACAGAAACAGCTTCAGTCTGATGGATGGAACAATGCACAGCAGCTAATTTAGCTGGCGTTGTCAACAATTGATCACTTTCCTTTACTAAATACTAGTACAAATTCAGACCTACACCAAGATGTGAGATTTGACTCAAGACTTGTACTTAGAGATTGGACTCCAACTCCCCCTAAAAGCTCATTACTAGACTCTGACTGGCTATTCAGAAACTTGACTTGGTCTCCACAAAACTGACCAAGACTCATACCTAGAAACTTTAGACTAGATTCAGACTTGCCTCCAGAGCCCTGCTTCAAATCTTCACTTGATTAGCACTCACACCCAGAGACTTGACTTGTACTCAAAGGTTCGAGACAACGTGAACTCGCACCCAGAGACACCAGACTCAACTCTGAGTTAGACCCAGAGAATAGAGATTCAATAAGAACTAGACAGCAGTTCCGTAGAGAAAATGCAGTGTGCTTGCTCAAATGTAGAACACAGCATTAGCGTTAGCATTAAAATCAGAGTTAGCATTAGCATTAGCATTAACATAGCATGAGCACAGCATTAACATAGCATTAGCGTGTGTGTGAGTGTCCCAAAACTTTTGTCCACACAGTGTTCAGTTTAAACAGGTATGTCTTTGGGGGCATGGCCTTAGGTCTCATATGAAGTTTCACATGGTTTTGTCAATGTAGGGAGCCTGAAAGTTTTTTTCTTCTGAAACTTCATTTCAAAGGGGTTAAAAATGAATGGAAGTGAATGGGGGGGGGAGGCATGAGCGGAAAACAAGGAAAAGACGAGTGCAGATCATCACCAACCACGTTTGTGTGTCAGTGAAGTTGGCCTGAGGTATCACATCAAGTTTGGTGGGTTTCAGGCGAAGCATGTCCGAGCAGGACTATCTGAAAGTTCAGGGCGCCAATACTTTTGGAAATCATTTTCGCCGGAAAAACGGGAAAAACAAACGAATGACAAGACATATCAAAAAGCTGTGAACAAGCCCGTAATTCCAGATCGGGCTGGATGTTTCAGAGTTGGAACGGTTTCTCGAAAGCCCTAGGAGGAATAGCGTGCCAAAAAATGAACTTAAGTGAACTTAAGAACTAGACTGCATTTCCACAGAGAAAATGCAAAGTGTGCTTGCACAAGCTTAGCGTTAGCATTAGCGTTGCCATTAGCATTAACACTAGCATCAGCGTTAACATTAGTACTACGATAGCATTAACATAGCATTAACATTAACATTAGCATAGCATAAATGTTAGCATTACAGTTAGCAGTAGTGTTGGCATTAACATTAGCATAGCATAAGCATAACATTAGCATTGCATTAGCATTATCATAGCATTAGCGTGGCATTACCATAACATGAACTTTAACTTAGCATTAACATAGCGTTAGCATTAATGTTAACATAGCGTTAGCATTAGCATTAACAGTAACATTAGCATCGCACTGGCATTAGCATTACCATAGCATTAATGAATGTGTGTGTAGTGTGTCCAATACTTTTGTCCAAATAGTTTTGTATGACAGATCTGTCCCAATACTTTTGTCCATTTTGTCCTCCAGGGGTGGTGGCCTGAGGTCCCATATGAAGTTTCATAAGGTTTGGCCACTGTATGGAGCCTGGAAGTTTCTTCTTCTGAAACTGCATTCATTTCAGTGGGGTTAAAAATGAATGGCAGGTCATCACTGACCACATTTGTGTGTCAGGGAAGTTGGCCTGAGGTATCACATGAAGTTTGGTGGGTTTCGGACGAAGTGTGAGCATCTGAAAGCTCCGAGCATCTGAAAGTTCAGGGTGCCAATATTTTGCAAATTGTTTTCGCCAGAAAAACAGGAAGCACGATATCGAGAGGGACACCAGCGCACATTCTCCACTTCTTCTACATGCCAAGCTGTTTTTCATCAGTTTGAACCAGTTCACCACATCTTTGTAAGGATATATTGCATTCCATTGGACCATTTGTCGCGGACTTAATTAATTCATTTTGATGTCCGTCTGTGTTCCAGCTGCCTTTAAACATGTTGTAGTGCAGCCGCTGATCAAAAAGAGCAACGTGGATCACTCTGTTCTCTACAACTTCAGGCCCATTTCCAAAGTTCCTTTCTTATCAAAAGTTCTAGAAAAGGTTGTTTATAAGCAGTTACAGGCACACCTTGATTTTAATGGGATCTGAAAAATTTCAGTCTGGTTTTAAAGCACAGCATAGCACTGAAACTGCTCTTATAAGAGTGTTTAATGATTTGCTTTTAGCTGCTGACTCTGGTAATTCTGCCATTCTGGTTTTATTGGACCTGACTGCAGCTTTTGATACCGTAGACCATAGCATCCTTTTATCACGCCTCGAGACATGCATTGGAATTAAAGGCTCTGTTCTTAAATGGTTCCAATCATACCTGTCAGGCAGGAGTTTCTCAGTCCATCTAGGCAAGTATTCATCCACAGTGACTTCTCTTGGCTGTGGGGTACCCCAAGGCTCCATCTTAGGTCCAACTCTCTTTTCACTGTATATGCTTCCATTGGGGTCCATTTTTAGGAAGCACAAAATCGGCTTCCATTGCTTTGCTGATGATCTTCAAATCTATCTGTCTATCCCAACAAATAGTCATCCATATATTTAGACCTTGTTGAACTGTCTTAGAGATGTTCAAACATGGATGGAGATAAACTTTCTCAGTCTGAACCAAAACAAAACAGAAATTATTGTTTTTGGAAAGTCTAACCTCCTCAGTGGTTATGACAGTGTTATTGGATCTCTGGCATCTTTTTCTCATTAGTCTGCCAGAAATTTTGGGGTAATTTTTGACTCTGGCTTTAAGCTGGATGAACAGATCAGCGCAGTTGTAAGGTTCAGCTTTTTCCAACTTCGACTTCTTAGTAAAGTCAAGCACTACATCCCCTCTGATCAGTTTGAGTAATTCATGCTTTCATCACATCACGTCTTGACTACTGTAACTTGCTATACATAGGTCTCAGTCAGTCACAACTTCAACGGCTACAAGCCGTTCAAAATGCAGCAGCTCGCCTTTTGACAGGGAAGAGGAAACGTGACCATATTACACCCATACTGGCCTCCCTCCATTGGCTTCCTGTAAATTTCAGGATCCAGTTTAATATATTATAATTTGGCACCTGCTTACCTGTCAGAGCTTCTTGTTCTGTACTCCCTTCCGTACCAATCCTCTAATCAGCAATTACTGCATATCCCCAGAACAAAGCTCAAAACCAGAGGTGGCAGAGCCTTTTCAGCAGTAGCCCCCAGTCTGTGGAACAGCCTCCCTTTGCAGTTGAGAGCTGCCCAGAATCTAAATCGTTTTAAAACCCGGTATAGTACTGAGACTCGACTTTTTTTAAAACATGGGCTTTTTAAAACATGGGCTTTCCAGTAGAGCGGGAGAGAGAAAAAGAATGAAGGAGAGAAAAGAGCAGCCAAAAACAAGAGAGACAGAGAAAGTAGGTAGTTAGGAGTGCCCGTGCTATATTTCAGCCTTAAGTGGTGATGGTTTTGTTTGGGCTTTTGTAAACTGATAATTTTTTGGTTGAATAAAGCTCTGCTGTGCACCTGCTCCCGTGTGTCCCTGGATGTGTGTTTAGGCCTCCCAGCCTGTGGGAGGCGGCAGTTCCCCAGGCCACATAATTATATAATTATGAACACAATCTAGTACAACATCAGTACATTCTATTAGTAAGAAATGCTGCAGGGCAACTTTTCCATGGAGAGAGCTATCATTCTTATACAATGCCCCAAAGATCGGATTTATCAAAGCATGACTCATCAGGCAGCTCTTTCTATCTTCCTCAAAAAAGCTCAATTTGCCAATTTCTTATTGTTTTCATTTCAATGGTTTTCATGTGCATCGACAACTACAAGGCAAATGGCACCAATACAAATCCCTGTCAGATCAACTCTAGACAAACTCCATTGTCTTCCACAGCAGCTCTCTGCTGGGGAGGGGGAGCATTACCTGCTCCTCAACATGTGGAATGCATAAGCAATGCAGACAGCAAAGTGACCCAGAGACCTAAAAATGCAACAATCAATCCAGACACATTTGTAGGGCTTAGAGGCGTTAGTTTTGATGAGGTGCTGATTCATGGAGGAGCTAGCTGAGGAGAAAGGAGAGAAAGAAAGTAAGAAGAGAGAGAGTCAATGACAGGCTCATCATTGTCATGAGGCTGGAATCCCTGTGGACAAATCTGATTTGAGTATACTTAGAGAGGTGATCTATGAGAGATGATATATCATGAAGACTGCCGGGAGGACTTTTCTGCTGTGCTGTTTCACACCGTACTCACATGCACACATGCTCACATACACGCAATGCACATACTTATACTGCCAGTGTTTTCCCCAAGCCAAGAGGCAGAAAATGTTAACTATCTACATGAGCAGGTCCATTCAACATATGTGACTCAGTAAAGGCTCTATTACATAATGCTTTATTTCTGAGTGTGAGTGTGGCTCTTAAATTACCCCATAAAGTGTAGTTAAAGAAATTAAAACAATCTGTGCTGAATAGTAAATCTATCTATGGCTAAACAATTTGGAAACACCCTTGAATCACCCCTTCATTTCAGCCCCACCTGCACTCTAGTTATTCTATACTACTAGTTATTCTAAGTACAAAAAATTGAGAGGCAGATTAGCAACTTTGTATGTTTAAACCACAGCCTCACTCTTAGTCCAAAGAGGAGACATCAGTTCACCCAAATCAGAAAATTGTCAATACATCAGAATAGCTTGCTCAGTTAGCTGTTGAGTTGCCATTACCCCTTTCACACATGATGTGGAGGAAGTCACCATAACCCCTAATCAAGCTGGACTAGTTTTACAAGAGGAGCTCCAGTAATGTGTAGAGACCCAAGCCAGCAAGCATTCAGTCAAAAATTGGATAGCAGTGTAGAGTCTGTCCTAAAGGATAAAAGCAGGCCACCAACCCCCACACACTTTCTCTCCTGCATCTGCCTCTAAAGCAGATACAATCAAGGGAGGCCATTATCTTTTGTTGTAAAAAGTGCTATATAAATAAAATTGAATTGAACTGAACTGAAGTTCACATCTGTATTAAGACTGAGAGTAAATAAGTCCACACAAACAAACAAGGGAATACCAAATAGAAAATTGAGCTAGTAAAGTTGGCCAATGCAACCCACTAAATGCCGACCAAAAAGATAGAAATTAAACTGCCATATGAGAGGTGTTGTCAAGATTTATGTCTAAATCAGAATCAGAACCCATTATTGATCCTAGAGGCTACTGCTTATGCTATGAGTCCAGTCACAAGACACAAAGATAAAAAAAATACAAATATAATTCAGACATTAAATATAAAACTCTCCAGCAAATACTTTGTACTACGCACAAAACCTATACACAAAAAAGGCTGTGGTCAGTAAGAGAAGTGGATATAAATACTGCAAATAAATAAATAATATTACTGCTGAAGTAGTAAATATCATGCACTTTCTGTCAAAAATGATTTATAACCCTTGATGATTTATGGCCCCCCGACAGAAGATTTATGACAGACGGTTTTATGACTCATTGGTATTTATGGCCCCACCCCTCTCTAGACGGTGTACTTTTGACCCTTGTGTTTATGGCCCCACCCTCCCTTGACAGTGTTGTTTTGACCCAGTTGTTGTCAAACTTTATGGCAACCTGATATTTAAAATGTTTTTACGACCGGTGGGGGCGACCTCCACTCATTTACTATGAAAGTGCATCATGGGGTATCTGAAAAAAGGATCTGACACATCTTTCATTTACTGTAGGGACATAGTAGCCCTGTGTAGGATCAAATATTTGTCTGATCCATTGGAAAGCCACACGCACGCTTCCGTCTCCTTCCCTCCCCATTTACAGAATGCCAGCACAGGACCCAGAACAAAGCTCCCCTGTTTGATCAAGGAAGTCTGTGGTTTGTCAAATGCTGATGAAGCATCTTCATGACCCTAATTTAACAACTTAGAGTATAGGATAGTGAGCCTTTGTGAAGACACCCAATTATCAAGATGGACCTTCAGTTCACCCTTCAAGATAACACACACACACACACACACACACACCAAGTTACCCCCCCCTCACGCTGCATGCCTCAGCAGAGAGACAGAGACATTCTTGCAAATTTCCTAAGAGGAAAGATGCATTTCTGCCTTCTATGCTTTAAATTTAAATTCTTGTAGATGTGTCTATGTAAAGGACTCTCCTGTGTAACCCCAAAATAAATTATTCTCAGATGACTACTAACCTTTAATATAAAATAAGATTGTGTGTGGCATTAGGTAGAATTTTATGCAATGTGTGAAAATATTCTTGTCATGTTTGGTCTTAAAATGACCTGTGATTTATAATATCCATAATTATGATACTAATTTCAATTCAAAACTTGACCGCGATGTACTAGATACAATGTTCTGATTTTAAAGGAAAGCCATGCCTCAACAAAGTCATAAATAATCAACTCTGACAGGCTGTGTGGTCACAGACTGAGGGAACACGGAGACACAGAGTTTTCATTTATTTTAACACACATACTTAAACTTCTGAACATATTTAGGATTCAGAATGGGTCAATTACTACTGGGGATTATGACTATTAGAGATATTCATGCATGTTGAAGTTTTGTTTTAAATAATTATGGTTACAATTAGACTGTGTCTGTAAATTAAGCCATAATCTGCTAAATGCTGTTGAAAGTATAGTATGTTTAGTATCTGTGTAAACCGCTAATCACCACCGAACCAAAATTACAAGTCTAAATATTCAATTCAATTCAATTCAGTTTTATTTATATAGCGCTTTTTACAACCAGGTTGTCACAAAGCAGCTTTACA
>JBBPCX010000114.1:5775881-5806333 GCA_037974365.1 Hydrocynus forskahlii
ATCATTCATTTTCTCTGAAAAATGGTTAAGAAATCATAAATTCTGCCAGGGTATGTAAACTTATGAGCACAACTGTATATGCATCTAGACAGGGTGAAGACAACCACGCATCGGAACGGGGAAGAAAGGGGATCTGAACGTGGCATGGTTGTGCCAGAAGGAATGGTCTGAGTATTTCAGAAATTGCTATCTACTGGGATTTTCATGCACTAGGGTTTACAGAGAATGGTCAAAAAAGAGAAAATATCCAGTAAGTGGGGGCTGTGTGGACAAAAATGCCTTGTTGATGTCAGAAGTCAGAGGAGAATGAGAAGACTGGTTCGAGATGACAGAAAAGCAACAGTAGCTCAAATAAACACTCGTTACAACCAGGGTACACAGAATACCATCTCTGAACACACATGTCAGACCTTAAAGCAAGTGGGCTACAGCAGCAGAAGGCCACACCGGGTGCCACTCTTGTCAGCTAAGAACAGGAAACTGAGGCTACGATTTGCACAGGCTTACCAAAATTGGACAATACAAGATTGGAAAAACATTGCCTGGTCTGATGAGTCTCAATTTCAGTTGTGACATATAGATGGTAGGGTCAGAATTTGGCATAAACATGAAATCATGGATCCATTCTGCCTTGTATCAATGGTTCAGGCCGGTGGTGGTGCAATTGTGTGGGGGATATTTTCTTGGCACACTTTGGGCCCCTTAGTACCAACTGAGCACTGTTTAAATGCCACAACCTACCTAAGTATTATTGTTGACCATGTCCATTCCTTTATGATCATAGTGTACCCATCTTCTGATGGCAACTTCCAGCAAGATAATTCACCATGTAACAAAGCTCTAATTACCTCAAACTGCTTTCTTGAACATGACAATGAGTTCACGGTACCCCAGTAGATCTCAACAGATCTCAATCCAATAGACCATCTATGGGATGAGGTGGAACGGGAGATTCGCATCATGGATGTGCAGCCAACAAATCTACAGCAACTGCATGATGCTACCATGTCAACATGGACCAACATTTCTGAGGAATGTTTTTCTGAGGAAAGTATTAAGGCAGTTCTGAAACAACCATGTACTAGCAAGGTGTACCTAATAAAGTGGCTGGTGAGTGTATGTTCCAACACAAACACACACATGTCTTCAGAACTGTTTTTAACTTAATTCTTTACTAGGTCTACTTGGTTTTCTAGGTTACTAGTAAATCAAGTTTAAAAAAAAAAAAAGGTCTTTTTTTAACTCCATTCACGTTCAGCGGATGTGTTTAGAAAATGCTGGTATTCCAAAGGATTGCTTGAAAACTAGACACATCCACCGGTCTACTAGTCTGCAGCTGGTCCCATTAATCCAGCAATGCTCACCTGTTGAGTGTGAAGTCTAGGATCTCTGCTGAGTGACCGTGGTATTCAGACACCATGTTTCCAGTGCGAGCATCCCAGAGAGTTACAACCCCACCTAGATTACAGGTGGACACCACTGCGGATGACTCCTCCCACTGTAGATGGACTATGCCAACCTAAAAGAGATACAAATTCAGTCAGCATGCAATGTGCATACAGCAAAAGTGACAAATGAATAATACAAAAAAATTGTAAATAAAATTGTATTATTTTACCTCATGTTTACACATGTGCCTAAGACTGTGTGTGGACAAGTCATATATGGCTAGAGTGCCATCCAGATACGCCACAGCTATCAGGGGTAGCCTGACAAAACAGTTATTTACAATGATGCACCACACTACCATGTAAAGACATTAAAAGCAAGTAATACATTATTCTGATAGCCCAAAACAGACATATTGCAGATGATAAATAACTGAAGGAAAAAGCTGAAGTTAACATAACTTTCTCAAATCTAAATCTAACACTATGGCTATCCACAACCCAAAAACATTAATCCAAACTATAGTCTTAATTGTGCCCAAACACTATGGATAATCAACTCACCAGTCACACAAGACATTTCGCTTACTTTATAGATATTAAACTATATGGTGACCTAAAAGTGACAAACTCATATTTTAAACTATTAGAGGTCAGAAATAAAGTATAGAATGTGACAACTTCAGCCAGACTTACACATTACAAAATCCTACAGATTCTACTGAGTTGGAATCCTGCCCCTCCACTGCATTCTTCACCACACCGTTTTCATCTGAAAATGTGCCTAGTACCTAAACAAGGAATAGCACATTCACAATCAGGCCTTTGCAATTTTGTTGACATTCAATTTTAATTCACACTTCAATACTCTCGGATACTTCAGCATCATCATTTACAATTAGGATGATGTTTGCAAGTGGACTTACTTTGCCTGTTGAAGTGTTAATGAGTTTAGCCTGTCCATCTACTGATCCTGTTAGGATTAATGATCCATCTTTGTTGCACTCCAAGGATGTCAGTGCCCCCTGGTGTCCGTCGTGGCCTAATTTTAAAAAGTATATACATTTGTTCTGAATGTACCAAGGATCAGCTATGTGCTATCTGGCAGCCAGGTTTGCGCACACACATATACACAAACGCATTATATCAAGTTTCTAGATGGGGAGCAAACTAATTTATTATCTAAAGGAGTTTGAGGTTACTTTTTTATTTTTAAATGAAGACAGTTATAAAAAAAAGGATATAGCAGAAATGTAGCAAAAGGCAGCAAAAACAGCAGGTATTTTGCATTTAGGGACAACTTTACAGGCTGATTTTCCTCAGCAGGCAAACAGTAAAATCTAAAATGTAACAGGCTTTATGGGCATTTTGAGTTAATTAGCAATTAACAATCTGCATTGTCACACCCTGCTCGCTATTACAAAGACTCCTTGATTGATTACTTTCATAAACAGAATATAACCTGCTTTACTGTGAGGATGACTATGTTACAGTAATTAGAAAATGTACAATATTTGAGATACAATACAGTGATAATAGTTTACCAGTTACAAAAAGACTGCAAACACCATGAGCCTTGAGACGTAGATATCCGGATAGATATGTGTACAGGGGGTCCTCGAGTTACACCACACAGATTCATTCCTTCGACAGTGATGTAACCCGAATTTTGGTTTAAGTGGAAACACACCCTAGCCTAAGTCAGTTACCTACACACACTGCATATTTTTTCGCTGAGCCCAACCAAACCAGTTCACCCACGTAGTCTGTAAGTACAAGGCTAACAGTGTAAGTCGAGTGGGAGTGAGCATTGTAAACTCGAAACGTATGTTGATACTGTTGTGACTCGAGGACCCCCTGCAGCATGCATTTTTTGTATTCATATAGGCTCAACTACTTCTTGTATTACAGTATTGTCATAACATACAGGCCTGTTAGGCCTGTTATTGATGTCCTGCACTGTTTTGCACATGTAAACTCTGTTCTGCACATCTCTGCTGCTTGAATACAGTACCGGTCAATACTGTATTTACCCTGAATGTAGCCATTGTCAATTTGCATTGAATGTTGTCTTGTCTTGTTAAGTTGTATTGTTGCTCTTGTGTTCTGGCCTGTTTGCACTTGTGTTCTGTTCTGCTCTTGTGTTGCACCATGGTCCTGAAGGAACGTTGTTTCGCTTTTACTGTGTACTGTGTATATGGTAGAAATGACAATAAAAACCTACTTGACTTGACTTGCTTCCCCCAAAACATTACCTTTAATGACATGGATGGTATTGCCTTGTTTAAGGTCCCACAGGCGCAGAGTCCCATCCTCATAACCCACCATTACTCTCTTTCCTATGTGTAAGTCACACACACATCACAGCAAAGCTCAAGTCAGTGAATACATTACATTGCAGTGTTACCAAAACAGTTCGTTTTAAAGAGCTAAAACTGTGCTTTCTAGTATCCTATATATTACAATAAAATTATAAACCTTCTAGATTGCAATTTCAAGAGAAATTTCACCAAATAAAAACACTTCTGCCTGACTGCGCAATTTGTCAATCTAAATCAAAATTATTCTCCTTTTTAAAAACAAATATTTGCACTTCTATTGCACTTTAAATTTCCTGTCATGTGTTCTGTTATTTCTCCCATTATTTATTCTATTTTATTGTATATTCTATTTCTGTAAGGGACACTGAATGACTTTTTGTGTGATAATGTGCTATTTGGGGGGAAAATGTACTATCACTCTGCATTGCTAAAACTTGGTTCTCTTACCATCAGGGAGGATTTTTCCACTTGTTGCTTGGCAGTTGGGACCCTGAAACATCTTACATTCCCCACTCGGTATCTTCCACATCCATACATTGCCATCAGCTGTACCTGCCACCAAGATGGGTGCACAGGGGTGCCACTGCAGCCACTAACATGAACAGAAGGCAAAGGGGATTATACGGTTTGTTCATTTCTATATGTGATTCTGTTATGAATCACAGAGAAATGAAATCACAGAAGAAATAGTGACTTGGCAAGTTGATTAACTGACCAATGGTTGATAAGATTATTCAGTTAAACACAAAAACACTTCACACTTGATCACTGTATGTGTTTAGAGTATCAGGACTATATCTGAATGAGGCCAAGCCACATAAAAATGCAGGGGTAAACAGACCCAATAGGAGTAAGGGTACCTAACTGGTTTCAATTTACCTCCAAATCTCCCACTTCAAATGACCAGATCTCTTCCTTAGTCTCAATCTTCCATACTTTGATCAGACCATTCATGTCCCCAGATGCCACCAGCTTTGAGTCATGGCAGAATCCTGCACACGTTACAGAGTCCTTATGGCCTGACCCCCACCCCCAAAAAAGAAGCTATATAAGCATTTGGTATGTGACTGTGCAATAATGCAATGCCAGTGCAGTTTGTTCACAGCTAATTGTTACGGATCATTCCTACACACCTGTGCACTCAAACAGCATCTCTCCATCAGTGATACTCCACACATAAGCTTTGTCATCCTCACCACCAGTGATGGCAAGACAATTTGCCACTGGATCCAAACTGACACAAAAGACAGAACCTGAAAGAGTGGATTATGTTTAGTGAAAAAAAAAAAAAACAGCAGCAACAAGAGGAGACACACACGCACATAAACAACAGAAGCAGCAAGAGGAGACATGCATGCATATAAACAACGCAGTTCATCTAATGCCAGGTACCTCCAGGCATGTCTCCCAGTCTGCCCAGTGAAGATTGTCCACTGGTCTTCCGCAGGGCTCTGTCCTTGGACCGCTTCTCTTTTCTCTATATACTTGTTCTCTTGGGGATGTAACAGCCTCACATGGCTTTTCCTACCACTTTTATGCAGATGACACTCAACTTATTCTCTCTTTCCCCTCCTGTTATGATCAGGTCTCGACCCACACCGGATCACATCTCCTCTTGGATGGTGACCCATCACCTCAAGCTGAATCCCAGCAAAACTGAGCTTCTTTTCATCAAAGGGAGTCCATCACCAAGCCACGACCTCACAGTTTCTTTTGAGAAATTGATTATTGTCCCCTCAAAGAAGGTAAGAAATCTTGGTGTCATGCTAGATGAACTATCACTCCTGTCGCACGTTGACCATCTGTCTAGGACATGCAGATACCTTCTTTACATCATCAGAAGACTCTGACTGAAACCAGTGAGGTACCCTTACTCATACTGGGTCTGTTTACACCTGGATTTTTATGTGGCTTGGCCTCATTCAGAAATAGTCCTGAGATAGTCCATGAACACTCCTCAAAATGACGCAGCGAATAAGGAGCTACCTTCAGCCCCGGATTAAGAAGCCAGACGAATCGGAAGCTGCGAATAAGTAGCCAACTTCAGCGTCATAGAAGCGCCTAAGTACTTTCTCAAAGTTTGCAAACACTCAGGGGTCAAAATCTTCTGAAAGAGTCGAAATAACACCGACTGCCTCAAGAAATTCCTCCGCTTTTTTAGCGCCATATTGGAGAGGTCACAGCTTCAGACCAAAACAATCGTCTGAACAAGATCACGACAGATCAGTGTTTGTTCCACCCACTGACTTTGATGGGCCAGACTGACAGTTAAAATTAATTCATGATTTGCTGTTGGTTTGCTGCACATCATTAATTCATTTTATCTGTCAGTCTGGCCCATCAAACTCAGAGGGCGGAACAAATGCTGATCTACTCAAGACGATTGGCTGTCTTGAGTAGATCAACGTTTGTTCCACCCACTGACTTTGATGGGCCAGACTGAAAGATAAAATTAATTCGTGGTGTGCGGAACGTTGCCAAAATTAAATACATATTGAAATTATTAAATATTGCATATTTAATTAATTAACAATGTTTTATTTCCAATTTTAAATACGTAATGACACATTTAAGTAATTGTGTTTTATTTCCCATTTTAAATAATTAATCTCACATTTAATTAATTATATTTTTATTTCCAATTTTAAATAATTAGTCACATTTATATTTTTATTACCCATTTTAAATATTTAATGACACATTTAAGTAGTTACCGTTTTAATTCCCATTTAAAACAATTAATTACCCATTTAATTTTTTAAGTATTGACGTATTTATATTATTAATATTGGCACTCCTAACCCTCCATAGATAAGAAGCAAGAAAATAATGATCACCTGTATGTTTAGAGAACGTGAGCTCGCTGTCATCTTGCTCTGCTTCCATCTCATCCTCAGTCTCCCAGCCTTCATCATCCTTATCCTGGGTCTCAACACCAGAAAAATCTACATCCTCGAACTCACCAGCAAGATCATCTAAAAAACCAGACAAGTTTCACACATGTCAAAGAAACAGCTTCTGGAATTTTCTTGAGAAAGCGAGTCCAGTGCGTTAACCCTGAGGAAAACAAGAACTTTTCTCAAACTTACGAGCAAATAGGCTCAGCAACTGCTAGCTAGAGACAGAAAGGCAAACGGTAGCGTTAAGACAGACCAAAAACGTAGATAAAACACCAACCTGGAGTCTGTTCTGAATCGTTCAGGTCGATAACTTCGATTATTTCTTCGTCTCCGTGAAGCTGCAGGGAGTCTTCAGAGCTCTCCATGGCCTAAGGCTCCACTCAGCCTGTCTGTCCTGCTAAGCTAGCTAGCCTGTAAAGTTTCCAGGCGGGTTCGTAAAAACGCCTCCGTAAATGTGTAATTACAAAGGATATCGGCCTTAGACCGGATTCGTGAGATATCGGTTTAAAATGAACGCGGTCTACATTAAAATTGCAATCGTTTTACCAAAAAACATTGGTTAACTCCATGTTACTCACGTGTTAGCTTGTGAGCCCAAAGGTGACGCTTACTGACTCGTAAAGGAATCGTTCTTCAGAACCAGTTCACATCAATCGAACCGATTCATAAGTATAATGGAATCGAGGTTATTTATTCCGTCTACACCACGTTAACACCATGGCATATGCTGAATACCCTTAACAAAATTAGTTCATAGGGGGCGGAAGCATTTTAATGTGAGAGTGACACACTGGTGGGGGGGTGTAACCCGGGAGGGCGGTCTCGCGTGTTTCCCTTATACTAATCGATAAACGGGGGGACGAAATTAGTAATTTTTTAATAAGTGGATCATGGTCCCGGAGCCCATGAAATAGTTAGTAATATTTTACAGCCTGACCTTAAGTCACCATAACGTTAGCCTTTTAACATATTAAAACGATTTGTTATTTTTGATCTCCATGTCTGTTTTCTGGACCGGAGAGACTCGCTGAGACTGAATCCTGCTTTTGTCTGAAGAAGGGATGCAGCTGAACCGAGCTATGAATCAATCAATTGATTTTTCGCTTGCGCACCTGACTGAAGCGGTCAGAATACAAGAGTCGATTCGGTAAACTGAATCAAGCTTCCTGTCCTCGGCGAGGATTGGGAAGGGAAGCGGTGGTTTCAGTTTATGCCACAAGATGGCACGATGTAGTGTTGTACTACTGCTTTTACTGTACTTTGAAATGTGACGCACAACAAACGGGTTTACACCAAATAAACTCCACGCGAGCCAGTCATGTACACATTTGCTTCTTTCATGGTTTAAGAAACACCGTTTTTATGTTACGTACTAGCTAAGTACGTGTCCAACATAGACTCCGTTAGAAACAGCCTGATAGTGGGGTTCCCAGTTATAGTCTAGTGAACCATGTTCTACACAGTTTCGTTTGCACACTTGGTGCACTTGAGACAAACCAGGAGGAGCTCCTTAAACCGTGCTGCTCTGGCCTAAAGGTCCTGTAGCAGGAATTGGAATTTAATTGGAATGTCAGGAAATTATATTTAATTCAGGTGACATACCACTTTACATCTCTGCCAACTCAGATGATAAACATATATTAAATAAGATTCAGGACAGCGTTAAAGATACAAAAGGCTTCATAACATTCTCTTTCTCAATGTAGAAAAAACAGGTATTTCTTCTAGGTCTAAAAGCTGTTAGAAACAAGCTGTCAGGTCTAATGCTTAATCATGCTGATTACCTGGCTTCTTCAGTGTCAACTGTAAAAGATCTCGGTGTCACTATCGATCAAGATCTTTCATGCAACATAGATATAGGCACTGTTAGTAAAATAGCTTTTCTTCATCTACAAAATGTACAGCTAGATTTCTCACTAGAACCAAGAAATTCAACTACAATTAGTCTTATATTATTAAGACTTCACTGGCTTCTGATCAAATTTCAAACTGATTGTAAAATTCTACTATTGACATATAAAGCCCTGAATGACCTCGCACCTGAATACCTCCGTGAACTTTTGCTATACACCTCCACACTCACTTAGATCTCAAGGCTGCTGGCTATCTACTTGTCCCTAGAATTATGATAGCTATAGCAGAGGAAGAGCCTTTTCATGTAAAACCACTCAGCCCTTCCAATTAACACTGGAGACTCAGTTTTTAAGTCTAGGCTGAAAACCTACTTATATAGTCAAGCTTTCCATAATTAATTATTTCCTGTTAGATTAAGGGTGTGGAAGGTGATGGGCACAGAGAATTCTAGTAAACTGGGATGC
This sequence comes from Hydrocynus forskahlii, assembly GCA_037974365.1. Taxonomy (NCBI): domain Eukaryota; kingdom Metazoa; phylum Chordata; class Actinopteri; order Characiformes; family Alestidae; genus Hydrocynus; species Hydrocynus forskahlii. Next base: position 5,784,809 of record JBBPCX010000114.1, read on the forward strand.
TGGTGCTGTTGTCCCACCACTCCGGTTCACTCAGGTTTCTTAACAGTGGGATGGGAAGGACCAGTGTCTCAGGGTGCTCTTATGTTGATCATACCTCTCGGTACTGCCCTTTCTAACTAGGCTGCTATAGCGAGGTATGCCAGAGTCTCAACTTGCTCTCTTTGCAGATATACATTTTATACACAGAACTAACTTTGTTTTCTGTTTTCTCCAAGGGGAACTGCTGCATGTCTAGCCCAACTGATCAACATCAGGACTCCAGGTTACCACCTCATCCCATATCTGCAATCGCTGGGGTCCCTTGCTCAAGTGTCCTTGACTGGTTCGGTTGCTGGTTGCGTGTCTTAAAACGAAATGAAGAACAGTAGTTCAAAAGTAGTCAGCTTTTAATAATTCTGGCCATTTTTTTCAATTGCAGTAAGATTTATGTGGACATGGTCATAAAAGCGTATAAGCATAAGACTTGTCACATACCCACCACGACCCCTCCTGTGATACTCAGACCTGATCTGCCAGCTTATGGATATCTTTCACACCTTTGATTCAGGTCATAGGAGAACAGCTGAGGGAAATCACTGACTGATTACTTATGCTGTGTAAACTCTCATTGTCACTGCAAAATTTTGTGTTTTAGCCAAGCTTTTTTCAGTTGCTATTGTCTGCCTGCTTTTGTGCTTTTGAATCCAATACATTGTTTCTCTGATATCCTTCTCTGTCCCCATACTAAAGTTTTGGAATTGTTAATGAAGATTGTCCTTGCTGTGTATCTATCCAGCCTCCCAAAATTATACATCACAATAATAATTGAAGAGCAAATTTCCAAAACTCACTCAGTCCAAAAGCTTTTTTGTTTCTGGAAAATCGCACTTTACTTGTTTTACCTATTGGAAAGCAATTCTTACAGGAAATAATGTTTTTAATTGAATTTTTCAATGTCTGTTTCTAAAATGCAACTCCTGCACATTTTAGTATGAGCAAATTTGTTTAAAAACTGTAATGGTCAAAAAGCTGCCAAAATGACAAAATGTAGAACCTTCTAAAACAACATCACAATGCAGGTGATTGAGATGCAGTATAGACTGTTAACATCTACAATAACAGATCTCTCCACAGTTCAAAAAACTCTTTACTATGGATGTAAAAAATGGGGGAAAAAGCTCCATTTCAATTGTTCCCCTTGACCAGGAGTATCAAAATAGGAAAATTAAAATGATTAAGTATTAAAAATAGGAAAAACACAAATGCCCCAAACAAGTAATACAACCGTTTCTTTAGAATGTGATTAACCATGCGATTAATCACGATGAAAAAAATTTAATTGTTGCCCAGCAATACTTTTTATGTGTTCTGCTAACCTTTTAAAAATACCTACTCTTTATACTGTGTGAACATTACATGGGTACATGATGAAAAGATACTTTGAAAAAAAATTTTACAGACAAACTTTAACATTTAAGTTCAGAATTTTTTTAACTTAAATGCTGTAAAGTTGCCATTATGGAGATAAGACATGTAGAAAGGTGGCCACTTACCGTTCACCTATATTTGCAGTGACCTTGTAGCTAGATGTGCAGCTTGAACCTGGGATTGCACACACAACAAACAACAACAGTGAGCACAGCTTCGGGCAAGCACTTGTGATATATCAACTTCCATTCCCTAACTACAGGGGACAGTCTCCTTGGAGCAACTTGGGGTTAAGGGTCTTGCTCAGGAACCCAGTGGTAGTATGCTGAACCCATGACCTCTTGGTTCAGAGGCAAGTATCCTACCCACTGAGCCACCACCACCCCAGCTTGGAGTCCCAGCTCAAATTTTACTACAGTAAATTTTAGTAAATGAAAGCTGAATTAACCTCAAGCCTTTTCTCATATTTGTTTCCCCTATAACACAAAATTAATTAATCAAATATAAAAACATTCATTTTCAGAGAATAATAAAATATATCCATGTCCTTGAGTTGTTCTAACCCCACCACATCAGCTTATTTAGCCATAAAATAATAGTAATCATCACATTAAATGACAGAGGAATACAATATCAGTATTGTACAAAAAATGATTATTTTATGATTTTATGACTTTATCTCTCACAGAAAACAAATCAAACTTCATTGCCTTAAAAAATGCAGCTTCATAAATATTATTTTCCCATTTGTTTGAGAAGTCATTTGACCATTGTAGATAGTCCCTGTGGCTACACCCCTGAGATGAAGTAAAGAGTTTGTTTGTGTTTTTTTTGTAAGATTCACATAAAAAACGTTACATTAAAGTTACATTAAAAGGTCTAACCTTGATAGCAGGGAGCAAGGCAGCAAGTTTGCATGAAATATTACCCACAACTATTATTAGTATGATGCAGTTGATGTTATTTACAATACGAAGGTATTATTAATTAATGCTCACTTGTGTTTTAGAAAAGACCAATATGCATTTGAATAAACAGAACACAGTTAAACCCAACAATCTATTGAACATGTTTAGAAAAGGGGGCCTGTTGGCAGAAAGCTACGTTAAAGCCCTATGTCGTAAAGACACATCATTAAACCAGTGGATTAGAAAAGCTGCTTCAGCACAATGTCATTTTATGTCCTCCAACCACTCTCTATTAGTGTTATGTCACCAACAGAGTCAAATCCCTGCTTGGCTGCAGTACACAGTGCTTAAGACACTGTTTTGACATGTTGTCACAAGCAAATGAATCCAAATCAGTTTCACATCTTCATATTTACATACTGCTGGAAAACCATAATATGAGGAATGACTCAAAGTCCGTTTATGGCATCTGCTCTCCGTGGCCCATGAGAAATATCTTACGGCACAATCTGTGAAAGAGACTGAGAGAGTTTTGAGTTACAGCAGATGCTGGCATACCAACGGAGAGATGATGGATGAGATCATGCTGGCAATCTGGTAGTTATGCAGACATGTTTGGTTAACACGCAGATCATTTTAAGTGCACTGAAGCCACAGTTGCATTACATCATTAGCCACAAAATGTCATGGATTGTGCCTGATGGAGAAAGTTGTTTTACTTGCATAAATCTCCCTGTCATTGTACATGTTCTTTTCAAACGTGGGAACACGCAACGAGCAGTGGGTTGCATGCTTGTGGGATGCATCGCACCTAATAGCATTAAATTTGTGTCTGAGACGAGTTACATAACTGATGTTTCTGAGGTTGGAACAGAAAAGTGGAAACCCTTTGTTACCATGGAAACCACAGTCCCGACTGACTTCTGTTGTGCTACAGGACTGAAAGGCAGATACATCCACAGGCCATTCCCTGAAACAAGCACCACATGACTGAATCTCATTTAGAGGACTGGGTCTGATAATAGTGCTGTATATATCATTATTACCAAATAAAACATAAAAAAGAAAATGTATACCACTTCTGACTTTTAGTCAAGTGTTTTTTGTTTTTTTTGTTTTTGCTTAAACTACTATTTGTGATATAGTAGTGTAATGGAACATACTGTGTGAGAAATGGGGGCACTCAAGAGACACATAATTTCAGGACAACGTAAAATGTTTTTGTTCCCAAAGCACACCTGCTGCCATATTTTTAGTGTTTGGCCTGCTTTATACACACTTGACTCAACTCATCAGCTAATGAACAAACCTTCCATGAGTTAAAAAAAAACATTAAAAAAAAACATTGGTGTAAGGCTAACTAATCATCACATTGTCCTGTTTACTCTGTACTAGGCTCTATCACCTGGCCTATCACAGCCCTCAGCATTATAGAATCTTCTGATCACCATTATGTCAGCTAATTACTGTTATATATGGTGAGTATTTTTATTGCCTTGAGGCAAATGTAAAGCAGAGAACATATTTACTCATTACAGGTCTTGAGAAAATGAGTAGCATTTACTTATTTGAACTTGAACTGTGTCAATTATCAGTTGGGAGCTACTAAGCGTTGACAGCTAGAAAGCCAACATGTATTTTTACAGTTGTATACAATGAAGAAAAAGCTCAGTAAATAATGAATCACAATTGTTTAAACAACAATTAACTGTCAGATACAATTTTGTGTGTAATGTCCCCAGCCGGCGGCCACTGGAGGCCACTAGGGACTCTGATTTTGACACTGGGCGTGGTTCCCCGGGTTGTCTTTAGGAGTAATGGTTCTCAGCCAGCCAGGGATTAAAGAATAATTAGGTGGTGATGGGTTATGCACTAGTATAAATAGTCTGTTTGGAGTAAAATTCTTAAGAGTTAAAAGTAGAAAAACACGTGTATGCTGTTTCAGAATGTATTACATACTGTTAAACAGGCAACAGCAGCACACATACCATGTTTTAGATTTTTTTACTCTTAACTCTCCCACATAGAATAAAAGGTCTATGTCTTGTCAAAAATGAGGTTAGCTCATCATATAAAAGGGTAAGTGGCAATACTGCAGAGCATGTATGCTCAGGGAAAAGAGTACAAATCCCATGTTGATGCTTCATGTGGGTGTCTAAGATCTGAAATCAAATAAAGCAAATGGACATGTAGCATTATTGAATTTGTTTGCAATAAAAAGGGAGTGCTCAAGTGGAAATGAAAGTGAGTTGGAAATGTTTTTTTTTTTTCCTTTTTTGAGCTCAAGCGTCTTGCTGTCGCTAATGGCATCCCAAAGCCCTGCTCCAGCTGGCATGCTCAATTTGCCATAATAATTGCTTAACTAATGCTCCTCTGTATTCATGTGCATGCTGTTTCCTAAAAAATACAAACATAACTTTGTGGAAAGCTGATATGTTTACAGAAACCTCAGACAAATCAGTTTCATTGTTACGCTAACCTGGTTACGCTAGCCTGGCTGTAAAGCAAAAACGGCATTAGAACATCCTAAACAGTCTTCCCCATAAAAATGCAAACATAATTTTGCGGAAAACTGATATCTTTGCAGAAACCACAGAGCAATTACAATTATGATGATTGCCTGGAAGGAAGATTATGAATGGAATTTTGATCAAAGTAATAAAATCACGATTGCAATCACAATCATAACTGTATTTTTGGTGCAACTGGTTATTTATAACAGTGCTGTTCCCAGCTGTGTAAGGTTATACTGATTCATGTATATGTATTTATACCTGTATGAATGCATAGGGGGCCTATTTTGTGGTTACTCATATACTTTGTTCTCCAAACATGACAAATGATGAAGAGCTGAAGAGAGAGCCACAGGCAATCTCCCGGCCCATATTGTGAGACTCTCTCAAAGGGGCTCCTCATTTATAAGCAGGTGAAGCAGACTGTTACAGGAAAAGGCTTTTGTGAATCAATGGGCACTCATAGAATTATGGCAATGGCCAACTGAAAGGACAAGTTCCTCGTTTTATGATCCACAGTGTGTTTGAGGTATTACATGATGGTGTCCTAAATTTTTCTCACAGTGTATCTTTATTTTAATTATACCATCATACCACTTTTTATAATGTAAGTAAAACGTTGATCTGGCGGCAAAATGGGGCATCCAAAATGCAAAGTAGAAATGTACATAAAACAGGGACAAACAGCAGTAAGGAAGTATTATTATTATTATTGCATTTTTATTTAATTTTAACATATGTAGGGTGCTTTATACATAACATGTATAACTTGTGTCCAGCTAGTTAATCCTCACCATTAAATGGATATCTTGATAATAATATCCAGACCTGCCCTGTGATGGGCTGGGCACCGCCCAGGGTAAGTCCCTGCCTCGTGCCTGGACCCCTATTCTGGACCCCAGAATAGGCTCCAGGTGCCTGCGACCTTAGTAAGGATTAAGCGGTTACAGAAAATTAATGAATGAATTACTATACAGACCTGTAGGTAATGCAGTGCAGTCACTATTGGCAGTGCAGCAGCCTGCATAAGCAAAATCACTCTCATTTCAAATAAAAAAAATCATCACAGCACGAACCCGATTCAACAATCAATATTTGGATCCTTTTATTATTGTTTTATTCTTAAAATTTTAACATAATGGCATGTCATAATTTAGATTAGAAGTTCAAGCACACATTACATTATCATGGTGTAATAATTTCAGTTCATTTCTTGTTCCATAAATGAGGCTGTAATGGAGCTGACCGACATTGTTTGGGTGTTTGAGGCAAAGTGGTGTGATATGCAAGCAAATCTCTAAAACTACGAGGTAAAATGTTTGCTGATTTACTTGTTTGGTGGCAGATCCTTCAGCAGACCATTGATAAGACATAGAATTAGTTTGTATTCTGTGCTGTGAAGGCCAAAGTACACAAAACCAACAAGCAACAACAAACCCGGTTGGTGTGCAAAAACCACATTTTTTTTGGTGTGGTGCTTAGCAAGGCATTCAGAAGCACCTGAACAGAATGAGCCTCCACTTCTCAGGGTCTGATTGCCTTGCTAAGAACCATGCCCAAACATAAGCAACCCAGCACGACAACCGAGTCTCACACACACAGCATTTTGATAAGCAGCCTTTCCCATATCCCATAAGCTGATCCTAAATTATTCTGATTTGGTTGTGTAGACTATATTTAGTCAAGTGCAGGCCAACACACTGAAGGTGAAGACTTTTACCAGTTTTAAAACGTGGGTTTTATGGCAATAGACACACATTTTTTTTATTTGCACTTTTTAGTGATGTGATGTTATTTTATTTATTTATTTTACTTAAATTTATGTTTGTGTTCTAACATGTTTGGTTGGAAAAATAAATAAATTCAAATCAGAGTGTCTTCCGTGTCTGAAATGGATGTACAGAGTCTATAAGGTAAAAATAATATAATAATAAGATAACCTTGTTCGAATTGTGAAATAGATTTAACTAAAAGAAAATTTAGATTTTGTCTATTCTACTATGTACTTATACTACATTGACTGGGTTAAATAGAATTGCATTATTAAAAAAGATACTATTATACAACTTTCATTGACTAAAACTAGACAAAAATAGTCGTAGATAATTCTGACTAAAATAAGACTAAAATGTATATTAATATTAGGGATGTCGTTAATTTCGATCAATTAATCAAAGAACAAAATTAACGTGTAAAAAATGTAATGCTGATTAATCGCAACATGTGACTTTACCCCGGTGCACGTTCTGTGAACAATGCTTCCCATCCAGATGTGCTACCGTGCCCTTCTGCGCATGTGCAGTTCTGCGATCTTGGGATTCTGTGCTGCACACATAAATCTGTGGAACCCTGCACTTGGTACACTACCATCTGTATAAACTTTAAAGGAGGATTTTTTGGCTGGATAGCATGAATCGATAGACTTTGCTGTCAATTTGTGCAACGGTAACCTATTTCGACAAGGCAGCATAAATCGTCAGACAACCCTGTCTCGCGGTAGCATTTCTATCCATCTATCCAGGCTCTTCTCATTTAAATAAAATATATATTTCTCGGATTATGCATATTATTTGCCTATTTCTCACCATGATCAGTGCTAAACAGACTATAAACTGTATAAGCTTTAAGGTAGCATTTTTCAAGAGGGTAGCATGAATCAACAGACTGCTTATAAAATATATTTTTCTCTGATTATGTATATCATTTGTTTATGTCTCATCATTATCAGTGTTATAAACTGACTATAACGGTATGAACCTCAAGGTAGCATTTTTCAATAGGGTAGCATGAATCTAAAGACTCTGCTGTCGATTTGTGCTATGGTAGCATTTTTCGATAAGGTAGCATAATCCCCGTGCTTGCATGTACATTGTCTTAAACTGCACTTTATAGATAGCCTTAGTTCTGTCATTGTTCTTGCCGAAGCATTTTTCCCTCAGCATATTAGGTCGTATTTTTGATTGATGTGACCATTACTGTACTTGAAGAGTGCAAAACAGTTATTAAATAAAAGAGAGGTTGAAAGCCTGCAATGCTGATTATTCATTCACTCATGGCAAAATTTATTTACATGTTCTAAATACTTTTACATCAAAAATGTGTGCAATTAATTTAGATTAATTAATTAGAGGTTGTAATTAATTAATTTCTTTAATCGCATGATACCCCTGTATACATATACATATATATATATATATATATATATATATATATATATGTGTGTGTGTGTGTGTGTGTGTATGTGTATAATTTTTTATTGTACACCTGTGTATAATTTTCTTTTTGAAAACCTTGGCAACTCAAAAGTGAGCAGGGATGCAGAATTATATTTTGCTGTGTCCCGTGGTGCTCAGAGAAGAAAAGGGCCAGTAATAGCACTCAGGACCTCCTTTACAGGAGTATTCGGCCAACTATAGAGCAAGCAAGGAACCAGTCTCTCAGAAACCACTGAGAACTGTTTATAGTCACAAGCTGAACAGGCTGGGCTGATCTACAGCACTTTACTGAAGAAGCTTTGAACTATAAGGCACAAAAATAGAAAATGAGGCTTTTTCAAAGAAAAAACGTGAGAGGCGTTTATTCCAAGTGTGTCGATTCAAATGTATTTATCCGTGAAGGTGTGACATGTTAAAACGGTTTCCTCAGTAAATGTAGCCTTCGTTACCTACTAGTCCATTGACATTAGGCCTCTGTGTTTGTGTTCATTTCTGAAGGGCTGGCAGTATAATCTTAACTGTGTTACAGCATGGACTATTAGAAACAAGAATATCGAACAGACAGTTTTGTAGTCCATGAAGCTTGTGAGCGCGTAATTGGGAGTGTGTTATCTGGGTGCTGGGTGTCTTTCCTGAAACCAAACAGTGGTGTGGTCCCCTGCCTCTTCAACACATACAGTCCAGGCTCACCACACGTGATTCCCTAATCAAAAATCCAGTATGGCGGAATCTGACAGCGGACGTTGCTATCGCTACTGTTCTCCACACGAGGACTGAGGCGAACCGGGCTCTCCTCGCAGGAGAACCCCCCCCCCGAACACCGCGGTCAGGTAAGCCTGCAGTTACACCAACTGATAAATGTTCGGTTCGCGCCCGTGTTCTGACTGAAATGGGGGATTTCACAGCAGCACCACAGGACACACTCGGTACAGTATAACAAAATGAACACAGCTGCACGGGCGTGAACAGCCAGACCGAGGAGCCACCAGTGAGTTAATTTACTGGTTTCGAATCGTGACCAGTCGTTTTCTCATGAACAGGATGAAATGCGAGCCGTCTTCATATGGTAACAAGCGCGCTTCTTCGTTCCAGCAGCAGTACCAGGTCTGACCGTGGATCAGTGTGGGACGAGCTGCTTACAGCTTGTAGTGCTGCGAGAGCCGTGAGGAAGTACTGAATAGAAACCCAAACGTGTAGCAGAGCGAGACGAATGCTGACCGGGTACGACGTTACCTTTTACTAGCATTATGCAATTGTGTGGTTAAGTCACTAATGACCAATGGTATCGGTGGTCCACGGATGGGCGGGTGTTAGACCACGCGTCGACCATTTTTGTGAATGAGGAGAAGGAGCTGGAGCTGAACGTGGAGAGAGACAACACGGCTGCGAATGCACTTCGGATCTAGTATAGTGCCTAAGCAGCGTATATATATGTGTATAATATATATATATACATACATACACAGTACCAGTCAAAAGTTTGGACACGCCTTCTCATTCAATAGGTTTTCTTTATTTGCTACATTGTAGATTACAAGGAATGAGGGAACACATGGAATTATGTAGTAAACAAAACAGTGTTAAACAAATCAGAATATGCTTTATATTTTAGATTCTTCAAAGTAGCCGCCTTTTGCTTTGATGAAAGCTTTGTACACTCCAGGCATTCTCTCAATCAGCTTCATGAGGTAGTCACCTGGAATGGTTTTCCAACAGTCTTGAAGGAGTTCCCAGAGGTGGTGAGCATTTGTTGGCTGCTTTGCCTTCACTCTGCGGTCCAACTGATCCCAAACCATCTCAGTTGGGTTTAGGTCAGGTGATTGTGGAGGCCAGGTCATCTGATGCAGCACTCCATCACTCTCTTTCTTGGTCAAATAGCCCTTGCATGGCCTGGAGGCAGGGTCGGACTGACCATCTGGTGAATCAGGCATTTTCCCGGTGCTATTTGGGCCGACCGTTTCTTCATTTATTTATTTATTTATTGGTCTGACCAGCCCATAAGGCTCGTAGATCGGGGGCCCAATTGATACTGGGTTGGCCCAATCAACTTTTTAAACACCACCCCAGTCGCTTTGGTCCCTATGCCTGTGTAAAACATTAGTCAAAACAGGCAGCACCGGAGTTTATATCCTGAGCATCGGTCCATGAAACACTCCTCTGCGGCCCATTGGTTCTTTTCCTTACCGACAGGGGGCTGGCTCAATCATATCTTTAAACACCTCCCCTTTTGGCTCTGTGCCAGGTGCAGTGTCCATTGGTGAGAGAGAAAACGTAAAGGGAGAACAGAAAAAAAATTGGCACTTCAGTGACACTTCCAAACTGGCTAAAACAATAGACATTTAAGTCAGTTCTTTTATGTCTTCCATGCTGAACTAAATCGTCTTATTGAAAGTGAGAACATTATTTTTTTAACCACCATTCAACAGTAGCGGTGAGACAGCAGTTAATAATCTATTATTGGTTGTGGGGTGAGTAGTAGGCAATTTTTGGGGCATGTTGTTAGAGGCACTTTCTCTCTCTGCATCATTTTTGACTAGGTAAGTTCACAATTTATTGAATACTACTTTTATTGAATACTACTTTGTTGGTATACACATTCATGGGAGTGCAAAGATGGATGGTGTTCGTACTTGAATTTGATGGGCCCTCCTAGCCCAAAATGCCAGGGCCGTTTTTTTTTGTCCCAGTCCGCCCCTGCCTGGAGGTGTGTTTGGGGTCACTGTCCTGTTGAAAAACAATGGTCCCATTAAGTGCAAACCAGAATGCTGTGGTATCCATCCTGGTTAAGTGTGCCTTGGATTTTAAATAGTGTCACCAGCAAAGCACCCCCATACCATCACACCTCCTCCTCCATGCTTCACGGTGGGAACTACACATGTAGAAACCATCCACTCACCTTTTCTACATCTCACAAAGACACGGCGGGTAGAACCAAAAATCTCAAATTTGGACTCGTCAGACCAAAGGACATATTTCCACTGGTCTAACATCCATTCCTTGTGTTTCTTGGCCCAAGCAACTGTCTTCTTCTTGTTGATCTTTCTCATAAGTGACTTCTTTGCAGCAATTTGACCATGAAGTCCTGATTCACGCAATCTCCTCTGAAAAGTTGATGTTGAGAGGTGTCTGCTACTTGAACTCTGTGATGCGTTTATATTAATTTGTGGGTTTCTGAGGCTGATAACTCTGATGAACGGATCATCCACAGCAGAGGTAACTTTTGGTTTTCCTTTCCTGGGGCGGTCCTCATGAGAGCCAGTTGCATAGCATTTGATGGTTTTTGCAACTGCACTTGAGGATATGTTCATGAAATTCTTGAAATTTAACGGATTGACTGACCTTCATGTCTTAAAGTAATGATGGACTGTCGTTTCTCTTTACTTAGTTGAGTGGTTCTTGGCATAATATGGTTTAGAACTCTAGTCAAATAGGGCTTTTCACCCTACCACTGCACAACACAACTGATGGTCTCAAACCCATTAAGAAGGCAAGGAATTAACTCTTGACAAGGCACACCTGTTAAGAGAATTTTTTCAGATGAGAGAATGCCAAGAGAGTGCAAAGCTGTCATCAAAGCAAAAGGTGAAGAATCTAAAAATCAAAAATGTAAAACATATTCTTTTTTGTTTTCTACATAATTCCATATGTGTTCCTTCATAGTTTGGAGCTTGTCAATATTCATTTACAATGTAGAAAATAAATGACAGGTGTGTGTATGTGTGTGTAGATATACACACACACACACACACACACACACACACACACACACCTGTCATTTAGAGTACCAGTCAAAAGTTTTCAAAAGTTACATATACAGTACTACTCAAAAGTTATATATCTTAATGCTGGGCAACAATTAAATTTTTAAATCACAATTAAATGCATGGTTAATTCAAAAATTGTGTATTGCGCTCTTTTTTTTAAAAGTACTGCTATATGAACAAATAAGCTGCTTTTTAACAGCAGTGTTCATTTTCACAGTTACACAGTTGCAGTTAAAATATTGCTGTAAATCTCAAGTTAAACATTAATGTAATTAAATATAAAACCAAAGCTATTTGGCCCTGCCAGGGCATTCACGTTTTATCTAGTTTGCTATAGAAAAACAAGTTACCCTTAGAGTCCATTATACCCTCAGAGACCATTATAGCAGTTGTAAAGGAGGACCAACTCCATATTAAAGTCTATGTATATGAATGCAGTGTCATTAAAATCTATGTTGGTGTAATAGTCAGGCGTCCCAATACTTTTGTCCACAAAGTGCCTTAGGTCTCGACTGGTTTTCACGGGGGTCAGGCATCCCATTACTTTTGTCCATATAATATGGACAAAAGTAATGGGACGCCTGACCCCCGCGATGTAATATGGACGAAAAGTAATGGGACACATGACCCCCATGAAAACCAGCTGAGACATATAGTCATTGACATAGAATATATGTCTATGTGTAGAGCTATGTGCTGTGCGCACTCACGAGCACAAAAAAGCAACAAACATTCAAAATAAAAGGAGTAAAAAACCTAAAAAAACCGCGCGGTAAAATAATTGTCGCCGATAAGTAAATAATGCGTTAACGCAATAAAGCGTTAACGTGCCCAGCCCTTTTTATGCAGTTCAGCAGTAGTGACTTCAATCCATTGCATTTTTTTTCTGAGAACTGAACTAATAATTGTTCGTTGAAACCCCTGCACTATCGTGGAAACTAGAGATATCCTTCTGATTTATTTTGCTTTTGTGACGTCCAGGCCTCGTCCGGCACGCCCCCTCGTCCTCATGCTGAGTTGCTAAGTGCCGCACCCAAACATAAACAACCCAGCACAAGGATGAGGTGGCGTGGCGGACGAGGCCAGGGTGTCACAAAAGCATAATAGACGTCAAAAGCTTTTTTCATGGCAATATATAATTTTTCATGCATTAGAGTGAAAAATATAATTTGCTAATTTTGTAACATAAATAAGTGAACATAAATTCAGCTTTATTTCTATATATAAAATAACTATACAGTTTTTGGTCCTGTGGAGAGAAACACCAAGAAAGCACGTCTTGGGATGGTGAAATACCTGCAGTCCAGAATTTTCCCCATGGAGAGTCTTGAGTGTTCTCGTGTTTTTTGTTTTGTTCTTCTTAAAGCCTTGTATTTTTTATTACTGTTAATTAAATGAATTTATTACTGTATTTACCCTGCTTATACCAAAGAAAACGACAGCCATACCAAAGAAAACGCGCATGCATGAATTACAGTACAGTCTATACAGGGGTAACGTCAGTATTTTATATTCTAGCACTGCGCGAGTTCAGTGTACGCTGTACAGTACGAACATGGATTTACCTTTACATTTTCTTTAAGGGTAATGAGTTTAAAATGAAAAAATGGACATTTTTAGGCATTTTTTTAGGCAGTTTACCACATCACAACAACACGGTTTTTCATTATTTACAGGTGCTCTTGGAATGTAATATACACTACCGGTTAAAAGTTTTAGAACACCCCAGTGTTTCAAGCTTTTTTTAATTGAAATTCAAACAGTTCAAGTCCAGTGAATAGCATGAAATGGTACAAAGAACAGTGCTGTACTGCAAAAGATTTAAAAATGGTAAGGTTACCCAGAAGTGGGAAATTATTCTGTAGCGCCATGCAGTACCCTCTGGTAGGTGCCTAATTGGTCGGGTTCGTCCTACAGTAAGATAGTGACCCAAAACATAAGTCCAGACTATGCCAGAACTACCTTAGAAAAAAGAACAAGATGGAGAACATGGAGTGGCCAGAAGTATCCAGACTTAAACTCCACCGAGTTGGTTTGGGATGAAGTGGACAGAAGAGTGAAAGCAAAGCGACCTATAAGTGCCACACACTTATTGGTACTTCTGCAACATAGCTGTTAAGAACTTTCTGCAGTATGAACAATGAGACATTGAACCACTTGAATTTCAATACAAAAAACAGAAAAATTGTTAGCGTACATTATATACACAGTGCCTTGCAAATGTATTCAAACCCCTTGGCATTCTCTCTATTTTGTTACCTTACATCCTTGAATTTAAATTGATTTTCAATTTTCAGTTTTAAGTGATGGACCTAGAAGACAAACTACAGATTAATGAAGTTAAAAAGGGAAAAACTTGTTTTAAATAATTCTAAAAAAATGTAAAACTGAAAAGTGATGCGTGCATATGTTTTCACCCCCTCTGCTTTGAAGCCCCATCCACTACCTTCAAAAGCCACTTAATTGGTTAAATAAAATCCACCTGTGAGCAATCTAAGCTTGTTCTGATAGTCCCCAGAGTCAACACCAGTGCAACACCACTAAGTGAGGGCTACCATCAAGCAAGTGACAGCATGAAGACCGAGGAACTCTCCACACAGGTTAGAGACAAAGTTGTGAGAAGTACAGATAAGGCTTGGGTTATAAAAAAAATCACAAACTCTGAACATCCCAAGGAGCACCATTAAATCCATTTTTAGAAAATGGAAAGATTATGGCACCACAGCAAAGCTGCCAAGAGAGGGTCGTCCACCAGAAGTCACAGACCAGGAAAGGAGGGCATTAATCAGAGGCCAAAGATAACCCTTAAGGAGCCGGTTGGCTCTATTGCAGAGATAGCATTATCTGTCCATAGGACCACTATAAACCCCACACTGCACAGAGCAGGGCTTCATGGAAGAGAGGCCAAGAAAATAAGGCAGACTGTTTGAAATTTGCCAGAAGGTGTATTGAAGACTCCCCAAACATGTGGAAGAATGTGCTGTGGTCAGATGAGACTAAAATAGAACTTTTTGACATCAAGGACAACACTATGTCTGGCACAAACCTAACACCTCTCATCATGCTGAGAACACCATCCCCACAGTGAAGCATCGTAGTGGCCAGAGATGGGGGCTCAAGTCTGAGACTCGACATGTGCCATTACTTTTCTCCGAGGTGAACGGTTTTCGGTTAATAACTCCGGACCTCCGAGGGCTATTATGGCAAACGAGGAGTTGTTGGAAAGGTGTCATCGAGCCTTATCTAACTGTGAAGTTTTACATTTAGAGTGCGAGATATATTTTTCATTTTTAACATTTAGATTTAAGATCATTTAAGGCAAATCCTCCATGTTGGTGAGGGAATATCACAGCATGCAGTCCAGCCCCGTGCTAAGTAACAGCCAATTGTAATCATGGGGCGTGGCCAATTAGCATATCTTCTAAACATTTAGAGCTCAACATTTAGAGATAAAAAATTCCACATTTAGAGTATCCATTTGTAAAAGTGCTAGATTTAAATCCCACATTTAGAGTCGCCGTTTGTAAAAGTGCAACATTTTGATTTAGAGCGCAACATTGAGTTTTTGACACATTTAGCTCTAAGTGTGTGAAAATTGTGTAAAAATTGTGCTAAATGATGAAAAAATGACACCTTTAAATTTGTTAAGCTGTTTTTACAAATGGCACCCCAGAGCCTTGGTCTTGGGTCTAAAGACTTGAGACTTGACTTGGACTCAAGCACAGACTTGAGACTTGACTTGGATTTGGTAAAAACATCTCTGGTAGGGGCAGCATCATGCGGTGGGGAAGCTTTTCATGGGCAGGGACTAGGAAACTGGTCAGAACTGAAGGAAAGATGGATGGCGCAAAAAATGTAGAGAAATTCTTGATGGAAATCTGTTTGAGTCTTCCAGAAGGTTCACCTTCCAGAAGGACAATGACTCTAGATGCACTGCTAAAGAAACAGGTAAATGCATGTGCGGTCGACTGGTTGGCTAGTGGAGCGACATTTGTATTGTATTTATTATCGTTTTTGTTTGTTTTTGGGGTTGTTTTTGCGTGTGTGTGTACCACTGCTTGTTCCCTGTTTTAAAAAAAGTGTCTGCTATTGTGTGACATCTGTTGTGTCAGATGTTACAAGTTTTTTTTAATCTAATTGAATTGAATTGGAATGGCCCAGTCAAGACTCAATCCAATTGAAAATCTTTGGGATAATCTAAAGATTGCTGTGGATCCAACTTGAAGGAGCTGGAGCAGTTTTGCCATGAAGAATGGGCAAAAATACCATTGTGTAGATGTGCCATGCTTGTGGAGGAGGGGGTGAATAGTTATGCACACTCAGGTTTTCTTTTTTTGTCTTCGTTCTTGTTTATTTGACAATAAAAAAAATATAAATCTGCAAAGTGGTCATGGTGTTGTGTAAAGTAGAATATACAAACCCCCCAAAATTCCTTTTAAATTCCAGGTTGAATACCAAGGGGGTATGAATACTTTTCCAAGGCACTGTATATATATATATATATACACACAATGTGTTTATGTATATACACACACAGAGTAAACCCCCGCGGGGTTACGTTCCAAGAGCATCCACAAATAGTGAAAAAATGCCAATTTGTGATGTGGTAAAAAAAGTGTAGTGTAAACCCTATATATGCCCCCAAAAATGGTTCCAAAACACTTTAATTTAATTTTTGACTCAGCTTAATACATTACCCTTAAAAATGTACATGAACACACCACACAGTGTGAACAGCATGAAATTCTTCCTCTGCATTTAACCCATTCACAGAGTGAAGCAGTGGGCAGCCAGGAACACAGCACCAGGGAGCAGTGTGTGGGGACGGTACTTGGCTCCAGGTACCTCAGAGGTACTTAACAGTTTTGGGAATCGAACCCACGACTTCCTGACTGCAGGGCAAACGCCCTAACCACTGTGCTACCAGCTGTGTACACTGATTCACTGTCTACCGCAGTTAATACATGCAAGTGTGTTTTCTTTGGTATGCACTGTTGTTTTTTTTGGTAATTAATTTAATTTTAGTAATAAAAATACAGTAAAATGTATGGGTAATCACCAATAATGAATTATATTGATTGAAGAAGAGAATTTACAGTTAATTGGGCATTGCCTCTTCAGGCACTTCCAGAGATGTATTGTGACCCACCGGTTAGAACAGACACTGGACAGCGACTGAGCTCAGCAGCCTCTTTTTATTTAAGTTTTTTTTTCTATAACTGTTGAGTTGCTGTAAGGCCACAACTCACGCTGCTAAACCGTGAACCAGCACTAAACCCGCTCGCCTCTCTCACTTGCTCATCAGCCACACCCACACTCACACCATGTATGCACCAACTTTTTTCTGGAGCTTAGGTTCAATGCCAGAAGCCTTAGAAGGTGCAGGGCGTTTGGGCGGCATCTTAGGGCTTAAAGAAGAACAAAACGAAAAACACGAGTACATGAGGGCAGCAGCCAAAATACAGTTGCATTGTGTTTATACAGTCATATTTTAAATGGAAATTTAGCTGAATTTATGTTTTAATTAATATTTGTTACAAAATCAGTAGATTATATTTTATTTAATAATTTAGCACTAAATCGCCTGTACAAATCCGCGAATGACTGAAGCCACGACTGCTGAACCACGATTAAGCATAACTGCTGAACCACGAATAAGCATTAGTGAAACAGTGAATAGTGAAAAACAACAAATTTGTGATGTGGCTAAAAAAAAAATAAGCCTAAAACGGCCCATTTTTACAATGTAAACCCTAAATATGCCCCCAAATATGCTCGCAAAACATTTTAATTTCATTTTAAACTCAACTTAATACATTACCCTTAAAGGGTACCCTTCCGCACTGCTAGAATGTAAAATACTGAGGTTACCCCTATATATACTGTACTGTAATTCATGCACGCGCGTTTTCTTTGGTATGTGTCTGTCATTTTTTTGTATAAGCAGGGTAAATACAGTAATAAATAAATTTAATTTACAGTAATAAAACTACAGGGCTTTAAGAAGAACAAAGTGAAAAACACGAGGACATTAGAGTTAGCTCCACACAGTTGCCAGAGTTGTGTCACAGGGCAGCAGCCAATCAGTAGCAAGGAGAAATGAATAACATTCTTGGATTGGTTATTTTCAAACCTCTCACCTCTGAGTGCAGGAATATTTCACCATCCCAAGACATGCCCTCTTTGTGTTCTCGACAGTACTCAAAAAATTATACAGATATATTTTATATGGAAATGTAGCTGTATTTACGTTAATATTTATTAGTAAATTATATTTATTTTAATAATTTATCCATGAATAAACGGAGATAACTGATCAGCGAATAAGTGGGGGATTACTGTATATGCGCGCCTGCTGCTTAGGCACAATACTAGATCCGAAGTGCATTCACCATGGTGGTGTCTCTCTCCACTTTCAGCTCTAGCTCCTTCTCCTCATTCACAAAAATGGTTGACGTATGGTCTTAACACCCGCCCATCCGTGGACCACCAATACTATTTGTCATTAGTGACTTAACACCACAGATCCGTTCCTTCGACCGTGATGTAACCTGAATTTTGGTGTAAGCCGAAAAACACCCTAGCCTAAGTCACTTACCTTTCCTAACACAGTTGTAAAATTCTAAAAACACAACTAAGCCACAGAAAAAGGAAAGCTCCCTCACTTATATGCCACGTTACTGCGTATTCTTCCTCCAAGTACAACCAAACTAGTTTGCCCACTTAGTCTGTAAGAACGAGGCTAACGGTGTAAGTCGAGTGAAAGTGAGCGTAATAAACTCGAAACGTCATGTGTCGAGACTTTTGGAACTCGAGGACCCCCTGTTTATGTATACGTGTGTATTTTGTTTTTTTTTAGGAAAACCTTGGCAGCTAAAAGTGAGTAGAGATGCAGAGTTATATTTTGCTGTGTGCTGTGTCATGTCTCTCCTTACGTGAAACTGGGCCTCTTGGATGTTTGGGGGACAATAGATGACAAACTCAGTGCCCACATGTGGGACTCTTCCTGCCCTGCTCACAGACTTAGCTTTGCTGATAGTTGATGTGAACCCAATGCATTGCTTTGAAGTTCTTTTTAAACAGGTTTGTTGCACTTCTCTGGATGTGAAACACTTTTGCACTTCCCTGAACATTAACTGAAATGATTAGTGGTGTACTGTTCCTCTTTGTTTTCCACAAAAGGGTGCATATGTAATCATGAGACGATGAGACTTTAATATACACATTTTATAAAGACAGACTCTATAAAAATGAGCTAAAGGAGGTCAGCAAATTACTGTGTTTTCCACAAACATTCTGGTGGGTGATGGTGGACACATGTGGCTGATGGCTGAAGAGCCCTTTAAGTGTTGAACAGGTGAATACCATCCAAGGTGTAGGTATGGAACTGACTAGCATAAAGGGAAGAAAGTGATGCATTATAAAAATGAGTCAAGATAAAAAAAGGCCTGAATACTATGGACAGACAGATGACCTTCTCATCCAAAGGTTCTGTTCACTTAAACGTGGTGACATTTTTGTAACCAGGCTAAATGCCTTGAAATTCACAAAGACTGAGCTATGTAAATGTAAATTAAATGTTCTGAACGACTTTTTTGTGCTTGATTAAAAAAAAAAAAAATTTCAAATCCAGTTTGTTGGAGCACAAAAATCATGTCACTAATCCATTATTTTTGACTGCACTGTGTATTCTGGATCTTGATAACTAAAGTTGATATCCCCTATGATGTTATAGGCTGATCTTGTGGCTTGGTTACATTTCTGTTCCAGTATATCCTATAACCATTTAAAGAGCAGACTTAATTATCAATTTCACAATGTTTTTACTACACCATATCTTTTTTTCATACTTGCAGGTGGATTCCATAAAAGAACCGGTTTCCACAGCCTCTAGCTAGTGTTTCTGAATCTCATAACTCAACTGCTTCTGGAACCTTACCTGATCCACACTTACATATAAAGGAAAAGCCTATTCTGCCATCATCAACAATGACCTCTCAAAGTCACTCAGGTAAGGCTGCAGAATTGATCTAGCATTTGACCTTGGCATATAAATTAACTGTTGCGCTGAATTCAACATGTGGTGAAATCTGATACATTCAAAGGTCTCTCTTTTTTCAAGATTTTTGTGGATAACTAATAATGTTAACAAAACCCCTTCACAAAAATGGTTCCACATCCATTCTTTAAAGTATAATGCATTCTGTCCTTATGCATGCATTGTGCCCTGCCACCAGTCAGTTTGAGTGTCAGCCTTATTAATCCTGGGTCTTCCTAATGATATAATGGGTTTTCCCATCTAACACTACAGTAAACACACGCTGTTGACACTCCCTAGATCCCTAATCAGCTTTAAGAGAGATCAAACAAGCATCAAGTTGTACCATGCAGTTAACCTGTCAGTTATTTTCAAATTGTTAAGCCTTGTTCAAATTGAAGCCAGTGTCTTTTATTTAGTTTCTTTGAAATACATTTTCAATAGTTACATATTCATTGTCTGTTACTTTTCGACTGAAACATTGGTTATATCCATTTCTGCTACGCTCTGTTGTGCGTCACCATTACACCTTGCCTATTGCAACAATTTTATATTACCATATTACCATAGTACTCAGTTTTTACCAAGAGTATAAAGAGTAACAAAATTCATACATAATTAAGAGTATTCATAGTATGGTTATAATTCTTTTTAATACAAGTGAAAGTAATAATATAGAGAATTGCCTAAAAAAACACAGTAGCTATTTGACAAAGATTAGTTAGCCATCCAGCTAGGTTTTTAATAGATATCCAGGTTTAAAGTTAGTTTCAAAAAGAAACTAACTTTAAAAGAACCAGTTACTCAGATTTAGTTGCAATTTGAAGAGGGATGCTCCTGAAATGAATGGTGGTCAGTGTACAGAAATGTATTTTGCCGAAATAGAAAAACCACAGTGGGTACACTTAATGTAGTTTGGCCTTGAAAAGCACTGCTGTTCATTTGTGGAATCCAACGTTACGTCATAACTGATCTGTTTGGTATCAGAAATTTTGCCACCTGTTTCCCCGTTTACCATTTTCTTTTACACACATTGAGCTTCATAAAAATGAGCATGTTCTCATGCACTGATCTAATTGATATAGCCGTTTACATAGTCATTATGAATACAACAACAGTACAACAGAAGGAAATCAGATAGATGTGATGTTTGATGTACCGTCAGTATCATCATACTAGTGAGATGTGTGTTGACCCATAACCCACAGGTGTACCAGATTAGGGTCAGCTCATTACAAAAGATTGTGTGTATGGGCAAGATGAGTTATAAAGTGACAAAGCAGCATTCCAACTAAGGTATAAATAACTAAGACAGAAACATTGTGGGTTGGGGGGGGTAGGTTCAGGTAATCCATTAACAAATATTTTTACGTGTTGAGCAAAGCTGGTAGACTCTCATAACAAATGGAAGTGCTTTTAAAACATAGTCACGTCTTCTTATGCAAAGCATTAATATAGCAGTTAATATTTACATTTACATTTATGGCATTTGGGGGACAGCCTCATCCAGACGGTCAATCATTAGTTACAGTGGGGGAAATAATTATTTGATCCCCTGATGAATTTGTAAGTTTGCTGACTTACAAAAAAATGAGCAGTCTCTTAATTCATGAGGTAGTTTCATTTTTATGGAGAGAGACAGAATATCAACCAAAAATCAAGAAAAAACATGTTACATAA
>JBBPCX010000114.1:5806433-5818176 GCA_037974365.1 Hydrocynus forskahlii
AAAATGAAACTACCTCATAAATTAAGAGACTGTTCATTTTTTTGTAAGTCAGCAAACTTACAAATTCAGCAGGGGATTAAATAATGATTTCCCCCACTGTATATACACAAAAAGATTTGTGTGTCACATGGTCATAGTAGATTTGAACAAACAACTAAGGAACACTGTGTGAATGAGACATTAAAAGTAGTAACCTCCAGTTTTGCTCTGACTGTGAGTAATGATATGTCTAGTTTTGTTTATTGTTACATGAATTCTACACACCTCATGTGATTTGTTTACTTCGTCTATGAGACAAAGAAGTGTCAACACATGTCAGCACCCTGGTAGCACCAGTTTCAGAATCATGTTTATTCACCCTAGGGATGGTTTGAATCATGTTTATGTTTAAGCTATCATGTTTTCGTTAGTCTAATGACACTGTAAGATCAATGTTGCGGTCAAACTTGTAAACATAAAGTCCAGCACTGTATGCGTGGGTGCACATAAGCATGTTAGTAATACCAAGCAACGCTTTGATTATGCTTAAACATGCAAATATATTATATGCAGTAGGGCTGAGGTATGACTCATTGAACATTTGTGGCTGGGAGTACATGGGTTTTATTTTTTACTGGGTCCATGTAGAAGGAGCCCATTGTCCTACTTTAGTCTGGGCTACCCACTGTGGAAAAGCCAAGTGATTTATGTTCTCCTCTAAGTGCTGTGAGGCACACAACTGCGAGACCTAAGTAAGAGTTGTTTCAAAAAGGAGAAAAATAAGCCATAGAAGAGTTACTGCATCCCAGTGACTTTGCTAAAAACAGTTTTTGTGCATGTAATACTTTGTGGTCATATGTGGGTTTTTTTACATAGAGGTGATAAGACTATGAAACAACCTCAAACTGTCATGATTTCACTTCTCACCTATAGCATGAGCCCATGTGCACCCTCATTTATCAACAATAGCTTAAGATCACCTTCAGTTTCAAATTTAAATTCACCTGATGTGTATTAATATTCTCATTGTAAGGCACAAGATTACATTTCATTTCCTTTCCCTTCTGCTAATCTGATAAAGATGCATATGGATTATGCATTTTGTTTAGTTGCTGTAGCATCCAAGGTGGCTGATGTCAAACACTATGTATGCATCAGTGACACATTCTGAGACCTGATGACCCATTCAGAACGGTTCTTTAAATTAATAATGCGTACTGTAATTTGTGTTTGGGTCTGACATTTAAATAGATTAATTCTCCTTTTTTCATGCGTATTTTCTCTCTCTCCATTACTCTATAGCTAGCTTGCTGATCTGTCTCCATCTTTCTGTCTCTCTGCTGTTTATATTCATCTCAGCGGGGCCTATGTTGAATGCAGGATTAAAAGCCTATTCTGCTTGAACGGCAGAGCGGCTTAACCCAGCGCTATTTATAGATCTGCACGGGTCCTGCACATGCAGAACACAAACAAACGTGCCAATTGTTTTTGCAACCCCCCAACCCCCACCCCCTCTTGCTCAGCTCTGATCTTCCTGCATGTGTTCCAGGCTAAAATTAGAACAGGCCTCCACAATACGCTCTTGACATGCTAATGCCTGCTGGAACATCTAGCACAATATTTAGTGATGAGCAGTTGTTGTCTGTAGTAAAGCAGAATGGCTATGGACAGAGAAGCGCATACTTTCAGTCAAATTAAAGCCATCCTGGTGTGCTCGTCCATACTCTGCTGATGCTTCCTTATTCACCCACACCCATGGTTTATGAATGAGGAGACAGAATAAACTCTATTCCCAAATAGTGAAGTCTCTCACTTCTCCCGAGTGTACTCTCCTATCTATTTAAAAGACCCTTATACCTCTTTACACACCACTGAGACATTGTGCCCCTTAGTCAGGGGAGCTCAGGGAGGTGGGAACAGCATGCTGTTGGCTGCTTAATACTTTGCAAGCAATGGGAGTGTCCACCAAGAGTGACAATGTTATCGCCATTTTTATACATTGTATCACAGAATTGTGCTTTTCTGAGTACACTATACTTCAAAGGTTTGTAATTACTGTTTAAAAGCAGAGTGATAAATGAAGCTGTGGATCCATAATAACGGACCCTTTTCAGGCTTTGCTGCAGAAGCTATTATAATACAGAAAAGAGCACAGTCGTGGCAGCATCTATGAGTGACATTGTAGAGGACACACTTATTTTATGACCTAATTTCCTTAGTTTTCCATCATTCATTTTGTAGAAAAGTTTTAGTTTTCAGAGATGAGCAAGCTTGACAAGGTCTACAAGCTTTTCTTTGAGAGTGACCTGCATATGAAAATAAGGAACTCGGGACAAGTTACCTAAAGAGGTCAGCTGTCTAATGTTTACTGTAATATGAGCAATATTGTGAAGGTTGATAATGAAGGTAATAAATGATGTCACATATTGGGTAAAACCTTAATTAGAACGCTACATACTCCATGTTCTCATTGGTAAATGCTGCCACTGCACCAGTGTTTTCTGTTCTATGCCTTTGCTGTGTTGAATACAGAAGTGTGAAAGGGGTCTTCTGCAAAGATGTAAAACACAGGAAATAAAATTGCCTTTTATTTAAATAATGTTCCAATCACAAGGTTTTCAAGATAATTAAGGAATTACTGTAAATACACGATTACAGTGTCATAAATTATCATTTAGAAATGTGTAAGCTTTTTTATAACAGAAGCCATGCAGCCTGGCAGTGAAGCAAGAGAGAAATGAAGGGAGTGTATTGTGCTACTAACACAAATTTTATGGTGAACTTCAAACAGTAAATGGCTGTGTGCCTCTTATGCTTTCCTTCCCACAATATTTTTGCCTATTTCTACTTGTTAACAACCTCTAATTTTGAAAACATAATTCAAACAGATAATGTTAATAGCATGAATTATGAAAAGTATTGTGCTAATATATTTTTTGCCATATTACTCATCTACCATACATCTGCATTTGAAGAGACAGATATCTGTTCCATTTTTTTTCTGGGCTTCCAGATTAACTCTGTGATCAAATAGGCTTGCTGCGCTAGTTCATCTGCCACATGGCAATCTCTGGCACCTCTCGGTATCACTGATGGAGCCATTAGCCTCATAGTACAAAGTTATTCCTGCTAGAACAAGGGGCCTGGCTCATGGGCCTGGGGAAAGGGGACACGTTAGGACTTGTACAAGGGTATTGTGCTTGTTCTCGCATCACAAAAGATTGTGTGGCTGCACTAAACAAATAGGGCCTTCATGGAGTCTGAACTTTGTTTTCAGAGTATGCACAGAAGCGTGCTGATTTTAATTGGAATCAGGGTACAGAGAAAGGAGGCTGGTGGGGCGAGCAGGAGTTGTCGTGGTGTCAGAGTCTTTGTGCCCGTCAAGAGGAAGAGAGAGATACTGGATGTTCTGCCAAAGTCCTGACAGCACCAATTACGGTCTACACAGATGCTGTTCTTGCCATCCGGCCTTTTGACATTTTGGGCTTTTGTTTGCATCCATGTCGGACACTGATGTAAAGATCATAATCATGTCAAGATTAATTAAAGATAAGATACAGTATGCAGTGTTTCCCACAAGTCTGAAATAAGGTCGGCATTCTTTGCTGACACAAAAAGTCGTGTGACAAACAACAAATCTGTGAGACTTTTAATGTAAGCTTCTGATTTATTTAGAATTTCTACTGTTAACATATAACATATTTCACAGCGTCAACCCTACAACCCTCCCCTTCATCTACAAACAAGGGAAGAGTATGCCAAAGTAAATTAAAAAAGCAACAGACAAAATTCTCATTTGTGTGTATAAACATGTTTGTCAGGGCACTTAATGTCTGTGCAAATGGCTATGCCTGTGGTGCTGCTCCGTTTATTGATAACCACAAACATGCAGCCAGGTTCTCCTCTTTCAGTCTGTTTCCTAGGTCAATTTTGTCACCTGGCTTTAGTTGAACAAAACAAAAAATGGATGCAAAATATATTTCATGCAGATTACATTTAATTCACTTATGCTGTTCATGGTTGAAAAATCTCTCTCACGTTTTACACTGAAGACCTGCGACGCTTCATCTCCCTCATCCTTAGCTGTATCCTCTTAAAATACTTTTGAACACTCATATCAGCTGAGTAAATGCATAAAAAATAGGGCTCAGTTTCCAAGACAGGGATTAAGCCTAGTCTTGTACTACCTTTTCCCACTCAATGGAAAATCTCTACTCACAACGCTATTTAATCCAGGACTAGGCTTAATCTCTATCTGGGAAACACACGCTAGGAGTCTATCCTTAGCTATCCTTAACAGGGATCATTATGTGTGCGAAATACAATTTTGGGTTTTGTAGCTGGCAACGCAGTGTAGTTGCTGCTTTCTGCTTTTCAACAACACGATAAAGAAAGCGAGTTACTTTACCTGGTCTGTGCTTGAAAACATTCACCATGTCCTTTACTTATAATACCAAAGAATGTCTCTTTCTCTTTCGCTGTACAGTTGTCAGTAGACCTTGCTTACAACAGCAGCACAAACTGGTATTGTAGGGGTAGAGTGAGGGGAAAATTGTCCACTAGTTAAATAAAATAAAAATTCAAACATGTGTAGCCAAATATACTTTGATGGTGGTTAATATACCATTAATTGTATGGAAAACACTGAGACTGTCCTTAATATATTTTTTTAAAATAACTGCATTTCTTTTACTGGCTCCTTGTATACATCTATGTAAACTGATTCAAACTGAGAAGAAGCTGGTCTTGGTGTCCAAGAGTGGTATTGAAACATCATCATAAGGCATATTTGCTTGTAGTTAAGCTTCCAAAATAAGATCTGCTTACCTGTTTAGATTCTTCATTCTATTTGGTCTCTGCTGTTTACAGAAACCTTTCTTTGGGTTTATTTGCAGTTACTTGGTTTGTTTTGATAGGCCTAGCAAGTCATAGATTAAATTTAGTTAATTAGCATGTAGTAAATAAGGCAAGATATAGTAAGCAATATATTGTCTTTGACTTGCGTATTTCATTAAAACAATATTTAGATGGAGCATCCACAGGACAGTGTATCATGATATAAGTTTACTGAACAAGAAAAGTCTACTGAACATTTTTATTCCAAAATATGTTTGTTTCCTTGCTAATGCTAATACTACGCATCTGCTTGCCTTACAGCAGTCTCTTGAGATTCTTCCACAGATTGGGTGCATATTTTCTGTGTCTGTTTCAGCATTTGTTGCTTTTTTCAGATTCAGAATAGTTTTGGTAAGTTTGGTAAGATTTGGTAATTGCTGATTAGTCAGAGTTCATCATATTTGTTGAAACAGGAACATGCAGATACCCTACACAAAGTTAATGAAAGTGTCGGATTAAATTGACAAGAACTTGGTACTGAATCTCAAGAATTTGATGCTGATTTTTTTGTCAGTGAAGCGTTTTTTTACCATTCTATCCATCATAGGCCGCTTTTTAAATGCTCCATGTGAATGAGAATGCTTTGAAATGGACTTACAGTATTGTAATTAATTAGGGTGACCAGACGTCCTCTTTTCCCTGGACACGTCCTTTTTGAGACCTGGAAATTGCGTCTGGCCGGGGTTTTAGATTTTGAGCTTCCTAAACATTTGTCACGTCATGGGCATCTCTCATAAAATAAAAGTCCAGAACGGCCATCCAGTGCATGGCTGTCGACCCGAGATGCACATAGTTCCCCGGAAACACGGCCTAACCATGGTACTTCTTGGCCAAGATGCAAACGCCCCACCCCGCAATCAAAACTCCCACCCCCACCCCCTTGCGCTAAGATGTCCTCTTTAGATCACCCTAAATTAGTTGTCTAACTTTCTATAAAAAGTCTGCAAATGTAACCAATATTAACAGGTAGTACTGTTAAACTTGCCTTTTGAAATGTCAGTACAGTGTTGTGATCTATGATCTGAATATATTTAAAGTGGATTATCTGACACACTGAAGACTAGACAGAAGGAGACCAGCATAAACAAGTTTATCTAGAAGTTGTTGACTTGCTACAGATGGCGTTTGTAAAACTCCTTTGTGACAAAATACTCAGTTTTAATGGTATAGGTTCTAATGCTGGAGTCTAGGCTTTTTCTGGGGCAGGGGTCTGCCTCTGATGCTTTGTCTCATTAGCAGACTAGAAAATAGCCTCCTTTCCTTTAAGCCCAATAGTTTAGTTGCTATTTTAGGGTTTGACCCAGATTGCATTTGATTTTGTCAAGTTTTATAGAATTAATGAAGCCCAGTGATCTTGTTCTGTAGCCCAGCTTTTAACTATACATTTGCTGTGGAATAACGCTGTAACTAATGGTTTTCATGTTGCTCACCATCAGACTGGTCGAACTGATGTGGATACAACCATCATAGACATGAATAAGTAGTACTCCAATATGAAGTAGCATTTAAGTTAAGGCTTCTTCCTAAAAATGCTTCTTCATTCCCAGATCTCATTCACTGACCCCATCTTTTGTCCAAATACTTTCACCTCTGCCCTTTTTTCCTTACCCTATTGACTAGTTGCAGCTACTTTAATTAAAAAAATGCATCTTTTAATTTTCCCAGAACAAACAAAACTGTTTGAGTGAAATATGTCAAACTTAATTTGAGAGAAATATGTCAACCCTGATTTCCTATGACATTGCAAGTGATTTCTTTTGGTTTTTGCATTTTTATGGTTTTACATAGTTACACATTTCTTGACTACCACCTCTTGGAACAGTCCTACAATTTTTACACAGTAATTTTTAATTTGGTTACTGCATATTCTTTCCTGTGTAGACTCCCAACCCAGACTCACAATAAAGTGCCCGGGACTGTGACATCCAGGCTGTATCCGCCGCGCCCCCAGGGAACCCAGGCAGTTGGAAAGAGGCTTGTCTGCCACGCCCCCTCGTCCTCGTGCTGGGTTGTTTATGTTTGGGCATGACGCTTAGCAACGCATCTGAACAGAATGAGCTGTCATTGCTCAGCGTTCTGATTGACTGTTTATTTAGCCCAGCTGTCTCTCCTTTCGTGTCTGTTAGTTTGAAAGCCACAGTACTCTCCTCTTCAAGACGCATCGGGTTTGCCCTCATTACAGAGCAACATCTTCGCGTCCAAATTTGAGCGTTACCCTCATTCCTCGTCTGGAACTGGCATGAGGTCTTCAGGGTTTTGAGTTAAATGGACTGTCTTCACTTCACATTCTCTTAACATAAGTTAAGAACGAGTTACCCTCAGTTAAAGAACTATCCTCAGTCGAGTGACCTCTAAGTTTGGTTTTACGTTCTACATTAAAGCCTCCTTATCTTTTGAGTCACACTCCTGCTTGGAGCCCCAAAATGATAGAATAAAAAAGACTGATAAATCTCAAACTCTGAATATCCTTTGTTATTTTTGTATCAAAGCCTGTGCATGCTTCTAATTAATGTTTTTGGTTTGTACCTAGTTTCCTGCTCTTATTTGTCTGCAGCTATGTTCTTCTCCCTGGGTCCACCTCATCTGGGCTGTTTTTCCTATGTCTGTCCCTTACAGACAATTTCTCTGTCCCGTTTTAATCCGAGTGTCCCATCGCCTGTCACAGAGAGGATGAAACAGGAGCGTATCTTGCCAGTAGTTCACCCACTTGTAGCGTATTGGATTAACCCAAGCGCAGACAGACACCAGAGGGTTGGTAGAACACGCACTTTGATCTCTAAATGCTCACACAAGAGTGAAGATTCCCACCAGAATCCACGTTCACAACATACACACAGTAGGTATAAAACAGACGTGAGTACTCATGGAATCCAGAGTTGAACAGGAGGGCGAGGAGAGTAGAGACTCAATGACTGAGCAAAGACACACTACCAACTTCCTGTTTATACACCCTGTACCTCTTTCCCGTGCGCGTCACATGACTGGTGTGTGACAGTACCCCCCCCAAGACCATCACCAGACGGACCTGGCTGGGAGGATACCCAACGACGGTAGTCCTGGATGAGAGATGGATCCAGGATGAACCGACCAGGAACCCAAGACTATTCCTCTGAGCCGTAGCCCTCCCAGTCAACTAAGTACTGAGTGCTACGACCACGGCACCGCAAGTGAGGAGGTTATGAGACAGCTCAGCCCAGATGAGGTAGTGGGCCCAGGAGCACTGATGATCGGTGACAAAGCATCTCAGGAAGCGCTCCAGTTGTTGGTTGGGCTGCTCCGTCTGACCGTTAGTCTGAGGGTGATAACCAGAATATAGACTACATGTAGACTCGAGCAGACAGCAGAAGGCCTTCCAGGACTTGGCTGTGAACTGGGGCCCTCTGTCCAAGATGATGTCCCTGGGGAACCCATGCAAGTGGGTTACGTGCTCTATGATTGTCTCTTTGGCTGTGGGGAGTCCGAGGAGAGCCACCAGGTGCACGGCCTTGGAGAATCGATCCATGATAGTGAGGATGGTATTCTTTCCTTTGGAATCTGGCAGGCCGGTGATGAAATCCAGCACAATGTGCGATCAGGGACGGCAAGGAACTGGAAGTTGCTGAAGATCCCCTGAGCTGGGCTGGTTAGGAGTCTTGGCCCTGGCGCACACAGCGCAGGCCTGGACTAACTCCTTGACATCCGAAGCCATCATGGGCCACCAAAAGGCACATTGGAGCAGCGAGAGGGTATGTTGTAAGCCAGGGTGACCCCAGTGGCTGACGAATGTACCCACTGGAGCATGTCCGATTGTAGACTAGTGCGGACGAAGAGTCGTCCAGGTAGAGTGCCTGCCGGTGGGGGCTCCAAGGCCTGTCCCTGGTGGACTTGATGTTCCAACTCCCACTGGAGAGGGGAAACAACAATTTGGGGTGGAAGGATAGGCGTGGGGTCTGTCTGGGGCTCTCCAATTGATGGTGTCAGGAGAGGGCGTCCACCTTGGTATTCTTCGGCCCCGGAGTGTAAGATGGAATAAAATAAAACTGTTCAAAAAACAATGCGCGAGGGTTAAGTTGTTTCTCCTGCTGTATGGTTATTAATTTCTGATGGTTGGTCCAGACGGTGACGCCATTCCTCCAGAGCCCACTTGATGGCCAACAGTTCGCGGTCCCCTACCCCGTATCACTGCTGAGTGGGATTAAACTTTCTGGAGAAGAAACTACATGGGGGTAGTTTCTGGTCTGGACTTTGTTGAGAGAGAACTGCTCCTATGCCCAGATCAGAGGTGTCCACCTCCACAATGAATGGCTTTGCAAAGTCCGGGTACTGTTGAATGGCTGCAGATGTGAACTGGTGACAGAGGCGGTAAAAGACTTTGGTGGCTTCGGGGATGAGATGAAATGATGTTTGACTGGTGAGGGCAGTAAGAGGTGCTGCGACCGAACTGAAGCCGTCTATAAAAGTTTGCAAACCCCAAAAAATGCTGAACCTGCTTAAGATGGGGATGACAAAGGGCGAAGGGTCCCAAGTCCTTCAGCCATATACACCTCCTTCAACAGAGAGCACAGGTGGCCGTGGGGACGTGTCGTACCAGGATGTAGGTTGATTGTGAGGACATAGGGCAGATGAGGAAGCAGTTGAATGGCCTTTCTCTTGCTGAATATCTCCTTCAGGTCCCGATATGGTTCAGGGATGGCGTTGGCATCGACATCAGAGACTTCGGACTCCCCAGAGCACATCCCAGCCAACGCCGTGAAGCAAAGCTCCTGACAGGTAGAACCCCACTGGAGAATTTTATGTTGTGGCCAGGAGATCAGGGGGTTGTGTTTCAGCAGCCAGGGGTGTCCAAGGATGATGGCTGGTGAGGTGAGTGACGAGGAAGGGAATCTTCTCCTGGTGCTGGTCAGTGGTGAAGTGAAGAGGTAGAGTCTGATGGTGATAAGACTGCAGTTGAGGGGTCGACCGCCAACGGCTGTGATTTGAATCGGCTGGGATAGCGCCTCAGTTAACACACCAAGCTGAACAGCTAAAGAATGGTTGATAAAATTGCCAGCCGCCCCTGAGTCAACAAAAACGGTGACAATGACCCGTTTGTGGCTGAGCTGGATGTGCCCAGGGACTCGCTCGCGGCAGGGTATGAGGAGCTGGCCTCGGACGAGAGCTCATGCGCTGATCTACCCGCATACATAGTTGGACCATCCCCTCTAGCGTGTCGGGGTGCTCTTGTCCAGCAAGTTCATCCTTCAGTGCCCGGGGACTCTGCACGGCCAGGGTGCGAAACTCGGTGGTATAGCGACTGCCCGAATGGTCCCCCCTGCCACAGAAGGTAACGAGGAGAGTCAACCTCCACCTCTCTGTCAGGATGCTGCAAGGTGGCCCTGAGCTGCTGGGTGAATTCAGGATACGAATATCCGGTGTTGCTGTCTGATCTCAAGACCGCTGTAGCCTACTCCGCTGCCTGGCCGGTGAGAAGGGAGATAGGAAGCGCGATGCAGCTCCTGCCCGAGGGGTAACACTCTGGCTGGAACTCAAACAGAAGCAAGAGGTTAGTCAAAAACACATTGCACTTCCCATCTAGACCATTCCATTTCTCTTGAGGACAGAATATGATGATGAAGATGATGGGGTTTTGGATGCCCGGTTGGGACACAGACGCCTCGGCAGAGCATCAGATTGCATACTCTCCAGGGTCGCGAACCTATTGCATAGACCTGCGACTTCCTGCTTGAGATTAGTAACCTCCACACCCTGCCGATTAACCAGTTCGACCAACGCGAACCAGTCTGCTGGGTTCTCTATAAATGGCTGTCATTTTGTCACAATGAGGATGAAACAGGAACGTACTTTGCCAGTAGTTCGCCCACTTGTAGCATGTTGGATGAACCCAAGCGTGGACAGACACGAGAGGGTAGGTAGAACACGCACTTTGATTGTCATGCTGACAACTAGAATGCAGGAATGGGAAGTAGACGCCCAAGTGTGCCGTGGCGGATGAGCCCAGTCGCGGAGACACACGAAAGAGCTGGTGAACCACGCACTTTGTTCTGAGAACGCTCCGAGAGGAGTAGAGATTCCCACCAAGGAATCCTCGTTCTCACTCACACACAGGATAGGGTAGATAAGGTTGGTGGGGGAGATGAGAATACTCACGGTACCACGAGAATGAGCTGACATTGGCTTAGGCATAGAGGAAACCCAAATGTCTGGGTGTCGGATATCACCTGATTTCCTGTTTATATACCCTACGCGTGTGTTACTTCCGATGACCCGTGACGTCACGCGTCCTGGTGTGTGTGACATTGATCTGTGAACGCTCACACAAGAGTGAAGATTCCCATTGGAATCCACATTCTCAACACAGACAGCAGGTATAAAACAGACGTGAGTACTCACGGAATCCAGAGTTGAACAGGAGGGCGAGGAGAGTAGAGACTCAATAATTGAACAAAGACACACTACCAACTTCCTGTTTGGGTGGCATCAAAAGAACATTGCATGCAACGTCTTCTTGGTGTCAATTTCTGCCGGAATCCCAACGAAAACACTGTTACTGCATTTACATGGCGTTCAGTTGACGAATATGTCCCATGATGCTATAAAATCAATAATTGTCAGTCATTTTCTGTAACCTTATGGTCGTGGGTACCTGGAGCCTATCCTGGGGTCTACAAACGTGAGGCAGGGACTCACCCTGGGTGGGGCACCAGCCCACCGCAGGGCACATGTTTTTTATAGGGCTGGGAATTTAACGCGTTAATTAGATTAATTAATCACAGAAAAAAAATAACGCGTTAATATTTTTAACGCAAATAACACTTAAAGACCTGCCACTATTTGGCAGACATGCAGTACTTCAATTCAAGACCAAAAATACGTCATCTTCCCGTTCAAA